>JANZLH020000387.1:1398626-1417625 GCA_026770325.2 Erythroxylum fimbriatum
ACTAGACAAGTCGCCTTATGGGAAGCGTGACAAGATAAGTCGCCTTATATCACATACAAGTCGACTTATACTAACAACATATATATAAACATTCATCATCAACTTTCTGTACTCAGTACTCAACTTTAAGTCAAAATTAGAAACTCTTAAAGATAGAATTTGAATTCTATGCCTTCATGGAAAATGTAGCCCTATGTCTCCACTTTAACCCAAATGAAAAACTATCTCATTTGGATAACTACAGAATAAGTTATGGCTAAATTACAGAAGCATATCCAGTGGAATTGTTATAGCTAGCATATTCCATCCATTTTAAACACCATTATCAATTTGTCTCTAAACTTTCATCTGAATTCTTCTCTTTTCAAGACACTATACTTGCCTTTTCTTTAACTTCTATACCCAATCTAATCTATTCCTAAAACAACCAATGATCCACGTTTTTATCCATAAAAAATAGAACATAACAATATCCATTCAACATTCAAATTTTTCTGCACTACATTCTAACTTTAAAATATCTCTATATCAATTTATGAATCATTAATCATCATTCATATAAAAACAAGACATGAATCTACCACATTCCTCATTCACATTTTTAGCATGTACCCATCCTCATTTCATGATCATTTTTAGCTCTAAGTATCATCAAATATGCTCCTATTAAGACAACCTATGAAAAACAAAGTTTACTTACATGTTTAGCTCCAAGCTCCCTCAAGTCACCAAGAAACCCTAGCTCCTCCACACACACAATCTTCACCTTTTTGAGGTGGAATAGGTTGGGTCTTTTAGCAAAAAGAAGAGGGAAGCAATGAATCTTGAAGAAACAAGGTGAAAGAGTTGAACTAAAGTCAACATGATGAGGGTGGGAGTGAATGTCGTGGGTGAAGGATAGGAATGGAGAAGATGAAGAAATGAAGAAGTTGAGCAAAATGAGGGTGGGTGTCGTTTTTGGCAAGTGAAAGACCAAAATATGGTCTTTCACTTGATACAAACGTGACTTGACAAGTGGTGTGGCAAGTGAACGAGACTTAACAAGTGGTATGGCAAGTGACACTTGTCACTTGCCACATGTCGCTCTCTCATGGTCCCTTTTGGTCCACTTTAATAACTGGTCAATTTTGTCTCCAATTTCTACTCCAATTGTCTCCCGATTTTCAATGACATAAGTCATTAAATCCCAAAGTCATTTATAAAAATTTACATTGCTGCTAGTATTCATCAATTGTTTTGCCACTTGGCATTTTTTCTAGTCCAAAAATATCCTTAATTTCAGTAAATTCTCAAATTTTGTCAAAGATTATAATCCACCACTTATACACTCCAACTTAATTGATAACACATATAATTCACAATTCCCAATATAATCACATTTATAGATCCATTATATCCGAAAAATGTCAAATGAGTGCATGAGCAATTATTTTCATATGCAAAAACTATTATTCACGTGTGTGTATGTTATATTATGCATGAGCATGAAATACACTTTTCTAAACTCTCATTACTATTTTCTCAATTTCATAAATCCAGGGTTCTATCCCTTAGTATAAGAACAGGATGTTACAGTAAATGTATATTCTTAGATAAGTTATTTATAAATGAATATTTACTTGATGATTATGGCATTTTAAAACTATGTTTGTGCATTCGTTAAAAAAATTGCCATAATACTATTTTATTAAGTATGATTATGATATATTTATTTCACTTGTTACAAAATTATCTTTTATGCATATTAATTCATTTGCAAATTTCAATCTTTTAATTCCATGGCTTAAAGGACTTGCAAAACAACTTCTTTTCCTTTCTAAGTTCCAATGTTTTTATTTCTTATTTTTGAATGTAAGATCATATCTTATATATGAAATTTCAAAACAACTCTTTGGTAGTTATCCATATATAAAATCCAAATCAGTTAAAATCGGATAACAAAATCAATTTCTAATGAGAGAAAGAAACAAAAAATAATAAAAATAATATTTAGCCCGGGTCGTCGGCGTCGATTTTACCTCCAAACCGGCGTCGGAATGTTTAGCCTTCATAAGTATTTTCCGAAAAAATAGCTTAAACCTCATTCCAATCCCTAGCCAAAAATCCTCTTTGTTAACTACTGTTGCTCCTTGTTCTGCCTATGTTGCACGGACATTGTCTTGTTCCTTAATGTAGATTTGTGTCTACTATTCTCCGTGTGAAGCTTCAGCCAAACCGACAGCTCCCAGCTTCATTGGCCAAGTCGCAGTCCTCTCAACTGCTGCCGCCACTCAGCTCATTGGTTTATTGCTTTTAGGTAGCTCCTGTGGCAACACTGTTTTTTCTCCTTACTATTGGTTGATAAGACGAATAAGGGTCACACAGATCAACCCTTAAAACATTCTGCTCATGCCATTCTCGTGCGTTACACATGCATGCTTCGTATCCGTATGCGCCTGCGTTGATTTTTTAAATTTTGCTCCTTTAATTCTGCGTGATATGGCCTTTTAATCTTGCTTGTGCCTCCGTTAACGCTGTACGCATGCGTGACTAGCTTAATTTAATTTTCTCTCCACGTGTTGTTGGCTTCCCTTAATTTAATTTTTCCCTTGATTTAATTTACAGAAATAAATGTTTTTATTTCTGTAAGTAGGGCTTTGTTCTGTAATTTTTGTATCTAACTGAGACCAATGGGCCAATATCTGTATCTATATCTATATCTGAAAGGCACTCGGTCATAACTAATAATAACAAATCTGGAGTCTCATGCATTTGCATTTGTATACTTATGATTATGAAATATATTATCATAAAATATTCTCTGAAATTATGATGATTAAGTGATATGCCACGATAATGTGATTAATTAGGTTATTCATGTTCTGAAAGAATGCTTGTGAAATTGGTTGATTGTGTGATATTTGTGAATTTGACCTGAGTGAGATCATCAATGATGGTTCACTCATTGAGTTCACAAAACTCATCAAAAATTACAACGTGGCTTTTCAAGTATGAAAGAATGACCTAGTTCCTAAGATTGTCTAAAGGAACATTTTGGATTAAGTTATGGCTCAAATGTCTGTTAGCTGATATCAGAGAAGTTATAGTTTGTAATTTGTAGTTTCTTGTCATATAGAACTTTTGTATAAGGATTGTAAATATTTGTTTCAATGAATACAGTGTAAACTTTTGTCAATGAATGAAATGAAGTGTCGAAGTTTTTAAGTATTGTATATTCTTTATGATGCCATTTAAGAGATTATGTTTGTTCTAACTTACCATTGTCATAAGATATGTACTTGAATGCCAATTGAATGTTTGGGTATATATTCTATAGTAGCGGGATGTTATATACAAAATATTTTAGATAAATGAAACATACTTCATAATCAAGTGTTACATAATGCTTACCATATAATAAACAATGTCGACACATATTATGCATTTATATATAACAATACAATGAATGAACATACATGTATAAATGTGTATTAATTATACTTTAATATCTACGTAATCATAGGGACTTCACATGCCTAATATATGTACATCAGAAAACTAGTTTTATTATTGGTTATGCCAACATATCTTATGAAGATATACATTTAATGATCACTTCATCTCCAGTAACTATATCTTTCATGTAATTATACCTGACATTTTATATGCTTGATTTTACAACAAAATTTGGGATCTTTAGGATAAGAGATTGATGTTTGACTATCATAGTTAATTATCACTATATCAGTTTTGCTTCTTTAGTGACTTCCAAATTTAAAAAAAAACCATCTAAGTCAAATAGCTTCTTGTACTACAACTAAAAACGTTATAAATTTAGCTTCTATTATAGATAACACAATAGGTTATTGTTTCTTACTTTTTCATGATATTACATCATTTTTTAGCAAAAAAACAAATCCAAGGGTAAATTTTCTCTAATTTAAATCCCTCTCCTATTTACGTACATATAACTTTGTACAGATAGGTTATTATCTTGATAATACAATGAGCAATCGACATTACTTTTAGATACCTTAATATTCTCTTTACTACTTTTTATTGTGCTTATTGTAGATTTGACTGATATTTGCTCAAAATTTTGACAATATAATTAATATTTGGCTTGTACATATTATTGCATACACGAAACTTCTAATTGCACTAAAATATGAAACTTTCTTCATTTTTCCTTTTTTGTGGGCTTGTAGGGAAAAAATTTTGTTAAGACCTTCGCCTTTAGTAATAAGGTTATTGATTAGTTTGTAATCTTACATATAGAATCGTTCAAGAATTTTTTAACTTCATGTGACTTGAGAAAGTGACAATAATTTCTTCGAGCGATCTTTTGAAATCTTAACTCCAAAAATATATGCAATTTTACCCATGTCTTTCATCTCAAATTTGGAAGACAATTAACCTTTGATTTGCTTAACAAACTCATAGTCATTACAAACAATCAAAATATCATCCACAAATAAAGATAAAATAGCAAATTTATATTTGGATCTCTTAATGTATACACAACGGTTTTCATCAATCATGTGGAAACCATAAGAAATAATTACTTTAAGAAAATTTATGGACCACTATCTTAAAGACTACTTTAGGCTATAAATTAATTTTAATAACTGACTCCCTTTAAGTTATTGGCCTGTCTCAGTGAAATCTACATGTTATTTCATATAGATTATTCTTCTAATTATCCATTTAGAAAAGCAGTATTTACATCTATTTGATATAATTCAAGATTCACATTGGCTACTATAACTATGATTAGATGGATCGAAGCAAATCTCATTATTGGGGAAATTTTCTGTTGATAATCAATTATCTCATGTTGTTTATATCCTTTAGCCACGAGGCACGCTTTATATCCTTCAATACTTCCATTGAATTTTTATAATATTTTGACAATATATTTGCTCCCAATAGTTTTTTTCCCATTAGAGAAATTAACTAAGTCCTATACTTGATTTAAACTTAAAGAAATAATTCCCCTTCATTGCTTTCATCTATTTCTTTTTAGTAGGATTAGTAAGAGTATTGTATACATCATTTGGCTCATTATCTTCTTGCGAGATAATCATATGATTTATCCTTTAATTTCAAAATGAATTATGGGAATTTATTTTATGTTTACTTCGATGTAAATGAGGTTCATGAGAAACATAGTCATGAATGTCTTGATTACTCCCACTCGAGTAAGATACACTAGGTAAACTATTATGGGTTAGAACCTGCATTGATCTTGATTCAATCCTTTAAGTTTTATATTACTCCCACTCAGGATGGAGTCCCTCTTTCTAATTACACATAACATAATCATTATAATCAAGAGTCTTATATAAAAGTACGTTTTTTTTTTCATATTTCACCCTAATTTGGAGAGTCATTTACTAAAAATATGACATCTTGTGGTTCAAATTCAATTACTCCTTCATTACCGTATTCACCTATAAACACATATCTTTTTTAGTATCTAAAATATCTAATATAGATTCTTTCTTCCTTCCTACCTTGTTTCCTATATTTGTGAGAGAGGTCACAGATGTAGTTTATACAACCCTACGACTTTATACTTGTCAACTAGGTTTTCTCCCTGTTCATAACTCATATAAAGTATCAGTAACCGATTTTGTGGGTACTCAATTAAAACATAAGTGACTGTGAGCAATGAATCACCCTAATAGCTGAGTGGTAATTTTCCTCATGCTAACATAGACCTAATTATTTCTAGCATTCTATTTTATCTTCCCACAACGCCATTTTGTTGTGAAGGTCAAAGAATAATCTACTATATTTTTTATACCCTTTCTATCATATAAAATTTTGAACTTATTATACAAGTATTCTTGTTTTTGATCAATTCTTAATACTTTTATTTTCATGTCTGATTGATTCTCTACCAAATTTTTATACCTTATGAAACAATTTGATTATTCCAATTTGTGAGAAATCAAGTAAACATGTCTATTCCGAGTAATCTATAAAAAATGATGAAATACAAAATCTCACATCTTGTCTTTACATTCATTGGATTACAAATGTCAAATGAACATCTGCAATGAATATGAAGCATGTGTTCCCTTTTCAAATGACTTTTTGGTTATTTTATCAGTTAAATAATGTTCACAAATATGTATTTTTACTTTATTTAAATTATTTGAGAGACCTTCTTTAGTTAATAAACTTATTCAATTTTGACCAATATGACATTGTGTACCATACCACTAAATTGTATTATCATTAGAATTATTAGATGATGTAAATAAAAATAACTTATATTACTATTCGAATAATAAAACTATCCGCCATAAATATTGAACATAATAAATCATTCCAAGATATAATTCCATTTATCCATTATGGAAGTTTACGTCACATCCAAGTGTAATCAACACTAATGAAGAAATAAGATTTTGTTAAATCTTTATAGCAAATACCACATTATCTAGGACCACGGATTGATTATGACACGTGCCTAACTTCCATTTTCTAATCTCATATGCAATATTTTTTTAATGATTGTTTATTAATAAGGTATTTATAGATAAAATGATAATAAGCATATTTTCTATTACTTTAATCTCTTAATTATGTGCTCATCATGAAATTATAAATGCATAACTGTATATTTTTTTAAATTTAAATTTTATATTAAAGAGATAATCATGATGGACAAAATTTATAAAATGTACAAATTTTTTTATATATTTAACGTTATTTGTATAAATTTATTATTTATTTTAATTTTCTTGCATCGAATAAAGTTGTATGTTATAATTTTTAAAATTCTAAAAAAACTCAGTTTTTAAGTTTTTTAAATTTCAGATAAAAAATAATAATATCATACGTAAGTTAGTCAAATGTTATTTATATGACAATTCAACTCAACTTTTAAATCAGATTTGAATTAATTAAATTTGCTTATTCTAATAATTTATTGTAATTATCTTAAATTACTAATTTAAGTCTAATTAAATTAGTTAGAATCGAGTTTAAGAACTTAATTATATTAATATATTAATAATACTTTATCAGATGTACGATATTTATATTACATATATTTCGTCATTATTTTTAGTTGAATTTTAAAAGCATGAGTTTTTCTAAAAAACTGAAAATTAGAAAAAAAAATCGAAAATTTTAGAGATCGATTATTTTTTTAATTTCTTAAATCACATGAAATATCTATTATCTTTTACACTTTTTTTAATCCCTTGTAAAAAGTGAAAAGCCTCCCTTAAAAGTCAGCAGACCTACTCCTCCTTGTATCTTATGACCCAAATTATAATTTTCATTCTTTAGATTGCCACTTCCATGAAGTTGTCTACTCCAACAATATAACAATTGGATTCGCCTCCTATTATACTTATCATAAATTCTTTGCTGATACAATGAAGAATTTGGACAAGTTATTCTACAATGGCCTAAATCTCTAATTGGTTTGACTACTTTAAGGAAATTGTGAGTGAACTGAAGAACAATGGAGTTAATAATTTCTTTCTGTACATAATTCAAACAACGAACTGTAATTATTCATAAATATCTTTATTGAAAGTAAAATCCGAAGATAGTTCATCACTAAAGAAAAATATATAAGGACAAAAACCATTAAACTTATTGGTAGGCGTCCATAGCCAGAAGCCTTATTCATTAACAATGGTACTTTCGCTAAATGACTCTTAAATAAAAGTTTTATGAGCCTATCATGTACAAGCCTTCACTCCTTTTTTAATCTAAATGCTACAAAAATCAAAGTAAAGTTCGCTAAATTTTGGCCAGTTCGCTAAATTTTGGCACTTTTTGCTATTAGCAAAGCTTTTTCTTTTCATTCTTAAAGTATTGAGATTCAAAAAGCAGTGAAGGCAGGCACCTGATGTCCCAACTACTCGCAAATCCAAGGTTCGATAACTTCAGAAAGAAGAGCTGAAAGCCCTCCTTAGTCTGTTCGATGTCTCTCTAGTCTTCTCAGCTTTTGTCTTTTCCTCATCTCCCTTCATAATCTCTACCTATGCATATCAGTTAACAAAAGAATCATCACGTATCTGTAATCATATAAACAAAAGAATCACCATGAATCAATTACATGTATAGCAATTTATTATGTTCTCAAATCTATTAATACGAGTTAAAATTTGGGAAATATTGGTCGCTTTATTAGTTAGCCCTTTTGGTTTTATTGTGGAGTACCTGAAACTTGATCTTTCTTTCCAGGAGTTCATTATCTCTTTTTAACTGTTCCACTTTCGATTCAAGATTGTTGATATGCTCCTGCAAAATCAAACAATTATTCTCAAAGAAAGTTTCAATGTCCTCCGTTCTATTAAACTTGGCATAATAAAGATAAAGATGACATATTTATGGGCCTCATTACCACAATAATTTGTGTAAATCTCATCACACTTTGACTCACTTGCCAAACATGAGGATGTAATTACAGTTTATAGCTAATAAATATTTGTATTTGTTACTTACGTCTGTTTTGGCTCGAGATCTTGCAGCTGAAACTCTATTCTTTATCTTTTTTTCTTCTGCTCTCCTAGCTCTCTCTTCAGGAGTTTCATTGCATCTTTTTCTTCTTCCACGATTAGACCTTTGTTGCAGTAATCCCAAGTCTTGCATATTATTTTCCAATGGTGTGAACACTTCCATTTGAGAATGATTATCCCTTGATGCATTTGTAATGTATTCAATGGGAGAACTGTTCATTTTTGCAGGTTGTTCTTGTGATTTATTTACCTCTGCCTCCTCTTTGGGACTACTTCTGTTTAGATCATTTAGCTTTGAAAATAAAATGCCAAAATCACTACTTGGAGTTGTTTCCAACAAGTAATCTATCCAGTCTGTCGAATTATCACCCATAGGGTAACTTATACGTACCTGCACGAAGCAGAAAAGATAGATAACAACATTTGCACTTTAAACTGCCACTGATGATTCATTAATCAAAGTTTGTTTTTCATTTTTTCTTTGTTATGTTCAATAACATATATTTGCATCCCTTAGCTCATGCACCTATTATGATTCGGATTCTGATGAGGAGGTTTATCTACTCTCAGCCACTATATTCGTCATTTATTGTACCAAAACATTGTCTAAATCAAAATCTTAGAATGAAGCGGCATTTATGATAAACAACTTTCCCAACATAAAACTCCGAACATTATAGTCTTCAGGAGCAGTCCTAACCATATTATCTACCAATTATAAATAAACAATTTACCAGATACATTATAACTCTAAACTCAAGTTAGAATATCCAAAGGAAATAGTACTACAAATGAGTTTCCCTTTTTTTTTCCCCCTTATGTAACTGAATGTTTTGGATATGAAATGGTAATCATTAGTAATGCAATTTAAATGAGACAAATTAATTCCTCATAGTAAAAAAAAACAAATGGAAAACAAATTATTGAGGCCCCTTGAGACGTATTTCAAAGTATTGTGATTCACAAGGCAAATTAATTCGTGAATATAACATTAACATTAGATGTATAACTAATCCTCATCAAAGAGAGATACTGAAAATAACACTCTGGGAACATTATATTACTAAACAAGATATGCAGTCTTGAGCATGCAAACATCATTGCTTGAACATAGTCTAGAATTTCACAGCAAAGGAAACAACAGAAAAGTTATGACAAGAAAAGTACATGTAATAGCTAAAAGGATAAAATAACTACCTTTGTATGATTTAGATGTTTACGTCCCCCCACGTGTAAACAAAGTTTCTAGATCAAAATTTGACAATAGTGTTCAAATTAAAAAGAAAAGGCGACTGTCAAATTGAAGAAAAAGACTGTCAAACTGAAAAGGAGAATTTTGTCCGTACCATCTTAATAGAAGGTTCTCCTAATTAATAACACATTGGATTTCATTGAAATGGGGAAATATTCAAACCTGTGAGGAAATGAAAACATCTAGATGCATGTTTGTAATTTAAAAGTGAAAAGCACATACCATAGTGTAGGAACTAAAGGCCAATCATGAAATAAAAAGTTAGAAATAATGGTTTCATGCATACAGCCTAAAGCATAACACCATCTAATTCAAATATTTTCAGAAAGCTTATGTTCTTTCAAAAATGAAATATAATTTCATCTCGTTCACTAACAACAAATTCCAAGTTTTAAATTTACCACTGTGCAGTAGAATCTCTTGGAGTCAAAGCTCAAGTAATATCAGTTACCAGTTCATCATGAAGAAATCATCCAGTAATGAGAGAGAAAAGAGCAAAAGGATTCACCATTTTTGCTTTCAGATTGAGCGAAATGCTTTAATTTGAAGAGAAAAGATAGGGGCAAGTAAAAAACTTCATAGCTATATCACATATTTAAGCAGTAAGAATTATCAGTCTTTTCACAAAACCAATGTTCTATCGACACGTACAATGACATTAGAGAAAATTTTGAATACATGGCTATGTCCAGGCAAGTTTTAAAGTAGTTTTTAGATAATTATGTACTGTCATTTAATGATGTTTAATTACAAAGTAATTTTGTATTGCTCTCTGCTAGTTTACAAATTGGTTTGTCTTTTAGTTTTCATATTTAGGCTGCACTTATTGTTGCTTAGCTGTGTATAACCAGTCAAATTATTAAAGTTTGTGTCACAATCAATTGCCTTAACTAATGCAAGACAAAACAGGAAAGCTGCTTATTTGTTATCTATGGATATTTCAAACATGGTCAAACAATAACTTCATTTGAACTTACGACTTTTGACTACTAATACTTGCCAATCTTTACCAAATTGACAAATATTACTATAGTGAACTTACCATATATTACTAACTAATCAAAACACTATATCTCAATCACCGTTACTCAATCACACACGCCCAGGCAGACATACACATATATAGTGTGTACGTGTGTACACATATAATACAATATACTTAACGACTATTGAATTATATTTTGAGGAGGGCTTATGTTTAGTTTCTCCAACTATATTTAAAATATCATTGTTTCACTAAAATGAAACATGTTAGTAAATAGTAGCTAGTAAAAAGAAAAGACACTAAATAGCATTCCACTTTCTTATCTGCATTTTGCAACTTACAAATCTCAAATTCATATCACATTTAACATGTTCTAAATCTTTAGCTGTAAGTGATTTGTGCTCTTAAATGAAAACTGCATAAGCAGTAATATATGTGTGCGTGCATGCACATGTGACTATTTAAACAAATTTTATTAAGGTGCATTATCAACGCAATCTATAAAAATATCTATAAAGACCAAAGTCATAAGAATCTGACAGGAATATTAGGATCAAAGGTTGAATGATTCAACTGGTTCAACCAAATTTAACCAATAATACTAAAATAATTATAAAAATTATGAGTCCATATTCAAACTTAAAAAGGTTTAGATTGTAACAGCCATAAGACAATATCCATACCACAACTATAAACTAAAATTTAGTCATAATAAGTTTAGCACTATTATCAGCTCATGAATAGAAACATTTAGATAGATAATTTCAACGGAAAACAGGTTTTGCTTTTCTTTCTGAAAAGAAAAAAAATCATAAATTATTTGAATAAAAAATATGTTACATTTTTTTTTAAAAGATCAAAAGAAAAAAAGAATCATATGAAATTAAGTTATTATTCACTAGTACAAGCAATTGTAATGCCACACCCCCCATTCACGCCTCTCAAGTACTTGCACTTGTATTTGATACTCTTTTATTATAATAAATGTCTAAGAAGTGTTTTTGTAATTAATACTAAGTTGAAATGCAAATCAAAAGCAAAACCACGTACTCTTCAACAAGAGACTCCAACAAACCATGGTGGCAACGGTGAGACAATTATCAGCCACGTGAAACAAAAACAATCAGTACCCCCAATCACTGCAGGTCATCGATAAATAACAGCAGTATTGTTCTGAGATTGGAAGTGAAGTAACTTAAAGACAGGTTGAAAGATAGAACAAAAGCTAAAGTCAGTAATTGAGTAACGATTCTAATTTTTTACTGAATCTGCTCTTAATTTAGAATACATCAAATCTAAGTTCTTAATAAAATAATAGTTCCTACTCAAGTATAAGAACTATTTTTCAAAAGTGAGAAGACATATTCGTCGGACAACTGCTTCTGAACATGGTGCTGTTATTGAGTATATGATACAGGAAATGAAGATGAATTGATGAGAAGCCAAGATGGAAGATGAAGAATCTCGTGAGTCGGGTTCTCACCACCAGCTAAGTGCTAAACCTTCAAGAGCAAGTACTTAGGCATCAAGAATGGATAGAATTTCATAATCACTTCGATCACGTAAACCAAAGACTTGAAAACGTATTTACCTCTCTTACACTTAACCAAATCTTTTATATTTCTTAGCAAATTCCAACCAATATCATCAAACACTTATCACATTAAAGCCCAAATAATGCAACTGGGGAGGATGGAATCACCTCCACCATACAACCAAATCTGATCGAACCTACAAACTATCCTCATCCATAGTCCAATTCACTGCCTCAAAACTTTGGAACAATTACCAAACTCAATTGCACACTAAAATTCAAGACACTAACCCTAATCAAAAGGGTGGGATAAATACACTAATAATCCAATCACCTCAAATCATTTCCAAACACCATTACTAATCCAACAAAAGATTTTTCTACAGGAAGAAATATAACCATATCTTCTTCCACCTCAAACCCTAAGTTTTAATCCACGAATTTGACCTTAAACAAAAACCAATGAAATAATCCACTGGATTACTTTAAACCAACAATGACTCATACCTTTCCAAACTCAAAAAATCACACAAAACGAGTTTACCTCACAAATCCTCCAATATCATTTCAAACCCTAGCATTTCCAAAATCCGTAAAATTAACAAATCAACACATTGAAAGCTAAAGTTCACGTCTAAAAATTTAAAAGAACACAGAATTAGAGAAGAAGAAGCTTACCTTTAACATAAGGGTTTCCCATTTCTATGTTAAGGAGGACAACGATGAGCCGTTCCTGCCCAGTGGCAGAACTCATGACTATGCCAGCGAGCGGAATGACGACTGTAGTCGCAGCGGTGATCAGAGCTCTCGGTTTGCAGCCCTTGGACATGTCGGGTTTGCGAACGAACGGAAGCAAAAACATCTTGAAAATGAAACACGGCCTGTCGGGTATGAGAAAAGAGTGCACCGTAGTTAAGTATGGTCGGCGGTGACAGGAATGACGGAAGGTCAGGGGTGCTTCGGAGAAAAACGCGCGCGAAAGTAGAGAACGACAGTCAAACTTCCACGGCCCACAGTAACTCCAAACCATCTTCCTTAATACGACACAGCTCTGGAAGAAAAATGCATGGATTAATGGGCTGGGTTGGTTTAAACAATTCATTCAAAGGTTCATACAAAATATTGCCTAGCATATAATAAACGCTTATTATATTACGTTTTTATGCCCACATTTAGTTTTTTTTTCTTGTAATTTAAGATTTTTACATTATTTTTTTATATTTATTTTGCTTCTAATATGCTTTCAGGTCTAAATTATCTTCATGGATTACAAGGAGAAGATGATTGCAAAATCAGGGAATAAAACAAAAATTAGAGCTATTTTGGATGTACACACACATATTAGTATCATATATAATTGTTAACCCAGTGGGTTGGCGTAGGTGGTACATGTCTTCGTCGCTTAACCAAGTGGTTGGGGGTTCGAATCCCACCCTTGGGAATGCAGCAAACTCCTGGGCCAGCTGTAGCCCTCCCATATTGGAGATGTTCCTGCAGCGAAGGGATTAGTCACTGATTCCGTCGGTGGATACCCTGGGTGCACCTAAAAAAAAATCATACATAATTGTTTACGTGACTGTAAGCTTGTAAAGCTTCGAAGATAATGTTTTTGCCCTTGTGAAGATATATGCTCATGAAAGTAATAAACACGATCATTTTCATGCTCGCGTAAGTTCCTAAAAACATGTAAAGTCGTAATTTTAAGTTATTTTTAGATATACGGTCTTGTGACCGATTGTGTATAGTCCAAAAATTCTAATTTTGCAACAAAAAAAAGTAATTATGAAGAGGAGACAAAGAGGAGGCAATTTAAAGTTGGAGCTAGAGATAAGATTTAGAGTCGAAGATATAAGTTTGAACCTAGGACTAGAAAAATATCACAAAAATTATTTCAAAAGATCCCATAGAGGGTACTTTTCCATTAAAGTTTCAAGAGGATTACATTAAAAAAAAAAAGGATATATATCATGAATTCTCTCTTTTTTATAATTATTCTTCTTTACTTTTGATTTTTTTTTATTTTCTATGCTTATTAATTGAGTTTGTTTGGTGCCTAAGTATGATGAACTATAAGTTGAGATAGATACTTTAATTTGATATTTTATTTAATACAATCTTATTGATTGATTCATTGTAATTCAATTATGCATTTTTATTCTTGAATTGATATGTTCGAGTTGCATGAAACCTAGAGATAGGTCAACATAAATCCTCTTAATTATGGTAAAACCTAATAGTGAATTTTAT
Organism: Erythroxylum fimbriatum; assembly: GCA_026770325.2. Classification (NCBI taxonomy): domain Eukaryota; kingdom Viridiplantae; phylum Streptophyta; class Magnoliopsida; order Malpighiales; family Erythroxylaceae; genus Erythroxylum; species Erythroxylum fimbriatum. Next base: position 1,413,116 of record JANZLH020000387.1, read on the forward strand.
GAATCGAATAATGCAATCTTAGTGGTTTTAACTAGAAAGATGATTAAGTTAACTAACCAATGATTAGTCGTTAATAGCCTTGAAAAAAATATTAATATCATATAGGAATTTCCATGATCTAGTGATCAATAACTAGATTGCATAAGAAAGTGTTAATGCTTAAAAGATCTCAGGGGGATTCATTACCTAGGCACTAGATATTTGATATTGATCTTAATCATTGTGTTATATAAGTTCTAGTTCATTATTGTGTTGAATTTTAGTTTAGATTAATTTTAATCATACCATCATCTTATTTATCTGATAGATAATAAAAAAGAGATTATTACTAATACTTGTAGTTCTCTTGGGATCAATCCGTATTTACTAGTGTTAGCTATAACTTCATTCGAAACAAAGCCAAGTCGATACATATGATAGGCGCAGGAAAGACCCCACTTGATAGCTCTTGGGAACGCAAATTTGATCAAGGATTGGAGATTTAAGATAGAAGAAAAGGCTCGGGATCTTGATCAGCTCCATCCAAGCTAGGTTTTGTCTAAAGATAAAGTCTGCTTTGAAGATGTTGGTACGACAGGCGGGGCGGATTTAGAAATTTTTTTATTGGAGACAAAATTTTAATAAAAGTAAAAGCAAAATTTTATTTTTAATAAGGGCAAAATTTTAATGAAAGTAAAATTTTATTTTTTTTATAGAGGCAAAATTTAAAATAATAATTTTTTTACATAAAATTTGTTAGAGGTAGCGGAGGCAAGTGCCCTATTATAGCTCTGTCCCTGAGGACGAGTAAAGGGAACAAGCGAGTAGAATACGAGTAATGAGCAAACTAAATGTGCAAGCGAACTAGATGTAACAAGAGGTCAGATAGATAAACTGATTCTCTTATTCCATTTTGTGCTTCATTCTCTATGCTGATCTTTTGAAAGATATACCTATAATATATCCACCTATAGGCTAAGGGCCCTTAAGTGTAGGCCTATATCAGTAGAGATAGTTCCAAACTGTCTAGAGCTCTTGCCAAACCACTCAATTAGTCTTCTTTTTTTTCTTTTTATTGTGTGATTACTCTTAGGATAGAGCTTTAGTGTCCGAGCCCAATCTTTTCCTCTTATAAGCTTAGCTATAATTACATCGTGCACTTGCAGTTTAAAACATACTCCTTCTTATTTAAAATAAGTGTCGTTTTAGAAGGATTTTAATTATTCAAAATAAGTGTCGTTTGTGACTTTTTATACATATTTATGATTTTACTTCTAAAATTACTCTTTAATTTCTCTCACATCTTAATTACACAGATTACACAGATTATATTTTCAAGACATTTTAACATGTAATTAATAAGGGTATATTAGACATTTCGTTAACTTTCTTAATAAGTGTGCATTTCTCTAAAACGACACTTATTATAAATCGGGGAGAGTAATAATCATGCGAGAACAATATCTTTTACTAAAGTTAACATCATATATCCCGAAACTTATAACGAACAAAGTAAGCTTGCGTACGGCAATTATATCAATTCAACATACTGATATAGCTTCCCCTTTACCACATCCTTAATGGCTTTAGTCGATCACGAGAGACACTAAAGCTGATGAGGAACGGGAACCAAGACCAAGTTTTCCTTTCTAGTCATAGCCAAACCAGAGGATTCACTCATGTCCAGGTCCTCTTTACTCTGTCCATCAGGTAAATTCCATTCAAAATGGTAAAGTAAGTTTGCAAGAGTAAACTCAATGTTTGCTTGTGCAAAATATAGGCCAGGGCACATCCTCCTGCCAGCACCGAAAGGAATGTACTCAAAATTTGTTCCCTTGTAGTCTATAGAACTATTTAGGAACCTCTCCGGCTTGAACTTCTCAGCTTCAGTCCATAATGAAGGATCTCTTCCAATAGCCCAAGCATTAACGATGATTCTACTCTTGGCTGGTATCTCGTAACCTTTGATCTCACAAGCCTCACTAGACTCCCTTGGAACTAATATAGGAGATGGGGGGTGTAGCCTCAAGGTCTCTTTCACCACTGATTTTAAGTATTCAAGTTCATGAACCATGGTCTCGTCCACACTTCCGTTGTCACCATAAACACGCCGAACCTCTTCTTGGGCCTGTTGCAGCACTTCTGGGTTTCTCATCATCTCTGAAATTGCCCATTCCATTGTTGCTGCTGATGTTTCTCCACCTGCAGTGACAACGTCCTGAAACACGTATGTTATTACTATTGGTTTGCAGGGACAAAGCCAAATAAATAATAAAAATAAAATTAGTGAAAATGCTCTTTTTAGTTCTTTTCACTAAACCCCAAGACTCAGTACAGTATACTTGATGAGAAGGTATCTATCGGTCTATGTTCTACAACCATTCTCTAATTTAAAAAGAAAAGATGTGATCCAACCAACATATTACAATTAATGTAAAGATAATGAAAAGCTATCAAACACCTTGTTGTATGGAGTAGCCTGGGCAAGTGAAGTTGGATATCAACAATTATTTATTAGGCGGCAATCATAGAAATACTTAGAAAGCCATGTTCATTACTAACCCAAAGAATTGCTTTGATGGTATCATCAGTAATAGGAAACTCAAGGTCGCCTTCCTCTCCAAGCTTCAATAGAACATCAACCAAATCCTCAAATTCTTGAGGTTTTCCTTCACCCTGTATTCTAGTCATCCTCTCTTTATGCTCATCAAGAATCTTCTGAACCAATTTATCTTTCTCTTGATGCAACTTCTCAACTTTAGCCCTCAGGCCTGTCACAAGTTCAAAAGGCATCTCAATTGAAGGAAACAGATTAACAAAAAAGAAACCCGAAACCTGCTTCACAATGTTGTGAACAATAGACAAGTATGCATCTTTGTCCTTGCATTCTCTACCAAAAGCTGCAGTTAATGCTATATCATGAGTCATAGAGTACAGCTTCTTGCTAAGATTCACCGGTGACCCTTGGCTTGAACCTATTTCCTTGATCAGATTCTTGACATGCTCTTCTCTGATTGATTGAAATGTTTTGACCCTGCTGGGGCTTAAAAGCTCCAACTTACAGATTCTCCTTAGCTGCCTCCAATACGGACCATAAGGTGAAAAACCAACGTCTATGTAGTTGTAAGACAAGATTTTGTTTGCAACTGTTTTTGGTCTATTGGCAAAGATTGTGTCATACGTTGTCATTGCTTCTTTAGCCAATTCTGAAGAGGTCAGAACTGTGGTCTGGAATTCACCAAGCTGTAGGCGCATTATGGGTCCGTATTTCTTGGCTAAGTCGCTCAACGAACGATGAGGCAGACCTTTGATTTGGTGAATATTTCCTATGATGGGTAGTTTCCCTGGCCCTGGAGGTACCTTGGTGGAAGGGTATCTAGCTCTCAGCACTAGTTTTACTACCATGTACAAGAAAATAATAAAGCTGGAGACAGCTAACATAGAAGGGAATCGAAAGTCCATTACTGCAGAAAAATAGCAGGTTTGATAACAGCTCTAACCAGAAAGATTTATACTCTTGGTTAATACCCTTGCAGCTCAAGTCTGATCCTTCCCAGACGAAACGCCCAGCTCTTTCCTTGTCCAAAACTTGCGATATTTTGTTGTCGAAGTGAACGACGACAGATGAAATCCTAGAGTGGACGGGTTGTTATAAGAGACATTTCCAAGTTTGGGATAAGATTCTTTATCTAAAACGTGTGGGATCTGGCAATGATGAACATGTGTGCAAACTTCGTATTATGAATTCATTACTGATAAATTACTTATCAATTTGATAATTTAATAAATTCGTAAAATCCATTAGGGAAATATTTCAAGATTTAGTAGTCAATTTAATTTTGCTTATGTTTTGCATGATTTTAAATTTTATATCTTAATTTTAATGCCTATTTTAAAATCTATTTAGTTAATTGATATGAATTTATACTTTTATTATTTACAATAATGGAATACTAAATAAGATTTATGGATTATTTAATTTTATGTATTAATTAAAATTTAATTTTTTTAATTTTTTATATAATATCTATTAATAAATTTATTAATTAAACAAGTATAAAATTTAAAATTTATGCACTTTTAAGATATTCTAAATTTATTATAAAATTTGAATATATTTCATTTTTTAAAAAAATATTAAATATAATCAAGCAGACTCAAGAGTCGTTAAAACCAATGACCTTTTGTGCTTAAGTGGTAAGCCAGGCGGCTTTCTTTCCACCACCACGACAAGGACTGAAGGCCAACTACAAGATACTAACCACACAATCACATTACTGTGTTTCAAGATTTTTCAGGAAATAGGCTTGCCATTTGAAAAGAGAGATATTACGTATCAACCAAACTCTCTTTTTCTGGTTGTGTTCCATACAATTTAAACTTGGTTGGGTCGGTATTCACCAGGGACCCAAGGGCCAATCGGTCGGCCTGTCAAAGATATTAAGCCCAGGCCTAATTCATACCCCTCCAATGCAGATCAGCCATCTGAGGGCACGCGCCGTTCAACAATAAATGCTCCGCCAAATAATAA
>JANZLH020000387.1:1427439-1441146 GCA_026770325.2 Erythroxylum fimbriatum
AATGTGCATTTGCATATGAATGAAAGTGTGATTCTCAACTTTAATGTTGAATGCCGGACTAAGGTCCGATGATATGTAAATGTGAGTGAATGAGAATATGCAAATGTAATTGAGGCATTCCATTTCATGAATGCATGAAACATAATGGTAGTTGTGATCAGAGCAGCCACCGATCAAAACTTAAAGCTCAAAGTGCGAAAAAGAGCCTCAAGCTCAAAAGTGATTAAAAGCCTAAGGCTCACTATGTAAAATGAGCCCTGTATCCCCATCAGATAAGGGACAGTTAGTAATGAGCCCGATATTCAATAGATACGGGACAGTTTAGGCACTCGATCACAACAAAGTAATAAATAGAAATTGGGTCTCATGTGTACTACATATGCATAATACGATTGATTAAAGTGTATTGAGTGTAAAATATGAAATGATGTGAATGTGAATTATGTGTTATGTGACTGGGTGAGCCATCGATGATGGTCACTCACTAAGTTCGCAAAACTCACATAAAATTTGCAAATATTTTTTCAGGATCAGAAGAATACCCTGTTAGGTAAACAGGAGTATACCTACTGCATGCAAGTGAGAGACAGAGGTCGGGATCAGTTCGTGTCTGCATTGTACTTCTTTATTTTTTTGTACCGAATAATGTATTTAGAAAATTTTTGCACAATGTGTATACAAATGTATTTATGTTGTAATGTAAAGACATTATGATTAAAGTGTTTTATATTTGTAACAGGTCCAAATGGTTATTAAAATTCGGTTGATTGTATTGTTATGATTGAAAAAGTTTACGAACAAAGTAGGCCTGATTTGATTATCGATTTCTGCATATTATGTTTTTGGTTTCAAAAAAAATTTATATCAATTTTTGACTGACTGAGTATTCTAGCATGCTACCCTCATGGGACTTGGAATCAGATATCACAGATGATGTCAGGTACGTGTCTTGCAGAAGTGAGGTGTTATAGGTTAAGCAGTAGATCTCACAAACTATAAGCATGAGATGTTTCGAGCTAACAAGTGGATGCTTACTAAGAATAGTAAGTACATCGAATGACCCGCTATGAGATTATCATTTGGATGATCTATAAAATGTCAATGATTATTCTCATCATAGCAATGGTGCAAATATCCTTAGACTTAAGGTGCTCGAGGATATCTTGGATACTAATCCTGTGCTTTGACATCATTCCTTGTTGCCTCAAAACGAGGTCTCTCATAGGGTGGTGATTGCGTACAGCTATTGGTATTCAAAGGTAATTGGATAGCCAATAAAGAATTCACCACTCCTCATAGAAGGAGACAATACCCACGACCTCTTTTCGGATTCATTACTCAGGAGTCTCTGGCGGCCAGAGTAGTTATGTGTCATGAAAAGAGTCTTCAATGACATATAGAGTAATGAAATCCCAAGACAAGAACGAACATCACTTGGACTAGATATGATGTAGTCAGTATAGTAGGAGTTGACACATGACCCATACTTTAAACCAAGTGGGGCATAAAATGGTGAAAGGACGAATTGCACAATAATTATATATTGAAAGGCTTGTAATTCGGATAATTATCTATCAAAGAGTTCGTGTGTTAATCCACTTATATCCCGATAAATTGGCATCATAAAATCCTTCATGATTTGCTTGAATTAAGAGTTAATTCAAATAGTATGAAACCATTCATGATTTGCTCGGATTAAGAGTTAATTCAAGTGCCTAATATAACTGGGAACCTAAGGGTCACGCACATAAAAGATCAGATGAGAAACAAAGTGTGCATGGTTGTCAATGAAGTAGGCCAAGATCGTGACCAAAGGCTCGACAGATGATACATAAGTGAGTTCTTCACTTATGTACACGAGGAATAACAAGTTAATACAAACTTAAGTGAGAGGATAAGGGGTCCAGTGTTCTGGAGTTAAAGAGAAGTGATCTTGACTCTTGTTCATGCATTTTATGCAATTATTGCATGAATATAATTGCATGCAACATAATCTTGATCTATCTCTCCATTTGAGCATCTACTTGAACTCATCTAGTTTGGTGCTCTAACCACCCTTACACACTGCTTCTTTTTCATCCTTTCGTGTTCTTGAGTGATCAAGGAAGGTGTTTGGTGTTTGCTACAACCCAAATAAGGAGAAGATTAAAGAAAGGAGGAGCATTATCAAAGATACAAGTGTTAAAATTTCATGTTCTTATAATCTATGTATGCATGCATCTAAGATTCTGGAATTTTGGGGATGTCATGGGGTAGGAATTTAGATTCCAACACTTCTTCTGCCTTGTTGTGCTTGTGATGCATGAATCAATGGCTCTCTAACAGAAGCCATTCCGAAAGATGTAACCCAAAATGTGGTTGCTTATTTGGATTACCTAGAGGTGGTGATTCAAACTTTCCATTATCGAATGGATACCATTTCGACATAAGCAAATAGAAGGATGGGAGTGTTAGAGGATGCTTTGGCTCTCATCAGGAACCATGGTTCCATGGATGGTGGTGGCACATGGACAAGTTTTAAAGTCCTAGATCCGAAGCATTTCGATGGGGTGAGGGATGCCAAAGTTCTGGAAATTTTCATTTGGGATATGCAACAATATTTTAAAGCTTCCAGGGTACCATATTGCAATAAAGTTCAATTAACAAGCATGTACCTAGATGGAGATGCCAAATTATGGTGGCACGGGAGAATTGATGGTGATCTGAACATTGGACGTTCGAGAATTGATACATGGGAGGCATTCATACATGATCTGAAACAACAATTTATGCCTTGCAATACCTTTTGGGTGGCACGGGAGAACTTACAAAAACTGAAACAAGATGGATCTATTCAAAATTATGTTAAAAACTTCAATACGCTAGACATCCGAAATATAGCGGAAGAAGACAAATTCTTCAATTTTTTGTTGGGACTTCAAACTTAGGCGCAAATTGAATTATTATGACAAGGAGAGCAAGATCTTCCCAGTGCAATTGCAGCTATAGATAGGTTAATCTATTTGTGTCCAAATAAAGATAAGGAGGCAGGGAACCTCTAAGTTATCTCAACACAAAGATAAAACCAACCAGAAAGAGAAGAGACAGTGGGGAAATGGCAAGTTGTATGGTGACTTTAAATCTGGACAGATGGAAAAAGGGAAGGCCAAAGTGAGTGGGAACGTTAGTGGTGCTTCTACTAGTGGCCAGAAACATAAGAATTTTGGTTGTTATATTTGTGATGGTCCTCACTATGTGAAGGAGTGTCCAAATCGAGAAAAGCTTAATGCTATAATGACTAGAGAGGAACCAGAAAGAGAAGTCTCTACCCTCGTTAATCCTCTCCAATTGTTGAACACTCTACCAGAAGAGAAAGGTAATGCACATGTTTCGTTAATGCATTTATAGGTGCAGATCAATGGGATGTTTGTAGCTTTGATGGTTGATACAGGTACTACACACACTTTTATTACGGATCGGATGGTTACTAAATTCGGATTGAAGGTGAGCAAAAGTTCAAATAGGCTGAAAATTGTGAATTCCAAAGCTAAAGATGTAGCTAGAATGGCATATAGCGTGTCTTTATTGATAGATGGTTGGGTTGGAAATGTAATATGATGGTAATCCCTTTGGACGATTTCGATGTGATTCTCATAATTGACTTCCTACGATAGAACAAGGCTATGGCATATCCACATTTGAGTGGAATAATGTTCATAGGAGAGCAAGACCTTTAGTTTATTCAGTGTAGGCAAATTGGTGTGCAGAATAAAGGCAAACAGAAATCCTCTTTTATTTTAGCTATGGTTGTGGAAAAAGGACTCAAACATGGTGAGAAAATATTCCTTGCAACATTGATTGGAGTAAAAGAAGGGTTGTCCATGGAAGTTCCAAGTCCAACAGCAGAATTATTGGAATCTTACAAAGATATAATGCCTTCTAAATTGCTAGAAGAACTCCCACTAAGAAGAGCCATAGACCATCGTATTGAGTCAAAACCTCCTGCCTAAGTTCTCTACAGGATGTCACCTATGGAGTTGAAAGAATTACGGAAACAATTAGGAGAACTTTTAGAGGCAGAATACAGTCAACCCTCCAAAGCGCTTTATGAAGCTTCAGTTTTGTTCTTAGAGAAAGTGAATGGCTCCCTATGGATGTGTGTGGATTATCAGGTGCTGAATAAAGTCACGATAAAGAATAAGCAATCCTGTTAGTGCAATACTTGATGGACAAGTTAAGCAATGCATATGTTTTTTCCAAATTGGATTTATGATCTGTTTACTGGCAAGTTAGAATTGCAAAAGGTGTTGAGGAGAAAACCACTTGTGAAACAAGGTATAGGGCATATGAATTTCTGGTTATGCCTTTCAATTTAACAAATGCTCCTGCGACGTTCTACAATTTGATGAATGATGTATTATATGATTTCTTAGATGAGTTTATTGTGGTATATTTGGATGATATCGTTGTGTACAATAGTAGCTTGGTAGAACATGTTTCTCATTTGTGACAAGTGCTGGACCGGTTGGGAGAACATCAACTGTACGTCAAAATAGAGAAATGCGAATTTGATAAGGCTGAAATCAAGTTCCTCGTTTGCTTGATAAGCAACTAGCTAGTGAGGATGGATTCAAGTAAGGTTCAAGCAACTATGGATTGGCTAGCACCAAATAAAATACAAGAGTTGCGATCTTTCCTTGGTTTAGCAAATTATTATCATCGGTTCATTGGAGGGTACTCAAAGAAGGTGACACCACTTATGGATCTGCTCAAAAAGGGGAAGAAGTGGGACTGGTCAGATCATTGTGTGGCTGTATTTGAGAAGCTGAAATAGGCCATGGCTGCCTAACTTTGGGCTTCCCTTTGAAGTCCACAATGATGCATCTGATAAAGCAATTAAGGATGTCTTGGTTCAAGGTGGGCATCCTGTGGCTTTTGAAAGAAGAAAATTGAATGAAATAGAACAGAAATATTTGACACACGAGAAGGAAATGGTGGCAGTAGTTCATTGCCTCAGAGTGTGGCGTGTTTATCTGCTGGGGCCTAAGTTTGTTGTGAGAAAAGAAAATGTGGCGAATACTTTCTTTAAAGTGCAGAAAAAGTTATCAGCCAAGCAAGCTCGATGACAGGAATTCTTAGTGGAATATGACTTTGTTTAGGAACATAAACCTAGGCAAAGCAATCAGGTTGCAGATGCACTTAGTCAGAAGGAAATTGTGGTTGTAAAGGAAATTGTACTTTATAATATGCTAGAGTTGAATCAGACTTTAAGGACAGAATTTGATAAAGTGGAAAGCTTAATGTAGCGTACTGTCGTTTGGTCTAAGAAGTGCAGGAAGGAGTCACTAAATGGTATTGCTCGATGATGGGTTCCTTGTGGCTAAAGGGTCAGATTATATGTGCCTAGTTTTGGTAGATTGCGGAGGGAATTGTTGAAGGAGTCACACAATTCTCTATGGGCAGGACATCCCGGTAAAGAGCGGACGATAGCACTTTTGTCCAAATCTTATGTTTAGCCACTGATGGAGTAGGATATTGAGACTTACTGTAGAACCTATTTGGTGTGTCAAGAAGATACAGTGGAGAGGCAAAAGGAGGCAGGACTACTCCAACCACTCTTCATTCCGGAGAAACCATAGATGTCGACATCTATAGATTTTGTTGTGGGGTTTTCGAAGGTAGATGGCAAAGCTTCAATGTTGAGTGTGGTTGGTCGGTTCTCAAAGTATGTTGTTTTCATGGTTGCACCATCCTCGTGTACAACAGAAATAATAGCTGATCTATTTTACTGAAATGTTGTTAAACACTTTGGTGTTCCAGCATATGTGGTGAATGATAGAGATCTGCGATTCATGAGTCAATTTTGGATAGCCTTATTCAATATGATGGGGGCTAAATTGAAATTTTCTACTACCATCATCCTCAAACCAATGGGAAAACAAAGAGGACAAACACATTGTTGGAGGATTATTTACGACATTATCTGAGTGCGAGTTACAAAAATTGGCTCAATCTTTTGGACAGTGCACTGGTCGCTTACAATCTTCACCGATCTTCTGCAACAACCAGGAATAGTCCCTTTGAAGTGATCTTGGGACATCAGCCTCTAACTCCTTTAGAGATTTCCAAGCAGCAGCTTGGAGGTAAGTGCCCAACCGCTTATAAATTTATGAGGGATCAGCAGGAAGTCTTGGATAAAGAAAAAGATAGTCTTCGGAAAGTTGGTCGAAGGATGGAGAAGCATGCTAACAAGCATAGACGTTCAGTAAACTTTGTTGTGGATGATAAGGTGCTGTTAAAATTAACACCTCAAATTTGGAAGAAAATTAGTGGAAAGTCGGCTCATAAAGGCCTAATTCTGAAATATGATGGTCCATTTGAGGTTATCAAAAAAGTTAGTAAAGTGGCTTATCGACTTAATTTACCCGAAAGGCTAATAGTTCATCCTACATTCCATAAGAGTTACTTACGCAAGTTTTATCATGATGATGAGGAATTAGAGAGGAGCAAACAAAGGTGTGCACCTTTAAATGTTTAGGTACAATATGACGATGAAGTCGAAAGGATTATTGATCATCGACGATTAGGACAACACAAAAAGCATTGACATACTAAATTTCTTGTGAAATGGAAGGGCAAAGATGTAGCTGATGCAACGTGTGAAAAGGACACTTCTTTATGGCAATTTGAAGATGTGAAAAAGAATATTTGGATGATCTTCCAACAAGGATGTCGACTCCCTTTGGTGGGGGAGGTTTGTAAGGTCCCTTCGGTCCCTTTGTTCCTTTGATGCTATGCGGTCATAAACCCATATGTTATTACTATTGGAAACAGTTAATACAAGATGGGAGGTGAAGCTGCGTTGGTGAACATCCCTTGTAGGTTTGCATGGACATTAGTTACATAGCTCCTTACCTTAGTGATGTGGCATGATATGGGTGGTTGCATGAAGCTAGGCATGGCATCAAGGACATCTGACCTTTGTGTCTTGCATGGTGACCGAATATAATATGTATAAGTCGTTTTATTACTTAGATAGTTAATATATAAAGTGTCTAATTGGGTGTAACTATTCAAACTGTCCCAACTATTAAGAGCCTTATCATTTTAACATTATTGTCTGGTGGGAAATCTATATATATGTGTAATCCCTCCAGACCATGGTAATGTATGTTGCGTGTTCTCACTTCAAATATTCTGCAATATTCTATTAGTTTATACATTAACATTATTAACGTTATTTGTTCTCTCTTTGGGTGTTTCATATAATGTTGCCCACAAAAATAACCTCCCGGTCGTTGTTCTTCGTTTCTTTATAGTGGGAATTAATCTATTCTTCAAGACAACCTAACGTAACGTTACGTTACTTTTTAAAGGAGTGTTTTTGGCTGAATCAATTGTGCAGAATTGGTCGCATTACAAGGTCTTTATGTGAGAGTTTGCTAACCTCAAAATCAACCCTGTAACACCTCCTCTCTTGTAACCCGTATGTCTGCTCCATTTCGCGAGCAATCAAGCGCAACCTTTGGTCCTTCATCATCTTCACCACATACCTAGCAAGCTCACTCGCTTTCTCCTTTAAGAATACAACCTTTGATTCGTCTAAAAAAATTCAGCTAAAAAAAATAAAAGTCCAGTACATGTTTGGTTAAAGAATTCATGGATGGTAAAAAAATCAGGAATGTGAGGAAAAATATGCTTAATTCATGAAAGTTGGAAAAACTGGTGAAAAAAAATAATGGTTGGTAGTTAGTTAAATCATAGAAAATGGGCAAATATAACAAAAACTACTTAAGGTTGAGAGGATTATAAATTCACGAGCATCTAGATAATAAGAAAGTGACACACGTTAACAATACAAAAAAGAAACAATTCCCAGAAAAATAACCAACCTAATTTAAAAATACTTTGTTATTTTTTTTACTTTCTTTACATTTTGAATTCATATTTATTAGCTCAAATTTTCTTTTATAGCTCCTAATTCCCTTTTTGATATAATCCATTTTTTCTTACTTCAAACCTCATTTCAACACATTTTAACATTTTGATAGCTTAAAACTTTATTTTCTAAGTTTTTCAAAAACCCACTTATATTATCAATAAGAAGTCAAGTATAAATTTTAGTGTAATTTCTCCCTGGCACACCCAAATTCTAAATTAACAAAATTTGGCATACCCAATGGGACCATGATGCTGAGTACAAGATATGGAAAAGAAATTGTTGTGCCTCTAGACTTAAAGGAAGAAGTTCCTATAACAGTAGGGAATGAAAGTTTTGTATCTCCAATGGTAGAGAATCTCGAGAAGGCAACCTCGTCTTTTGCTCCCCTATTGACAAGAATCTAAAATCACCGCAACAAAATGACATCTATAAAATAAAATTCTAGAATTGAAGTCCAACATGGCCTTTACAACAATGATTAAAATATTGACAAAAAATATTGATAGACTGTCTGCCACTCTAATACAGATTGTTAGGTAAAATTCTCTTACTTTAACAAAGTAGATTTTCGAAGGACTCGGGGGTATCTTACTCCAAATGCCACGGAAGTTGACAAGTGAAGTCACTTTTTAGTTGCTTCTTCTATAAACAAAAAATATGTCTCTCATAGTACCTTTGTACATTAATTCTGGAAATGGTCGATAGGCAGTCAAACCCCAAATTATAGGTAGGTAGGGATTTGGCGTGGAACTTGAAGCTTATGGACCATAATATGGTTTAAAGAGTAGCATCGCAACTATAAAACACAATCCTATTATTCCCCCCGTCCCCAAAATGAGATCACCTGTTAATATATAAGTCATCAGAGAAGTTATTTAAGAATTGTACGAGTCGGGTTTGAGATAGATGGCTGCCTAGAACTTGACAAGCCTTATTCAGAATAGATTGACTATGATATCCTTATCCTCATAGTTAGGCGAAGATGGTCAATTAACCATTTAGCACATAAATAGATTAACCAGAAAATGTGGAGAATTAGTCAATTACGAAAACTTTAATAATTTTAGGCTTAAGTGGTTTTCAAATTCATTAATAAGAACAACCTTCTTTTCATATACTCTATTAGCCAGGAATTCTATCCTTTCCGGGGTGGAAATGGAAAGATTGTTTCATACTTAGTTTTTTAGAATTAAGCCTGAACTTAGGATAACTAAGTTTTCAAGAACTATTATGAAGAGTGGTGAGAATATTGACATGTTAATTCGTCACTCATTTAAGAAACTGAGAAGTCTATGTCAGATTGTGTTACTAGAAAATGAATACATGAAATGAGCTCCAATAGGTCCCGATATTGAATTGCAAAAGTAAATATAGGGCAAGGAATTTCGTGATTTCTATGAGCTAGCAGTAAAGATGTTTGAATACAAAGAACTTTTTAGAGAAGAAGATACCAGAAGAAGAATTTGATAGATACTTATGTTACAAAGATGAATTCTTACGACATGTTAGTTTTCAAAGTCAACATCCCTAAACTTATGTCCACCCCTCTCTAGAGTGTAAATATCTTGAAGTTAAAAGGAACACGCAAGCTCTGTTTACTCAAATTCAGTAAACCTTTGACACCTTCAAGATAGAGAAGATCTTTGATTGTTTGTGCTAGAAAAAAATCATTACCTTACCACCAAAGTATAGAATTCTCACAAAAGAAAACATTATAGGCAGAGACTACTGGAAATATAATAATAAATGGAGTCACGGGACCAATTCATGTTGGGGTTTAGGAATATTGTCCAGGACCGAATCAACAAAGGAATTCCTCTATTTACTAAAGTTCACTAGACTATGCTTATAAATAAAGACCCATTCTCGTTAGTTGCAACCATTAATGTCACTGAATTCGATTTACATCTATTGCTAAATGTTACAAAGAAGATGAATATTGTAGAGGAGCATTTAGCATCAATGTCAATTCCTAAAACGGGTGTTTTTGTTCCTAACTATAATTTAAATACTAATTCACAAGAAAGTTGAAATTTTGGGGGAAAATCACCGAATAGAATTCATCCAAGTCTTCAGAAAAAGATATGATCCAAAAATCCCAAGTTTTCAGCGTAGGTAGGTAGCCTTAGTTTATAGTACCACCGTAGGTGTTGCCATCTTGAAAATGGCAGTGAGTTAGGCATTCCAAGAATCTAAAACCCTTGACTCAAACCAAAAAAAAGAAGGCTTTAGCTGCAAAGGTCTATTGTTAGGATTGAAAAAATAAACCTTCACCATTGTAAAAACCAAAGTGAAAAAATCATCACTTGTAAGAACTATTTTCTGAAAAGAAAGCATTATCGACCCTAATAATAAGAAGGGATGCATATAAATCATCAATCAAAAGCAAAGCAAGACAAAAGAAAAGAAAATCCTAGATTTTACATGAAGTCAGCTTGCCCGAAGAGTCAAGAAGAAGACTCCAATTTATTCATTACGATTAGAGAAGTTCCTATTCAAGTACCATGTGATATTTCTTCCATAAAACGAACAATTCTTATACGAGGAAGAAAAAATTTCATTTTAAAAAAAGAGAATGCAAAATATCAATTTTGGTGGCGTCCAAAGAAGATAGTGCTAAAAAAGTCAGCTGATGCTATGTCATAACATATATGACCTTTTTATATTAAGGCTCATGTTAATAGTAGGCCAACCTCAAGAGTTTTGGTCAATAGTAATCATCATGCTAACTAAAATGATGACAGATCTAGGGAAATGTGACACAAATATAATCCTAATTGAAGTATGTGTTGCTGTGCTCAAAGAGATTCTTTATCTTCAATCAATCTCCACATTCTCTTTGTAAATATGCATAAGTTAACTGTTTTCAAGGGTATTACATTCAAACTTGAAGTGCAAACCTCTGGCCATTTGATGGGTGTTTTATACTCTTTAGTTTTGTTTCAAGACCATAGAAATTTCTTAAAAAGTTTGTTAACTATTTTGATTACATCCATAGATATTGCCAATAGTGTTCCTTAATACAAATTAAAAGAATTTAGAATAGCTGATATCAGTTGAGCTCTAATGACTAAACAAAGAGCTTTTATAATCCAACAAGTTATAGGTCCAACAAGATATTTTAGCCCATATCTTATTAATAAGGGGCTTGAAATCACTATAAGTCAGTCTATAAAAGGAGATTGGAATCCTAAGATATATAAAAGGTAATTGATGTCTTCTGAAACTTGTGATGTTTGTAACCATCTGCTCCTTATCATTTTCACTCTTAAAAATGTAGAAGGAGATTTTGTTAGGATTCACTTGAGGTACAAATATTCTTGTAAACATGTTTATAATTTCATCAAAGCAGTAATGGAAGTCTTATCAGCTTGTTAAAATGATAAAGTCATTTGCAAAAATCAGATTGGTTGTGCCTAATCTCCTGCATTTTGAGTGAAACCTTACATTTTTAGTTTTCTTTATTATTCTTTTTAATAGTTTATTAAAGACTTCCATGACAAGGAAAAAGATATATTGTGAAGTAGGACCACCTTGCCTAATGTCTTTGCTGCTTTTGAAAGTTTTTTTTTATAGGCTCACCATTTATAAGAACATTGAAAATAGGAGAGGTGATGCGTAATTACATCCATTCTATGAACACACCTGGGAATTCCATTGCCTTCATGATACTTACAAGAAAGGTCTAGTTCACATTATCATATGCCTTCTTCAAGTCCACTTTTAGAACACAATTCTTGTCTTTTTTCCTCTTTGAATATCCTCACATAAATTCTTACGTTACCAAAATGTTATCACTCTTCTTGGAATGTAAGCTCCTTGTGCTATATCAATATCGTAACCAGAATCTTCTTTAGTCTATTGGCCAAAATCTTGGAAACAATTGTATAGATTGAATTGCAATATACAATGGGTCTAAAGTCATTAAAATAATTCTACTCCCCACCTTTAGGAATTAATGTAATAAAATTCCGATTGACCTCTTTAAATAGTCTTTTCTTCGTAAAGAATTCTAAGATAGCCTCATGAACTATTTTCTAATTGATTGGGTAGGTTTTAATGAAGAAAAGGATATTGAAGTCAACTCGTCCTACTGTTTTATAATTATAACCTTGACAACATCATCTATCTCTTGAATTGTCACTGGCTTTGAGAAAATCTCAACTTCTTGAGCAAAAATTACCCCTTTCGTAATGTTCTTTATCAAGTCAATAGAGGAGTGAACATTGGTGGAGGTGTTTATAGTATTTGAAAAGTAATTAAATGTTTCCTATAGAAGAAAATTTTGTTCAAAGATCACCTGGTTATCTCTTACAATATTAGAGACCCTGCTAATACAACTCATTAATAATACTGATTGGTGGAAGAATGAGAGCTTTTATCACCCTCCTTTAGCCAAGTTATCCTTAATATTTTCTTCATTAAGGAATGATTTTAAGAAAGTTCCTTTGACAGATTGGTAATGGATTCCTATACAGTTCAACTTGAATTGAATTCAAAGTTGATTTAGAAATTAATAACAGATGCTGAGTATTTCTAACATTTTACTTATATAACTGCTTTAGGAGATTTTTAACGATATTAATCCCAACGACATAAATATAATGTTTTGAGACATTAACCTCAGCTCTAATGCCTTCCCATATAACTTCTTCAAAGCTTGCTACACCTGCATGAAAATTGTTAAATCTAAAAGGTACTTTACAAAATTACGAGTTATGGATATATTGAGAGGTTGTTTAGAAATTTTTTAAACAACTCCAAATTGGCTAGGTTGCAATTTAACTTCTTCCTGATGAAATTCTAACCTTTTTGTTTGTTTTTTCATGTGAAGAAGTTGCCTCCATTTGGAGCATCAGAAACTTGAATGTTATATATAATGAGACATTTTCTTAGCTCTTGGCAAGGTATTCTAAGCATTCAATAAGGTTTTTGAAGAAAATCCAAGAAGGAAAAACGTGGAGAATGATGAGAGCTTCAAGATGAGCCAAGAAACCCTTTGGTTGGGTGAAATTCAAGGTAAGAGGATTTGTGTTTTGTTGAGTTTTGAAAGGGGTTTTGGGTTAGATATCTTAAGAAATGCATGGGTTTGTGTTTTCTAAGATCAATTTTGGTGATTGTGTACTTAGGGTTTTCCAATTGAAATCACTATTTGATTTGGGGATTTGCCTTTGATGAAGGACATTAATGGAGGAAAGAGAAATCAAGAGGAGCAAGAGGGGAAGCATGTTGAGTCAAGTTACAAGCAAGGATTTTTTTAGGTGGGTTTTCATGTTTATAATTCAAGTAATGAGCCATAAATGTTTTCAAAAAAATCAAGATGATAAAATGATTTCAAATTCGTTATTTTGAATGATTTGAGAAATTACTACAATTGTTACTTTTATTGCCTATGATCGATTTGAGAAATTGCTTTATGTTTGATGTATGAAATTTTGATGAAGCATTGTGAATTGCTATGTGAATATGGTTGTTGAATTATGAATTTCTATATGAAAGGATTTTCGAAAAAGTGCATGTTCAAGAAAAACAAGATTTCCAAAATTTTGCCATTTGGGCAATCATTTTGCAAGTCATGATTAAATGTTATGTGGGTTTGTGGTAGTCCCCAAGAACCGTCACGTGCACGTTGACCAAAGAAATAGGCTTCTCCCGCCTGGCCGCTAGTGGCACGGAGCTCCTTCAAAGACTCCTCAAGTTTACGGCTACACATGACCATTTTATGGGAATGTGTAGTGCGTCATGAATTTGGACTTACCCAAACCATTATGATGTGTTTATGTGTT
>JANZLH020000387.1:1486439-1496491 GCA_026770325.2 Erythroxylum fimbriatum
GTATGGGGGGTATATGAAAATACCCGTCGGGTATCGGGGCGGGTATGGGGATACCACCCCCATACCCGTTTACCCGTATAATATTATAAAGACGGGTAAACGGGTACCCGATGGGGGTCAAACCCCCAACGGGTACGGGTATGGGGGTGGGAGCGGAATCCCCGACGGAGATGGGGGCGGGTATGGGGGTGAGAGTGGGTTCATGGGGCGGGTACGAGGATGGCATATCCGCCCCATACCCGCCCCGTTGCCATCCCTACACCTAGCTAGCTAGTTCATATATAAGCAATTAACTTTATTAACTACCATTAGTCTTGGACTTTATCCACTTAGCTCATGTGTGAACTCCTTGTATTTAGTCAAAGAACATTAGTTACGTGATTAAAGTAGTTAGTTAAATACCGTTGGAATTCAACACAAAAGACACCTTTCCTTCTTTACGAGTTCAACTCCTAGTTTAAGATTGTAATAGGAACCTAGAACTTGTTGATTCCATCTCCACCCTCGCCGTATTGCTCTCCTGTTTTTCTTGGGATTGAAACAAACTTCACGTCGTTTGGTTTTAAGTAAACAATGAATAGTGTAGAGAAAATTATTAATTATGTGACAGACAGCCATGAAATGCGTGGGGCGGCCCTGTAAGGCACATGAGATTGGTGTATCCTGGCACGAACCTCGCTAGCATTCACGATCTAGGAGTGAAACAAATGCTAAAAAACTCCATTGATCATTAAGGGAAGGTCAAAGCCTACTGTATAGAACCTGATTCAGATTAATGATTCAGCTTGAACAATGCCGTTCCTTTGTCGGTTATTTAACTTATTTATAACTGTTATTTGAATTGGATTAAAGGTTTAGTTGTTAATCTTTGATTGGTTCATTAAATTATTAAAATAAAAAAATAAAGATTATTATTAAAATATTTATAAAAAATAAAGTCAAAAGCCTACTCCTGGAAGGTAGATGCATAAAGAACACCGCCTCTTACTGCAAGAGAGGCCAGACCAGACGCATCATTCCTTCCAGTTCATTCATTGGCCAAAACCTGAAAGTCTTCCATTTAGTATCTTCCTTTTTAATTTCCACTTTCAAAATCTTGGAAGCATAATCTAATTAATTCCATCTCTCAATTTCCGTGTGTTGACTTACATCGGCATGAACACCTGTTTGCACCCTTCATCTGCTCTTATCTCTACGTATAAAAAACCGTACCCTTCTTTCTCCTTCTCCCACAAAGCCCTTTCCTCCAGGATCAACTCTCTTACGAGTCCATGCTATAAACGACATATACTGATTCAAGTGAGGCCAGTCTTCTGCTTTTAAGCTGTTTCTTAAACCTGTTCAACTTTCATATTACAAGGTTTGGATCTTGTGTTATTGGAGTGTAGTTTGTTTCTTGAAAATGGAAGACGTCGATGTTCCTTGTCATTTTCTTTGCCCGATTTCCCTGCAACTCATGAAAGATCCAGTTACTATCTCAACTGGTATTACCTACGACAGAGAGAGCATAGAGGAGTGGCTGTTTTCATGCAAGAACAAGACATGCCCCGTCACCAAACAGGTCTTGCACGATGAAGATCTAACTCCAAACCACACTCTTCGTCGCTTGATCCAATCATGGTGCACTCTCAATGCCTCACTCGGAGTCGAGCCAATCCCAACCCCGAAAGCTCCTATTGACAAAACCCAGATCGCGAAACTCATTAGTGATGCTAAGAGACTTCCACATCTTCAGCTGAAATGCTTGAGTCGTCTCAGGTCAATAGCCCTTGAAAGTGACAGGAACAGAAGCTGTTTAGAGGCAGCTGGTGCAGTTGATTTGTTGGTTTCAATTATAAAGAACGGTAGCATCAGTTCACCTGAAGTGGCAGCATTCGATGATGGGACGTCGTCAACGGATTTGACAAGATTAAGCGACGAGGCGTTGAGTACTCTTTATCATCTCAAAATCTCAGAAAGTCAAAACAAGGCACTCATTTCTAAAGATGGAGGCTTTGTTGAATCGTTAATACAAGTTCTTAAACGTGGTAACTATCAATCTAGAGCATATTCAATAATGTTGTTGAAATCATTATATGAAGTGGCCGATCCGATCCAGTTGGTAAGTGTTGGAAGAGAATTCTTCTTCGAAATAGTAAGTGTATTGCACGATCAGGTCTCGCAGCAAGCAACAAAGGCCGCATTGAAGCTGCTTGTGGAGATATGTCCATGGGGAAGAAACCGGGTCAAAGCTGTGGAATGTGGTGCCGTTTTTGTCTTAATCCAAATCCTCCTGGAAACATCGGAGAAGAGAGAGTGTGAACTTACATTAACAGTTCTGGATCTGCTTTGCCGCTGTGCAGACGGGAGAGCAGAGTTGTTGAAGCATGAGGCTGGACTTGCTATTGTTTCAAAGAGAATACTTAGGGTTTCTCATGTGGCCAGTGATAGGGCAGTGAAAATCCTGCGCTCTGTCTGCAAATACTCAGCTTCTAACAAGGTTCTCCAAGAAATGTTGCAGGTCGGTGCTGTGGCCAAGTTGTGTTTGGTGTTGCTAGTGGATAGTAGGCTCAGGAGCAAGGAAAGAGCCAGAGACATCCTTACATTGCATACTAGGGCTTGGAGTAACTCTCCTTGTATTCCACTTCATTTGATGTCTTCTTATCCATCTTCCCAGTCAAACTCTAGCCATTTTTGGTGTATATAAGTAACGAGGGATATGGTTAATTTGACCATTAGTGGGATATGGAGATGTTGTCCAAGAACTGCAGTCTCCAATTTATGGGTATAAGGTTTTCACTACTTTTGGATGCTTTTTGTCTGCAAATTATACACAAACTTTTGACACTAAATCCTACTTCTTGTTGTACCTTTGGGATATCCGATAAAATTGGATACAGACAAGATTAGCATGCCCTTGCGCAAGGATGAGATGCACAAATCGAGAAATCCTACTTGTTGCTGCTCATTTGATTTTTCTTGGTGTCAAGAACTGTAATCTGTAATACATTTCCAGGAATCCATGCGACCACAGAGACATGTTAAGGTTGAAAACAATCTGAAACGACTGTTGCATCGTAGTGCATCACTACATATTACTGAACTTTTTCGAACTACGCATTTTAACCATTAAACTTCTTCAAACTACGCATTTTAACCATTAAACTTCTTCAAACTACGCATTTTAACTAAGTCTTATATGTTACTGTTGGAGTACTTTTGATATATATTGATTTGTAGATGTATCATAGCAAGGTGGATCAACATAATTCTCAAGAAATTTCTAAGTTACACAGTACTTCTACCTCTACCAATCGTTTGGGTAGGTATCACATCATTTGTCATTTAGAATCTTATTAAGATTTGCATTATCATATAGATGTGGACAGCAGTCCATAAACTAGAAAAACACGCGCTGCTTCCTGGCCGCCAACCCCTAATCCTATTTCCTAGTACTATGCTGTTAACCATTCAGAGATTCGCATAGTGACCAAGGTTCGTGATTGGACTTCGGGTCAAGATTAGACGGCTACTAGTAGGTGATGAAATAAACATCAATTAGAAAATGTTTTCTTTTTCCCAGTAATAAAAGATTTTGCCCTGCTTCGAAAAAGTTGAGGGAGGATCTCTCCAAGCTCAAAACGACATTATTTTTGCCAATGACTCATGGCTAATGGCCAGAACAACATCATTTTGAGCATTGAACATAATTAGATAGGATAAAATTCAACAGAAGACATGAAATCGAAAAAGTTGAGCTACATTTTAAGCAATTAAGCATTTATATACAGGATATGTTAACGAATTCCCTTTCATGTTTCCTTTTTTTGGGTTCAGCAAATCCTCGGCCCTCGATGATGTTCTTAGGAGTCATCCTCATGATGAAGAGAAACACAACTAGGAAATGAAACAGAAATCACGCAATGGAAAAGAGTGCCATGGAAGCAGACCATCAACTTGTGCTTCGAATTTTAACTTCATCAGAATCTCCCTTCAACTCAAATGCCTCCATGCTTTAGCCAATGCCAAACATCTTTTTCTTCACCTACAATCAGGTGCATCGTTGTCATATTCATAATAGAGGGCCAAGTGAAGATACAGGAAGAGCACAATTCAATGCAACATTCCGTCTTTGTTGCCAAAAACAAAACAATTTTCATTCCTCAAGTTCTGAATAGCACATACCCATATAATCAACAAAAACATTTATTTGCTTGAACTCGACGTTTGTAGTCAAAAAGCATACGAACATTGTCCATTGATAGGTAAAAACTGCCTGGCTTTTCACCAAACTAAGCTTCTCAAAACTACACCCCGCTATCGAAAGAAAAGGAAACAAAGCAAAAGAGGAAAAGCAAGCGACAACAGAAATAAAAATGAGATTTTTGTCTAGTCATTCAGATAATGTGGAGATCTTTTGGTAAATAGGCTGCATCAATAGAAGAAAATAACGAGTTTGTCCAAGTGATATAAGCAGCCTTGTTGAAAGTTTCACAAACTTGGAAGTGGAAAAGTTAAAACTAGATAGCCACATAATGGACACCGTTCTGACTTTAATAAAATTGCTGTAAAGGCAGCACATACAAGCAGTTTCCAAATTTACAAAACAAAAATACTGAAATATGTTTAGTGAAATAACACCAGTTCATATTATTTAAGAGTACAAACACTGTACCTGTCTCACGTTTTTCACTCAATCTTTCTCACTTCAGTTTAGATGGCTATGATTTTTGGTGAAGATGTAGATTAATGTCTTAAGAATCCAATGGTTTAAGAATCAAGTCATTTGAGTGCCTAAAGAAGAAGTTATGCCCAAAAGAATCCAGTCTGTTTTTATCCTCAATCATATTCAACCAATCGTGGGACAATTGTTATAACTTTCTCTAGAGATATCTGATTGAGGTTTTCTCTAGTTGGTTTGAAATAAGACTTCATGATCTAAAACTTTCATGAAGACCTGAAAATAGAAAATAAAAGATGAATAGTACCCAAAAGAAGTGTATGAATAGTAACACAGAAGTTGTTTTGCAATTGGCATAACTTTCTCTATAGATATCAGATTTAAGTTTTCTTTGGATGGTTCGAAATAAAACTTCAAGATCTACAGCTTTCATGAAGACTTCAAAGACCAATTCTATCTTTTTAGGGGTCAAAAATGGAACAGAATATAGAATAAAAAGACAAAAGATAGCAAAAAGACAGAAGGAAAGGGAAATTTGCTATAACTTTCCCTATAGACATCTGATCAAGGTTTTCTTTATATGGTTCGAAAGAGAACTTCAAGATCTACAACTTTTATGAAGACTAAAAAGACTAATTCTATCTTATGATGGGTCAAAAATGGGACAGAAGATAGGACAAAAAGACAGAAGATAGCAAAAAGACAGAAGGAAGGGTAAAATTGCTATAAGTTTCCCTACTGATATCTGATTAAGGTGTTCTTTATATGGTTCAAAAGAGGACTTCAAGAGACACAACTTTTATGCAGACCTTGAAGACAATTTATGTCATCTAGAGGGTCATAATTGGACCAGACTATACAGGATGAACAGTAACATAGAAGATGTTTATGAACAGTAACACAGAAGATGTTTTACAATTGTCATTACTTTCTCTAGAGACATAGGATCAAGGTGTTATTTAGATGGTTGGAAAGAGGCCTTAAAGATCTACAACTATAATGCAGACCTTGATGACAAATTCTGTCATCTACGGGGTCAAAATTGGACCAGACTATATAAGATGACTAGTAACCCAGAAGATGTTTATGAATAGTAAGATAGAAGGTGTTTTACAATTGGCATAACTTTCAGGTCTGATGTCCTAAGATTTCATACTATAAACTGTTGGATAGATAAAAGAATGATCTATAACTCTCAAGAAGGCAACTTTTCCAAAATCTATCTAGATCAATCCCAAATTTTCCCCTAAAGTCTAAAGATGAATTTTACATTCATCCACCAATGTACTGCACCCAGTTCTCAACTTCATGAAATTTTGAGACTGTTAGAGACAGAATTGAAATTCGATGTCTTCATAAGAAATGTATCCATATGTTTCTAGTTTAATCCAAACAAGAATCATCTCATTTGGATAACTAGAGAAAAAGTTATGGTTAACAGACCGAAGCACACTCAGTGAACATTTTCCAGATCAACCACCACTTTTGTTTCCAAATCTTTCCTTATCACAACTCATACCAAGATCACTCTTTCTACTCCATCTACTTTTCATTTTCAATAAAATCACATTTAAAAATAATCATACCAGAAAGTTGTCAATGGATGCATGTACACTTATTTTTGTATGCGCAAAGATTCAAATTCACATGCATGTATGTTGACATGTTGCTGGGCATGAAATGCAAAATTTTCTAACTCTCACATTGCTATTCTCTCCATTTTGAAATCTGGGTTCTGACCCTTAATATAGGGACAGGATGGTACAATTCTCCCTCCCTTAATAAACTTCGTCCCCGAAATTCTCATATGATTGATCAATACGGTAGAGGTATTAATTCTTCATATACTTTTCCATCTCTCATATACTTCATCACTCAAATACTCCCTTCCAAATGACCACAGCTGCTAACTCAATAGGTCCCTCAATCACTGATTAAGCTATCACACTATCTTGACTATTTCATCGGTATATTACAGATTACTCACCAACTCTTACTTCGTATCTTGTCAATCTATCTCTGTCGACCATACCATTATTTCCTAACCTATTCACATATCACATATTACGAACCTAAGACTTCTTTCACCAGTAACACTAACTCAATAATTTTCATACAAACCAATATGGGGACGGGATGTTACATTGGAGCACCCGCAGTAGATGGTTCCTCCAAGTGCCTCTATCATGCCTGCAGCTATCAGAGCTGCAAATCTAGAACCGATCCTTTGAGGGGACTCGGTGCTTCTTCCCACGCCCATCTGACGTGATTTGGAGGGGAGAGTAGTTGTATCCGTTGCAGTGATGGTCTCGTTTTGCATTGTACGTATACCCAAGGGCCGTAGCTATTGTTGATCGATGACTGGACTGCTGTGTTACTAAGTCCCAAGCTTCCTCCTTAAGGCACTGCTGTTAACGTCGCCGTAGAAGGCCTTCCTTCGTCCGGTGCTGGGTGTTGTGTGGTAGCTCTTTGGCGTTGAGGGCAAGTAGCTGTAGAATGACCCACCTTCCCACATGAATAACAGAGTTGAGGGAGTCCCTCATACATAACTTGGAGTAACTCCCCATCCAATTCCACACTGGTTTTCAACGGTTGAGTTAGATCAATATCCACGGCGATCCGAGCATATCATCCCCTGTGGACTTGCAAAGTCACCTCATCAATTTTCACCGTGTGACCGACTAAGCTTCCTATGGCCGTGAGTATTCCCGAATGATAACGAGCTATAGGTAACTCTGGAATTCTGATCCAGGTGACTGCTCATGTGATCTTCCCCTGCTTTGCTCTAAAGGACGGCGTCCATCGTTGGACTGCCAGTGCTTGTCCATAAATTAGCTAAGGGTCATCGGTTAAGGCATGGTAATAATCAGAGTCCTCCAAGAACCGAACAAGGTAAAACTCTTGCTCCAGGTCCACAATTTTGATGGGGCCGATCGGTTTCCATAAAGCCCTCAGTCGAGAGCTCAGCGCTTGGTAGCTGGTCTTACAACCCAGGAGTTGCACTACGACTACCTTCGTCCACTGAGTGTCAAATTTTTCCTTAAACGTTTGAGAAAGTTGGATGCCGTCCCCCTGGTCGACTGTGATGTGCATGATGTCTCCCTCCTCTATCGCTATCGTTGCTTCAGTTGGCTAGAGCAGTTCTTCCACCTCGTCTGGTTTGACCCGAGGCCCTGTGACTACTGCTTTATACGACAGCGTTGGGATGGCCTGCATTTCGTCGTCCCGTTTCCTCGTTCTGCCTCTTTTTGGTTGGGTTACCTCGGGGTTGAGGGCCGCCATGGGTGCTTCAAACTTGAAGAGAAACCACTACAATATCCACTGAAAGCTAACGTTACTGATGAGTTATGACTGATGCTTGATGAATGTTAAGGAAACGAAAACTTGCCACCTTGTCTCTCACTAAACTTTCTCTCACTAACGCTATTGAAAGTAGCTCACAAGTTCTAGTAATACCGGTTGCTTGACAATAGTACTTAGGCAGTCTATTAATTCAAAGGTGCGCTCTATAAGATTGATTATTTCACTGCCAAGAAACCATATTTGTCCTCCATTGGCGTGCGTTTTGGTAAATTCAACAGAAATATTCACTCTAATTTTTGTTGATAATATCTACTCAACTATGAATGCTTTGATCGCACTACTTGGATTTATGGCACTGTTTGTTGAAGAATAATTCGTAGTTGCTAATTTGTAGGGATTTTCTGTTTCCGAATAATCCGCACTATCTATTAGAGAAGAGTAGTGCAGTAGAGATTCCATTTTTTCCTCTGTGTTCTGTTTCATGCGTTCTGTTTCGTGTAAGCCTATTTAAAGGCTATATCTATTCAATAAGAAATTAATTCGGTGATAAACTTTCTCATAATACTTAGCTGTGAGTTTTTGTGTTTGATCCAACATTTGGTATCAGAGCCAGGTTACGTGAGAAAGAGAAAAAAATGAGTGAGAGAATGGCAATAGGGAATGGGAGTGCAATGAGTGATACACGTCCTCTTATACCTATTTTCATAGGCGAATGATACGAATTTTGGAGTATTCGTATGAAAACCCTGTTACGATCACAGGATTTGTGGGATTTTGTCGAAAGAGGATATGAAGACCCAGATGATGATGAAGTGAGACTGAAAGAAAACAGAAAGAAAGATGCCAAGGCTCTTGTGATCATCCAGCAAGCTGTGCATGATAGTATTTTTTCGAGGATTGCTTCTGCTACAACTTCCAAACAGGCTTGGTCAGTTCTTCAAAAGGAGTATCAGGGAGATTCTAAGATAAAAGTGGTCAGGCTTCAATCTCTACGCAGGGATTTCGAAACTCTGTTGATGAAGAATGGTGAGACAGTAGCTGAATTTCTTTCCAGAACCATGGGTGTAGTAAGTCAGATGCGGTCCTATGGTGAGATAATTCATGATCAAACAATTGTTGAAAAGGTACTTAGAAGCTTAAATCCTAAATTTGATCATGTTGTGGCTGCAATAGAGGAATCAAAAGATCTTTCGAATTTTTCGTTTGATGAATTAATGGGATCCTTACAAGCTCATGAAGTGCGAATTAATAGGACAGTGGAGCAGATTGAGGAAAAAGCTTTTCAGGTTAAAGACATAACCAATAGAGATGGAGAGACATCCGCATTTAGAGGGCGAGGAAGAGGCAGTCCTCGTGGACGTGGACGCAGTCGTGGCTATGGAAGAGGACGTGGTCGAAGTGAGGTCCAGTGTTATCAGTTCAAACAATATGGACACATAAGAGCTGATTGTTGGTATAACGATCAACAGGCAAATATTGTTGCAGAAACAGAGGAAGGAGAAGAAGATGAAGTGTCCAGATTATTCATGGCGCATTCAGTGGACTCAAATCAATCTAAAAACCTTTGGTTTTTAGATAGCGGATGTTCAAATCACATGACTCCATCAAAACACATCTTCCAGGACATCGATGAGACTAACAAGCTAACCGTTCAGCTTGGTAATGACAAAGAAGTGAAGGTAGAAGGGAAAGGAACCATAAAGATTTTGATAGCTCAAGGAGAATGCTAGGTGTAAGCAACTTCGAATTACGGGGGCGTGTTGAAGAATAATTCGTAGTTGCTAATTTGTAGGGATTTTCCGTTTCCGAATAATCTGCACTATCTATTAGAGAAGAGTAGTGCAGTAGTGATTCCATTTTTTCCTCTGTGTTCTGTTTCATGTAAGCCTATTTAAAGGCTGTATCTATTCAATAAGAAATCATTCGGTGATTAACTTTCTCATAATACTTAGCTGTGAGTTTTTGTGTTTGATCCAACATTTGGTATCAGAGCCAGGTTATGTGAGAAAGAGGAAAAAAATGAGTGAGAGAATGGCAATAGGGAATGGGAGTGCAATGAGTGATACACGTCCTCTTATACCTATTTTCA
>JANZLH020000387.1:1530717-1541265 GCA_026770325.2 Erythroxylum fimbriatum
AATATATGTGGATATATTTATTGGGCTAGATTGAATTAAGTTGTCGGGCTTTTATTATATGAGATATAATATGGGCCGAAACTTATTGGGCTTCAATGGGATTAGGTTTTCTATAGATAGAGAAACTTAGGTCTCATTAGAGGAAGGAGAAAAGGACGAAACCCTAGCCACCCACCGAGAGAAAATTGTGCGTCGTTCGGAAAAAGTTTTCAAGACGTGCTAGCACACGATAGCCGCAGTCCGGATCGTGCATACTCATGTGGATACCGGTAGAGGACATTCACGTGTTGCAGTGTTTACGAATCAAAAAAAGAAACCATCAATCCGTGTCAAAAGGCATTTTTTGCACATCCTATATGTTTTCGGTTATACTTCATGTTGTGTTATGGTCTTTTCCGCAGCGTATTGTGAATACTCGGGCCATACGCGATCCAACACACACACACACAAAATTTTCTATTCCCATGCGTTGTTTATTAATGCGAAAACTATTAACTAACATAACCTCCTTATCTAATCTATCTCTTTCCCAAACTTTCTATTCTTACTTATGTACTTAATGATGTTTTATAGGCAGACAAAGACTAATTAGGTAGAGAAAGGACCTTAATACACTTAAAAAACTAACAACAATTAGTCAATTTTAAAACTTCTCATCATAATAGGATAAAAGCCTAAAGGACCATTTATTAAATGATTAAATCCCATCACTGCCTTTTAACACATGAGCCACTTAAAAGATTAATTTTCAACACTTAAGCCTATACCATTTCTCCAGTTCCTTAGGAACTAAAGCCTAAATTGAATTCCATTGCGATAACATCAACACCAAAAAAATATTTAGGACTTATTAGTAAGGATTCATAAACCCTTTGCTAAAATTATCAAACCTTATACTAATTAGAACCTCAATTTTTTAAAGCATTATATTTGCATCAAAATCTTATAATCAATTTAACACAATGCCAAATGAATGGAAGGATAAGAACGACAATAGCATACAAAGGTGAAAGGAAGGCAATGTCTATCGACTACAAACTAAATCTACAAAATTGTGTTAAACTCATAATATATCTCACTTAGGTATAGTGGGGGAAATTAGAACCATTTTAAAGATATAACATATTACTTAGAAAAGATTAATAATTTTGTAAAGGGATATTGTATTAAAGAAATATTTAGAAGCTTTTGCAGTTAGGTTCTAGTGAACCAACAAATTAACCCCTTACATATTTTTCACAAAATGATATCTAGGGTTGTACATGTTAAAAGGCTACTCAAGGGCCCCATCTAGAAAAAGGATATGGGGCTTCTCATTGCATATTGACATGTCTTAATTTTAATATTTAGACTGTATAATTGTATGGTTTGTGGTTGGGTCGGCTGGATCGGCCATACAAAGCCCAATCCCAAGCCCAGATATCGAAGGCCCGATCGCAGGAGATAATCTCCCATGCAAACTTAAAGACTTACGTAAAGACCTAAACCTAGCAGCGATCTCAGGTATATAAGGTACTATTTCGCCATAATACAGGTACGAGACAGAAAACCCTGCCTCTCTCTGTTTACGATCACCGAAACCCTTACAAAACGACTAACTTGAGCGTCGGAGGGGCCGGCGGGAAAATAACCTCCGGCGCGCCTTTATTGTTTTGCAGGTGTTCTCTAGCACAAGCTATTCAAGATCATGGATCCAAACAACGACGTCCAACTTCAGCAAAATCAGGCTGAACCAGTTTGCAAAATTGGTTGTAGATGGCATGGAAAGATTGACACAAGAAGGTTTTAGTGGGCAGAAGTCCCACTAATGCACTACTAAATGGCTGCGTGATTTATATAGAGAGATTGATAAATAAATAGACTCCAACCTCCAATTATTAGATATTGTCATCAGCTAGTTATTCAGGATTTCCAGGAACAAGGATGTAATTTGAATGGAGATATGGATAATTTAACAAATTATACTTATGAATTGGTTTATGCCTTATATCTAATTAGTACCTCCACGAGCTAATACATGAGCATGGACTCAGTGTCTTAGATAAATAATATGGTTCTAACTTTTAAGCATTAAGACACCACATTGTCATAAAAAAAACTTCAATTTTGCTTATTGTAATAATCCTACCATATAAGCTTAATCTAAGGTAAGTCCAATAGCATCAATTGGTAAATAGTTATACACATAATGAAAGAAAATTAGTTCAATTACTATTTAATCACTTAAAACATAAAGGAAAAATTTCCTGACCTAAATACATATAAAATTTTTAATAAAAGGGGACGAGAGTAATTCTTCTCAAAAGAAGTAAAAACAACCTTCTATAAGTATGTTTGCTAGGTAAGCATAATAAAGAAGCAACAAACACGCATGTAAGCATAAACAAATTAATTCTAAAGATACCTATTTCGATCGACAATATCAAACAGATTTAATAATTTTCATTCTTATTTTTGCTCAATTTTTAAAGAATTATGTAGAGCTAAATTTCTTTGTATTGATCTGGCTAATAAACGTGTACATAGACTCCAATATATATAAGCTCTTTCTTTCTTGCTAGAAAAGGTATACATAATCCTACCCAAATATTGACACCTAACAAAGTTCCTATTATGTAAAAATAAAACTAATATAATATACAACTAATATATTTCCTAAAATATACAACTAATATATGTCTCCTAATACTCCAACTCAAGTTAGAACATGATGTCATGAATGTGCAACTTGGATTGAAGATACTTGAACTAAAAGATTTTCTAAAAATGTCAGTTAATTGTTCACAAGTACGAATATGCTGAGTAACAATATTTCTAGCCTATATGTGATCACGAACATAATGGTAACCAAGTTTGAGATATTTGGGGTGCTCATGGAAACATATTGGCAGTAATATGAAGCAGCTTAATTATCACAGTGTAGGCACATCAAAAAAGAATGAGAAATACCAAGAGAGTTTAATAAGGGTTTGAGCCAAATCAACTCACTGCAAGTTAGAGCCATAGAATGATACTTGGATTTAGCATAAGAGCACAAGATTGTGGGTTTTTTCTTCATTTTCTAAGATTCAAAAGAGCCACCCAAAATAATAAAATAATAACTTGTCAAAGAACGGTGTGTAAGTGGATAAGTTGCCCAATCCAAATCACAGGATGTATTGAGAATCAAAAACATTGTCACGAAGCAAGTGAATTCCCTGTCCAGGATAAGCCTTAAGGTAACAAAGAACACAAAGAGTTGCCTCCCAGTGAGCTATGTGAGAATTTTGCATAAATTGAACATATATAATGACCATAAAATATAAGTCGAGCCTCGTGTCAGTCAAATATATTAAACAACAAATCAAATGACAATATTTCTCAGGTTCAGAAAATAGCGATTGTCATCAAAAGAAAGTTGACGATTCCATTCAATGAGGAAGGTAGCATGCTTAGCACCAAAATGACCTGTTTAAAAAAAATATCTATAGTGTACTTTCATTGAAATAAAAACAAACCATCATGACCTCAAGAAATCTCAATTCCCAAAACTTATTTTAAAATGCCTAAGTCTTTTATATAAAAGCATCAACTTACGTAATTTTTAAAGGTAGTAATGGCATGGGAGGATTTACCAGTTATAATTAGATCATATACATAAATAAGAGCATGCAAAGAAACCCCATTCTTCTCATAGTTAATAGTGAATAATCAATAAATGATTGAACAAAGCCAAAAAGATTTCAAAGCGTTAGCAAGTTTCATAAATCAATTACGAGGAGCTTGACATAGTCCATATAAAGACATGGAAAGATGACATACCTTCCTAAGATAGTAACCAAAAAGACATGGTGGAAGTTACATTTAAACTTATTCATTGAGATCACCGTGAAGAAAAGCATTGTGAATATCAATATGAGGAATGTCCTAGTCATTGGTAACAGTAATAATAAGAAACATGTGAATAAAAGCCATTTTAGCAATTGGAGTGAAAGTCTTATTATATTTAGCGCCCTCAACCTGATTATTGCCCATATCATTAAGAGAGCTTTAAAACGCTCTACAGTTCCTTTATAGTTATATTCGATTTTATAGACTCATTTGCAACCAAATTGCATTTTTACTATGAGAAAGATCCTCAATGGTCCAGGTACTATTCTTTTATAGAGCTTTGATCTTATTAGCTTTGGCATCACACCATTAAGAGTATTTGACTGCATCAAAAAAATGAATGGGCTTATAGGTTACTATAAAAATTGCCAAAAACTGTTTCGATTTACAAAAAAATTATTACAAGTCATATAATTAACTATAGGATAAGGATTACCTGAAGATGATGATAGTATGGAAAGTGGAGGAGAAGGGTCTAATGCGACAAGCGGTATTGATGACATAGTTATGGAGATGGACAATAGGCTATTGTAAGTGCTCACTTCATTGAACAAAAGATTTAAAAGTGGACGACCAATAAGACAAAGTAATAGGAGTGGACACTGTTGGAAGTTACACAAAAATAACTTTCGGGTGGTTATCGTCCTCATATAAAAGGATGAAACAAAGATTACATTAGATAATCTGGAAAAATCTCTCCCTATATTCTTAGAAATTCTCTCTATATTTTCTCACGAAAAACAAACCATCAAAGGATTTGAGTTTGTGGCATGGATTAACGGTAACTCTAGTAGTCAACCGTATAACGTGGATTATCAAATAAAGATTCGATCAATCGCTTCCGCATTAAGGTTAGTCCTTAACATATAAATCTACAACGAGTAATAAAAAGGGAGAAGCAGTGCTTAAAGATGCATCTAAGTGGATAAGAGCTGAAGAAGAGAGAGCGCCTGGAAATTTTCAAGCCCTTCACGTCATCTTCAATGCAGTTGATGAAGGTCACTTTGCTATGATATTAGCTTGTGAATCGACGAAAGAAGCCTGGGACACTTTGCAGACTATATATGAAGGATCGAAATCTATGATAGTTTCGAAACTTTAGACGTTGGTTGTGACATTTGAAGAGCTAAGGATGAAAGAAAGTGGAACTATTGGATACTTTCATGAGAGACAGCGTGATATAGCAAACCAAGCACATCAACTCAGGAAGAAGTACTATAACCTGAAACTGGTTAAGAAGACATTGAAATCGTTGCTTCCGAGGTTCACACCAAAAATTGCGGCCATCGAAGAAGCCTATGATATCACTGAATTTTCTTTGGATAAGGTAATTGGGATTCTTACCAACTTTGAAATGAATTTGTTGAGAGATAATCGCGAGAAGAGCAAAGGATTGGCATTGCAAGCTGAGATTGATAAAGTTGTGAATGACTTTGAAGATGAATTCGAAGAGAATGAGGATATGGGGTTATTGACAAGAAATTTTAGTAAGTGGTTAAAGAAAGTGAAGAAGGATGGATTCGAGTTTAGGCAAAACGATGGGAGTTCATCGAACAACAACTTCAAACAATAAGCTAAAACTCAAAAGGGTGAAAGAAAAGTGAAGAAAATTCAATGTTATGAGTGTCAAGGCTTTGAACATGTGCAATCGGAATGTGCTAACACCTTGAAGAAGAGAAAAGGGAAGTCCTTTTAGGACTTCCCTATACATTAGTTGCTTTGTATAACAAAAGTCCAGTTATATGCTTTAGATCAACCAAGAAGGAAGTAACTGATGGTGAAAACGTGAGTAAATTAGAAAATTTTGGAAAAAAACGCAGACGAATCAGCTCAAAGCTCAAACTCAGATTATGACAGTAATGGTAGTACTTCAGATGATAAAAAGGAAGGTATTAATAAAGCCTATGAGTTAATGTATGCTAAATGGGTCCAAACATGGAAGAAAAATGAGAAGTTGAAGGAGGAAAACTCTTCCATGAAGAACATAATTCAAAATCTAGAGAAGAAGTTATTGTTTACATTAGATGAGCTTGGTAAAACAAAATTGAAGTTAGACAGTACAGAAAAGGGAATGAAAATGTTAAATGGAGGTATCAAAAAGTTAGAAAAGTTGTTGGAAATTGATAAGATTAAAGAAGACCTTCAAGGCATTGGTTATAAAGGTGAATGTTCCAAGTCGAATGATGAGAAAATTGGTGCGACCAGATCTGTCCAAGGAGAAATCTCAAAGAAAAATCGGATGTTCATACCTACATGTCACTTTTGTGGAGTAATTGGGCACATAAGACCGAAATGTTACAAATTATTACAAATGATGTTTCAAAAGGGTCAAAATTGAAAATCTAGACACTCTTCATTAAATTTCCAGCAGCAACCTATGTTACCGAAGCACTCTTAGGTTAGAAAGGGTCAAGTACAAGCATAAAGACGTAGTAAAGGAAAAATAAAAATTTTTCTAGATTCACAGTTAGTCACTGCTTTTGAAGAAACTGTTCAGACTGAGGTTAAGTTAGTTACTTCAGATGAAGAAATCAACTAGATAGTTGATAACCGAGATAATGTGACGACGAACAAGCCCAGGTTTGAATTTCTTCGAGGGGCACAGGGACCGTGCGCTTTGTATTTTTGAAGTATAGTTTGATGCTATTTATTAAAAAAACAAGAAAAGAGGTCAAGGGAGTTATGGTTTAGGCTTTCTGATTTTTTATTTGTGGGTTTTCTAAGGTTCAGTTGATTGATGTGTATATGAGGCTATGCTTGATGATGGAGTTTATTATTTTGATCAGTCTTATGAAGATGGAATTGAAGTGAGTGATGATATATTGACGTATGTATTAAGTGCTAGTAAATTGTCATCTTGGCTTTCTGCTATTGCACTGCATGCTTATGATTCTTCTATTGCACCTACTACCGATTTTATGCTTCTTTATTAGTTAAGATTGACCACATTGAAGACATTCTTCGTTTTGGCATTGTTTTGTCCCAAGGGGGAGACTTCATATTGTTTTTGGTGACTGTTCCGTTCAGGGGGAGATCTCAAGGTATCTCTGTGACTATTAAGCTTACTTTTTGGCATCTTTTTGTCCCAAGGGGAAGAAAATTGAATGATTGGATAATTATTCAGTATTAGATGTTCCTTGAACTTGAAGAATTTAATGGATGATCCTTAGAACTTGATGTTGAATTAAGGGGGAGAATTGTGACTTCAATACTTATATATTTTATTCAGGGTGAGTTTCTTATTTATGACAAAAAATCCAAAAGAGGGAGATTATTAAGATATTTGTTATATCTCATTATTTAATTTTTGCTCTTTTGATTATTGGATCTTTAAGATATCACAAGTCTTAAAATCCAAATTAAGATGAGGTGTAGTTATATGATAATTTTTTATTTGAAGTGGATTTTTGGATAATAGTTCACATGCGAAATAAGTCTATCTTGAATAGGAGTATGAGTGCATCACATCGTTGTTAGATAACGGTAAGAATGTGAAAGACTAACTTGTTTCCTCTGCCTTACATCACAAAAGAAGAAGACCCTTTTCTTTTTCTAATCTTTGTCGTCGGATGGGATCACCGATATCCATTTACCTGTTGGTATAATAGAGGTGGATTTTTAGTTAGTACCATCATTCACCTGCATTGATAAAACACAGCGTTTCTGTAATTTAACAGGTCACTCGGTTCTCTCACTTTTTGCTTCAATCTTGATCGCAAAAATCAGTTCTTCATTGCATCTTGGCATAATGGAGGCGGGTCTTTAGTGTCACTCGCAACCTTCAGTAGTGTTAAAAGAGCGGTGTGTGGCGAGTGAGTTGTGGGTCTTTTGTTTTGGTGATTAAAAAGTGCATGGAAGGACTGGCATGCTTATCTTGATCTGTCTTTATTGGAGTTTCACGTGGGTGTGGGCTAAAGCATAAATATCCTGTGTTTGCTGGTTTTGAAAAAATATCTGCAGCTGTTTTACTTATGGGTTGGCATGATCAGGTTGGTTGATTGGTGAGTAAGAATGTTGCACTTTTCTATGGTTATGTTGTCGTGAATGTATACTTGTAGCGTTTCTCTCTTGGACTACAGTTGGTCTCTTACTAGGTTTTTATGATAAATGCGTAAACTTGTGTGGCTGGTTTTACTGATTTCTAGTGTACGAAAATTTTCAGAAGTTTTCGTGATTTTAGTAGCTGCCATACCTGATCGTTTGAGTGGTTTTTAAGGGCTGATTGGATGTTGATTATGTGTGTTTTGGTTGCTGTCAATATTGGAGATGATGTTCAAAAAATCCAACAGTTGAATATGGCAGTTTCAATTGGTGAATCAGATTATCTCTGGAGAATTTTAAAACATCGGGAAGTTGTTTCTTTTCTTTCTCAAGTGTTTTTGTTTATGTTGAATTTTATTTAACCACTTGAGTTGTTTTGTTTGTTTTGTTATCATTAAACATTGTTTGAGAAAATCCTCTGTTGAGGTTAGTACGAAGTAGTCATATTATTGGGTGTGAAATTCTTTCACGGGTTGTGAGGATGAGGGATAATGTTAAGGATTGAGTGGTGTCAGCTTAGTAAAGCCTTGTATAAAACTATTTTCGTTAATGAAATAATTAAGTTGGGTGAGAGCTTTGTAGACATAGGCAAGATGTGTCAAATTGTGTTGCCAAATTTCTGGTTGATTTATATCCATGCGTTTAATTTTTTGGTTTTTGATTGTATTGGAAATGACTGTTGCAATTTGAAGAGTTAGCAAAACCAATACACGCCTACGTTTTTTTTCAATTTGGTTTTCAATTTTATAAAGATTTTTTTTGGTGGGGCTTAAGAAGTAGACTAAGGCTTTATGTAAAATCAATATATAAAGAAATCTATAAGAGCAATGATGCTCTTTGGTTCATAATAGTACAAAAATCTCCAACATAATAAAAAACGACAAATTTTTAAGTTTGTAGATAACAAAAGCCATTGCTAGACACTTGTGATGAACAGAAATTACTACCACCTACAGTATAAATAGTGAAAATTAAATGTTATTAAACATATGTCGATTCTTGTTAAGATATTTATTATATATCTTATAGTTTTATTTTGGCATTTTTGATTATCAGATCTTCAAGATAATGCAAGTCTTAAAATCCAAATTAAGATAAGGTGTAATGTGTGGATGACGTTGTCCATTTTGAAAAGGGTAATGTGTGGATGACGTTGTTGTGCATTTGAAAGAAGCCCATTTTGAAAAGTATAATGTGTGGATGATGTTGTTGTGCATTTGGAGGACATTGTGAGATTGCTGAAGATCACCTTGTGTGTATGACTCCAAGTTAGGACTCCTGGCTTGGGTGTGTGACTTGGTGTGCGTCTTTGTGTGAGTTCATCATAGGTGCACGGGCTGATAACGTTGTGGGTGTGTGCAGAAAATTGTGAGTGAGCTGAAGCAGTGTGGGTGTGTGCGTGAACAAATAGCAGTGTGTGTGTGTGATATTGTTGTGAGCTGAAAGACAGATTTAGGGAGCTACAGATTTTGTGATAGGGCACGAGTAACTCCTTCATGAGTGACTCCCTCTTTGTGTCGTTTTGGTTTAGTTGCTAGTGGTGTGCAAGGTGAGGTTGTGGGTCTTTTGTTTTGATGAGTAAAAAGTACATGTAATGACTGATGTGCTAATCTTTATGTTGTTGTCTTTGTTGGAGTTTCAGGGCTGAAGGTGACATGCTGCATTGAGGTGCTTTGATAGCTGTGTGTCTTCGTTAGTTAGTTGTCGTTGATGAAGTTTTAGTGTAATTGTGTTCTTGTTTTTGTCTTTGCGTGGTTCAGCTCGGTAAATTCGAGAGTTTTTTACAGTTGACTTTCTATGATGTTTGTGTTATTTTGTTGGGCTACTCACTGTCATCGATAGTGGTTTTTGTGTGGAAAATTTCCAACAATCTTGGTGATTTTTTGGTTGTCGTTTTTAGTGCTGATGTGCAAAAATTCCAAAAGTTTTCATGACTTTGTTGCTGTTGGTTTTGTTGTTGGTTTGGTGCGAAAAACTTCAGTAGTTACCTTGGTTGTTGCAACTCTATTGGGTTAACGTTTCGATGATGAAACGTTTGTTGATTTGAGATGTTTTGTGACTACTGTGAGTGAGATGTTTCAGTGACTATATCGAAGATTCATAGCAGATTTCTTGGTTGACAACTTCCCGTTCTTTCATTGATGAAACGACATAGTTAGGGGAGTTGCTTTTATCTCAAGTGTTCTTGTTTATATTGAATTTTGTTTAATCATTTGAGTTGTTTATATTTCGTTTTCATTAAACATTGTTTGAGTACGAGACGGTCATACTATTGGGTGTGAAATTCTTTCATGGGTTGTGAGGACGGGGAATAGTGTTAAGGGTTGAATGGTGTCGGCTTAGTAAAGTCTTGTATAAAACTATTGTCATTAGTGAAAGAATTAAGCTAGGTGAGTGCCTCGTAGACGTGGACAAGGTGTGCCGAACTGCGTTAATAAACATCAGTGTTGATTTATATTTGTGCATTTAATTTTTTTGATTTTTGATTGTGCTAGAAACAATTACAGCAAAATCTAAAAGTTTGCGAAACTTCTACACTCCTACTCCCTCCGATTCATATTAAGTGTCGTTTTAGATACATTTTAATTATTCAAAATAAATGTCATTCTTGACTTTGTATGCATGTTTATAATTTTA
>JANZLH020000387.1:1547738-1563362 GCA_026770325.2 Erythroxylum fimbriatum
ATAGGAACATAAGAAAGCCCTTTTATCCAACTTAATGCCTCCCTAAAACATAATGCTTCACCGAGTTGAGGATCCCTTCATCCCGTTAAAGTCATTACCTTGCCCGCACAGTAGAGTCCATCGCAGTCACGGATCACCATTCCTAAACCAAAACAACCAGAGGATAACAGTGCCAGTTTTTAATTAAAATAAAATAAAATACATTTGTTTTAAATTATTTGAGATTTTATAAAGCAAAATAGTAATCATTGCAAGTAAGGATTTTGCTTAATCACGTGCAATTCAGACTTTAGACCATGACTTAAATCTTTATTAATGGATGAAAGGTGAGGGGATGTAGGATTTAAATATGCCTTTAAGTATTTATAAAATGGCAAGAATGTAGAATACTAAGCACATGCATAGACCAAATCCACAGTCATTTCTAATGTTTTATAAGTCCGGGATAAAGTTAAATAGAAGTCTCTATTTTACCTTTTTTTTTTTTTTATAACTGTCAGGAGTGAGACCTCGCAGTGAAGTTGACCCTAAACAGGTGTCCTTCCTATCCTTACCTAAGGCCGAGCCTGACCATACCTATTTTAAGATGTAATGAAATTAAAGAGGGGACTTGCAATAATTTAAGTTGGTTCAAATGCTACATTATAATTAGAACAACCAAAATTTCATAAAGTCAACAAAGTCTACCCATTAGGGTTTTGACACGCCATGAAATATATATTGAGAAAATTCAAATTGCAATTGAAGACCAAAAACGATTCCGTATTTGTGCAAGTATTGCTATATAACAAGTTGGCTATTTAAAATAAATAAATAATATATATATATATATATATATAAAACATTACAGAAAAGGACACACTCATATTCCTTTCCTTTGAACTGGAATCTTTTACCCAGTTCCCAACAAAATTTACCACGTAAACTAATAGTAACAAACTGGGAAAAGCATTTTACAGACACAAAAAGAAACAATATCCTCTCATGTGTCTCCAACTATTGCTCCTCCTTTTTATGCCCTTCTTCACTCTCTTCTTTATTCCTCAGAAAAACATAAAGAAAGAAGAAGAACTGCACAATCCTCACCAGCTTTTTCATGTCTGTTATGCCCCACCAATTCTATTCTTTTCTCAACTGTCTGCAACATAACATTTAATCAATGGTTAAGATATCATAATCAAGGACTCCATCTTACTTGACCCCAAACCCAATGCTTATTATCAACCCACTCACCATGTGCTGGGTTTAAATATTACAATCCATCAGTCTTGGGCAGTTTTCAGAAATTTTAAAGGGAAGGGTATGTAGAATAGAAGCCTCTCACAAATCACAACCAAGAAAGTTTGTGAATTTCTTATAATAATAACATAAATAAAAAGGTTGAGACACAAAGCTGGCATGTCAGCCAACCTAACCATATAAGTAACAAAAACTTCCCCAAAGAACAAGAAAAAATGGTGGAAACAACAGAACAAGCAGACTCGTAAAACTATAAACAATGCCAGAAGTGAGGAGTACTTTGTTCTTCATCATAAACAGTCTCTTAAGAGAAAAAAATGTAGTCTTCCAATTATGGTTTAGTTAGTACCTGTCACCTGATAAATCATCAAATAAGCTTTTATCCCCTTTTATGTTTTACTCTTTGGGAGTCTTTTGTGTTGGATATTGAGGAAATGACTAATATATTACAGTGTTAGTCTAACCGTTAGGATGACATAGGTGCATCATGAACCCACTTGAACGGCGCGGAAACCATAAGAGTCAGAGGGAGGAGGGACTTGAGAGAATGGTCCCCAACAACATTTGCACCAAATGAAGAGAAAGACAAAGGATGTTGTAGGCAATGTCTTCAAAAACCCTACATTACATTTACATAGAAGGGTAAAAGCCAACCACTTTTCTAGGAAGTGGCAAAGTGAAGGTTATGGGCTCAACAAAAACCATTTGCTAAATGGTAACTCTGGTTATAAAGTTAGAATCTTTTTATCCTTAACTGGCTTGGCTTGGGGACTTGTGAGTGAAAAATGATTCGGCGGTCGAGAACTGTATAAGACGTTTTATGGTCTCCAGCATATCAATCAATCAATTGTAAGACATTTGTTGGAACTTTAAAATGTCTTTAAAGATTCTTTTTTCTTTTTTTTTTTTTCTAAATTGCAAAACAAACGCAAGAAGAGAAGAGCTTCTTTATCTTCCATGCATGTGATGTTCAGACCTATATTGTGGAATGTTACATAGCATTTTTGCATTATGGGATCATTCCTTGTATTCTGAAATCTGAACTGGCCCGACCGTCTTTGTTAATAGGGTGGGGAAAAGCTTTTCTCACCTTTTTCCCAGAGGTGGTTGGGGTAATTTCAGGTTCATACAAACCTCCAAGCAACAGTCTCGTTGTCGAAGAGAGTAGAGAAAATGACTTGTCAAAGCCTTGCCTGAGATCATGAGACATAGTTTTTGCATTTTGCAGCCCATCAACGTCAGTTGATTCACACTATGTCCTTAGAGCTGCCGCTTTTGAGCTCATACTTATGGTACCATTGCAGTAAATTTCCCTGGTAAAACTTTCAATATTTAATATCCGGAAGACTTTGAAACATAACCACACCAGTAAAAAACATCGTATACAAGTTTCGGTGTTACAAAATAATTAGAGATAATAACGGAAGAGGTCAGAATACTCTCATCAGTTACCTTTTCCTCTGGACTTGATAACTCCATCACTAACTTACCCATTCTCTGATATCTCTCTCCACGCCCACCATCATCATTCTTCTTCTGCTCCTCCACCTTTCCCTTGCAGAACCCAATTCCGGAACTTTATTGTTAGATGGAACCCCTTTTGGTAATTTCATTATGAAGGAAAAGAGTTACACACTGATCTAACGTCAGCACGACAGCAACCCGCACTAACCAAGAACTCGTTTTTGTAATAAAAGAAACGGAACCGAAATAACTTCTCGTATCTCAATCCCGTAGTGGCGGTCGGCGTAATTGTCTTAAACTCAAAGCCCTTTCCCCCAAACCAAATTTCGGACTGCCCCACTTTTCTCAGCTGAAGCTGCTTTTGTATATGTTCTAAAGAGTCGCACTTTAACAACACGAAAGGAAAAGAGAGCAGAAGACTTACACAAACAGAGACACAGAGCTAAAAAACCTTCGCTTGCTGCCATCTTCAAAGCTCAAAGCTTTCGCCACTTCTAGTGCAAATTACCACTAACAACAAAACAACAAGAATAACCATGGAAACCCATTTCTATTAGCTCTTCTTTGACTAAAGCTTGTTTCTTTCTGTTCGTCTGTCTGTTCTGTTTTGGTAATCTGAAAATGGAGCCAATCATGTTCAGCTTCAAGTTAGAGCCTTGTGGAATCATCTAGCTAATTAAACAACACTATTGCTACTGCTGTTACTACTCTTCACTTGTCTTCTGCTTGTGTCTGACTTTTGCTTTGGTTGAGGGGAGGGTGGTGATGGGTTGCCGGAAGAGGACGTTGGCCGCCGAAAACTTGGATCCAGAAAGGAAGAGAAGCGGCGGTCTTAGGACAAAGCAGGCCGGGAGAGGGTCATGTCGCGGAAGTTAGCGCGTGAACCCACCTGGAAATGTGCAGCAGAGACTTTTTGACCTGGACTCGTGTGTTGTTGTTGGTGCATGTTTGTTAGAATTTAGTATTTTGTTCTTGTTATTTGATTGAAGAAGGTGATCAATAATGCGTAATTTATTGAGAGAACTCTTGAGGACGTTCTGTGGTGTTAACCAGTGGTGTTATTCCGTGTTTTGGAAGATCGGTTGCCAGAATCCCAAGTAACTTCTCTTCTACATCATCTTCAACATCGTTGTGTCCTTCCTTTCCTTTACAAAATTTTTGCATTTTCTTGCTTGGAAGTGTATGCAGCCTGGCTAAAGTGGGCTGCCGCTACTTTGAATATTTAGTTTGAGGTGTTGTTTTCTAGTTTCTCTCAAGAAGGTTCTGTTAGTTGACTGGAAAATGAAGGGAAAAGTAAACTAAAGAAAATGACGTTTTATTCTATGAGGGGTTACTTTTGTTTTTGTGCTTTTAGGAGCTGGAATCTCCAGGAACACAGCCAAATTTGTTTTCTCTAACTGCTGAAATACCCTAGTTCTTAGTTTTTTATCGTTTCAAATTACTTCTATTCTCATTTCTTTTTTATTATTGGATGCTGATTTGAAGAAAAAGTTTGCGCTTTTATACTTGGTTTTGTGGAGGGCTATTTTTCTTGAATGGGGCAAACCATTTGTCCTCGTCACATTCTCTGCATTTTCTTGGCGAAGCAGATGGAAGAGAGTAGAGTTGGGTTAGTTTGGTCCATGAATGGCAGATTAGGATCTCATTGGTGACTGTTTGTCTTTTGTATGATCTGTTATCGAGTAGACCTTTTATTCTTGTTTTTGGAACCTTGTATTGTGGTTCTATGTGCTTTGTCTTTAGGAATCTTAGTAGAAAGTTGAAGCATGTGTTTGACTCAACTATCTCTATTTTGGACCTATTTTTTGGGTCTCAAATCTACTGATTCGGAGTTTGTCCTTTTTCATTTGATTCTATTCCATCTTGTTCTCTCGATTCTTAGGATAAAGGAGATTGGGCTTTGTACGTTATTTGAAGATTCTGCTGATATGTTCCTTTTTTTTTGTATTCTCTATTTTGCTTCTGCAATTTCTATTGCATAACTGAAGGAAAAAAAATAATTAGTTTAGAACATGGGCATCAAAGTTTTGTTTTCTTTTACTGGCCCTTTTTTAATCATAAAATTCTTTTGTGCCTCCAGTAGGATACAGAAATACTTGTTCTTTTTAATCCTTGCACTTCTATTAGTTTTTGGATTTTTCTAACTCGTTCTGTAAATGCACGTAATAGTCCAATATGTAATTTTGAATTTGCAGGTTGTTGATTTGGGAAGAATGCTACTACGAACCAACCTCAAGTTCGATCCCTCCAGTCAACTGTGGGAATGGGAACTCAGGACTGCATTTCACGGAACAAGGATACTGGAGTTCTGATACCCATTTCCCAAATCCTTGTTTTCAAGCGAAGGATGCGGTCCATGTGCTTATTAACAAAATGATGCTAAATTATCAAGTCAATGTAGTTGGTGAAGGGTATTTCCCTTTTGCAACTTCTTGTTGGTTACTTTATTTTTGAGCTTTATGTCATTAGTTCTTTCCTTTTTGTATCTTAAGTTCATGAACTCTGCGTGTTTCTTGTTTCCAGAATAGTTGGACGAGC
The DNA here is from genome assembly GCA_026770325.2 of Erythroxylum fimbriatum. Taxonomy (NCBI): domain Eukaryota; kingdom Viridiplantae; phylum Streptophyta; class Magnoliopsida; order Malpighiales; family Erythroxylaceae; genus Erythroxylum; species Erythroxylum fimbriatum. The sequence goes on from JANZLH020000387.1 coordinate 1,552,980, forward strand.
TGCATTTACAGGGAAACATTATTGGATCCTTGCAAACAAGGACATTGGAAATGTCCATCCACCAGAGGTATTCTAACCAACTCTTGGCCAGAAGCCCATAATTGTTAAAAATATTGACACATTCAGAGAACTTATTGGACGATAAATTTTGGCTTGTTGATTCTGTTGAAAATGCAATCCTCTTTATTTGCCTGCTTTCAATTGTAGTATGACAAATATTTGTCACCTGTGTAAGAAAGGATTCATCCTTGGTTGTTTTCAAATAATTGCACTGCATTGTGAATTTAATGCAAGTATGGGCATTTACATTTGAAATAAAAACATATTTCTTATTTATAAGTGCCTTCGACCCTCCTTACTAGTGAATATCTGTATGCTTTATATAACTCTATATAACTTCCAATATCTGTTGTTTATTTTAGGTATTGAATGAGCTACATCACCAATTTTCAGCAGGCATGCAGGTTTGATAGCTTTCCATTTTTGTCTTTTTCATATATTCCTAACTTGGTATTTGATATAGCATCTTTGTTGCAGACGGTTGCAGTTATTCCTGTTTTACCTCATGGTGTCGTTCAACTTGGTTCTTTGTTGGCTGTAAGTATATTTTCCTATGTTTCTCAAAATGTTAAGGAGATATTGCATTTTGTACGCATTGTCAATATCTGAATTGAGAGTTCCAATCACATTGTTTTTCTTTTTCTATCATTGTTCTTATAAAGGATCCTGGATTCAAGTTAAAATGTGTTAGTGTGAAAGTGTTATGTTAAGCATTTTAGTCTTTGGAATTGCTTTCATTCTATGGTGTATATACATGCCTACTATGAAGTCTTTCCGACTAAGTCAATGCTTTCTGCTTTGGTTGGCCTATTCAGTTACATCCATTTTCCAAGTAACTGGATATATAACAAGTCAGTAGTAAGTATATTGTTCCCCCCTTTCCTATCTTGATATTATTCATCAGGCATTGTATGATCCTGTAGGATATCACATAGTTTTAAGGTTTTGAGTTTATTCAAGCAGTATTTTTAGTCTACAACTGTTCGTAACAAAGGATTTCAGCTTATCTTCACATTGGAATGCATATGTAACATCCAATATCATCAATGCAGGCATTATTATCAATGAATTTAAGCGTTTCTTTTGATCCTATTTTCTCTTGGAGATTCTTAGGTTACCCCTACATGCAACATGATTGCTACCATGTGCTATATGATCACTTTCTAGCACTAATGCTGCAATAATGTTCCTTTCATGCTTCATATTTTCCTGAAGCAGTTTGTTGCTTTCTAATCCATATATTTGTATTTTCTAGATTACAGAGAACATGGGCTTCGTGAATAATGTAAAGAGTTTGATCCGGCAACTAGGATGCATCCCTGGGGCTCTTCTGCCGGGTAATCATTCAACAAAAGAATCAATTGAAAGAGTTGGGGTGCCCATTTCTCATGGATTGTCTGCTTCCATGCACTTGATGAACTCTACTCCTTTGTGGCCTGAAGGATCCAGTCACCGAAGCATCTCAGTACAGGCTTCAAATTTTGTTGTTCAACCTTGTCATTCTCAATCTATACAGAGTTTGGATATTGCACGATCAACAATGTTGACATATGACATGCCTTGTACGACCAGTCTTCTGCCTAAATCTCACGAAGGCCACTCCGAAGTAAAAAGTAGATTATCGATGAAGTCGGGGGGCACTTTCAAAGGTTCGCTAGAAAACATTGTTGACGCTGAATTAATCCCCGCAAATTCTGATGCATGGCTGAACCGTCATGACATTTCAAACAATTCAGTGGCTGGATTTAGTTATCAACCTGCTAACAACCAATCTGTCACAGCTAATATCACCCCAAAATCATTGCAACAGCAGATCTCGTCAGATGTTGTTAACAATCACATTGGTAACAATAGAGTTGCATCACAAAGCTTATCCTTGCCTCAAACAAGGACAAATGAAAGACCCCTTTGTAATCCCCTTGAAGGTTCAGTTATATCTAGTGGAGACTTACAAAACAAAGATGGTGGTCATATGCAGCTATCTTCAGTTCCTTACACTCATTTAAATCCAGAAAAGTTGATAGCTTCATATCTCCATGAGATTGGGCCACAAAATGTTAATTCATCAAAGGCAGAAGAATTTCTCTCATCCACTCCTGTTGCTCAAGTAAGCTGTAGTCAGATGAATTCTGACGGCTCCTTATATAACAATCTCTGCTCAGGCTTCAAGCATATGAAGGATGAGCTAATTGATGTTAAAGTTAATCCCGATAATGATTTGTTTCAGGCATTTAGAATCCCATCAACTCACCTAGATGAGTGTATGTCCTTGGCCGAGCACATTTCTGGTACTGATCTTGATTGCCTGAACTATGCAACTGGAAATCAGAATGCCCTTAATGCAGATGCTACTTATGAGGGTTCGACTGTGCACTGTCCATCTGGGGATGACTTGTATGATATTTTGGGTGTGGATTTTAAAACCAAGTTACTCAATGGCAATTGGAAAAGTTCATTCTCAGATGGTTTGAATGCACAAAATATGAGCAAAGATACTTCAATCTCTATTAATATGCAGGAAGCAAGTTCTGATATTTTCTCAGTTAATGAACCAGCAGGCAATAGCATTTTCACGGCAACAGATTCTGATCATCTTTTAGATGCTGTGGTGTCTAGGGCCCAGTCTGCTGCAAATCAAAGTTCCGATGACAATGTTTCATGCAGAACAACAATGACAAAGATGAGCAGTTCTTCTATTCCCGGTGATTCTTGCACTCATGGTCGCGTTGACATGCCTAATCAACTAAAGGGGGATTCATTTGATCTTTCAAAGACCCTGGAAAATGCTGGGACCACTGTTTCCAGCTCTCTCAGATCTAGTTATGTGAAGGATGATAAGGGAACTTCTTCTCATTCTACTTCCATTTATGGGTCTCAGCTGAGTTCATGGGTTGAACAGGCTCATAACATGAGGCGTGATAGCAGTGTTTCAACTGCATTTTCCAAGAAAAGTGAAGAAATGAGCAAACCCAATCGCAAAAGGCTTAAACCTGGAGAGAATCCTCGACCCAGGCCAAAAGATCGTCAGATGATCCAAGATCGTGTGAAGGAGTTGCGAGAAATTGTACCAAATGGAGCAAAAGTAATTAAACATCTAACTTTATTGTTGAAGTAAATGTTGTCTTTTTAGCTACGATGATCCTGCGTATGGTTAATAGATGCACTCATTCATCCATTTTGTGGTTGTACAGTGTAGCATAGATGCTCTGCTTGAACGGACCATTAAGCATATGCTTTTCTTGCAACGTGTGACCAAGCATGCAGACAAGCTAAAACCAACAGGTAGTCAAAGGTATGGATGGAGTATCCTGTTATGTCATCGATGATTGTCTGTATGTCTTCTCTAATTATTTTCCTGATCATTGTCATTAAAGTTATGTCAGGAATGAGTAAAGTTTACTGAAACATTTTGAAAAATGTATTTACCAATTTTTTAATAGTTTTTAACGTTGTTTTCTTGTGAACATTCTTATTCGGCATGTGAATTTTGTTTGGAGGTGTTGTTTATTCTTGTATGAATTTGCAGATTATTAGCAAGGAAGGTGGAGTACTTTTAAAGGATAATTTTGAGGGAGTAGCAACCTGGGCTTTTGAAGTTGGTTCACAATCTATGGTCTGTCCTATAGTAGTTGAAGATTTGAATCCGCCTCGTCAAATGCTTGTGGACGTAGTAAATACCATTTAGTTTATCCATATACTGGAATTTTTAATCATTTTATATTTGGATTAACCATATTTTCTCTTTTGACAGATGCTCTGTGAAGAAAGTGGTTTCTTTCTAGAGATAGCTGACCTCATTAGGGGATTGGGACTGACAATCTTGAGAGGGGTTATGGAAGCTCAAAATGACAAGATCTGGGCACGATTTGCTGTGGAGGTGAGTTTTGAAAATTGATTAATTGTATCATTTGTGTCCTACGTGAGACAGAAATGCATGGGTTCCCTTTTCTTTTGGCTTCAAATATCCCTACTTTCTAAATCATTGTTTGAACAGATTCTTGTGTATCCTTTACATTCTAAAAGGGTAGCAAGTAGTTCTTTGATAAAAAAAGCTTCTGCATGTTGAAAATAATTTTGCCAAATGTTCATGGAATTGCAAAGGCAATGAATTGGCTTGCTGCAACTTAGTGAACCCTAAGCCTTGCATTTAAGCTCAGCTTGGTTAGAATTTTCTTGGATCCAACCTCAAACCAAAGCTTCACTTTTGATAATCTTTTGCACACAATCACGTTTAAATTCATGTTTGTGGGTGAGAAAGTAATATTAAAACTACCATTTTCTAATCTCGGTGCAAAGAAATCAACAAAATTTCTGTGCTTATGGGTGAACTAGAAATTTTCAGATATGCAAAGCCAGATGGTATATGTTAAGAACTTTAGTTGATACACACTGTAATTTCTGTACAGGCAAACAGAGATATAACAAGGATGGAAATATTTATGTCTCTTGTACGACTTTTGGAGCAAACTGTGACGGGGAACACAGCATCAACCATGGCCTTGGAGACTAACCCTTTGATGGGTAATCATGCATTCTCTCAAGCTTCATCAATCCCTGCAACTGGTAGGCCAAGCACCTTACAGTGAGCTATCTGCTTGTTTCCTAATCTGGATATGTTAAGAGCAAGACCTCTTTGTCTTGCAGTGACTAACATAGATTCCAGTGTCGGGTCGTTCTAACATTCACTAACTTTTTATGATCACCCAGAAGTTGCATGATGTCTATCCTCACTTTACTAAAGGGTGGAGATCTGTTTAGATAGAATTGACAAACATGAACTTCAGTTTCTGTTACTTTCAGAAGTGGATGGATTCATGATTGTATCAATGACTGTTGGGAAGTAGTGTCAGCCAAGTTTAGCAAGTAAAGCTCTAGACTTCCACACATTGGGTCTGCATAATAGTGTTGCTTTGTTGTTCCATAAAATGTATAGGGAGATATGGGGTATGGAATGAAGTGGCTTACAATTTCGCAAGAAGGTGTTTTCTCTTCGTTTCTTATTATCGTCTTCTTTACCTTTTCTGGTCGTCAGGGGATTTAAACTGGTTGGAAGGTTCCTCTAAATTCATGATGGTTGTATGGACGGAAAGGAAATCAATTTAGGAACAAGAGTTTTTACTTAAATTTGTTGACAAATGACAGACAACTACGTATGTAGTACATAAGTAAATTTTGCAGAAAGAAAGAAAAGCTAAAATCGACAATGCCAAGTACTAAGCTAAAATCGACAATGCCAAGTACTAAGCTGAACGCAAATTGCATTCGATCGTTGCCCTTCAGACAGTAGCATTGACCTCAAAGTTCTTGGAAAACACAATACGCCACATTGAACGTACTTGTAAATTTAAGGGTCAATGTAACGAGGCAAACTTGAAGATTTAATGGTGATGTTTAAGAATAGAACCATGAAAACTTAAAATTGACTATTTCCTCGTAAGCGGAGAGATCGATTTAGTTGCAAGGATTGCAAAGTAGAATCTAACACTTGCTTGTTAACTCAACATAGATTGCTAATTTTAGATCTTATAATTAAGAGCAAGAAGAGAAATCCTAGAAGGTGTAGGTGGAATCTGAAAGAGAATATGGTGGAATAACTTGGGGATAGAGTAATATATGAAGAACAATGAAAGTTGAAAGGAAATGTTATCCAGACGTGGAAGAGAATAGCAACTCTTTTAAGAAATACAACTAAAGAGATTTTAGGTATTTTTAAAGGACATAAGGGTAGTAAGTTGGAGTTTTGGTGGTATAATGAAGATGTATAAAAAAATGTTAAGATCAAGAATGGAGCCTATAAAGCTCTATTGGAAAGCACCACAGAGGTAGAGAAAGTTACAAATTCACAAAGAAAGAGATGAATAAAATAATCTCATAAGCTAAAAGCAAAGCTTACAAAAAAAATTATATCAACAATTGAAAACTGAATATGGAGAAAGGATATTTTCAAGTTGAGATTCATAAATCAAGCTCGTTGTATAACAGATGATTTGATATTTAAGTCTACCAAAATGTCAAATGGGTGGAGACTTAGTATGCTAATTCCTCTATGCAAAAATAAAAGAAACATCCAAAGTTGAAACAACTATAGAGACATCAATTACTACTTAGTTACACCATGAAGTTGTAAGAGAAGGTGATAAAGAAGAGAGTGAGAATGGATGCTTCTATCTTGAAGAACTAGTTTGGCATCCTGTCAAAGATGTCCACGATAGAAGCTTTACATCTCTTTAGAAGATTAATGGAATATTAGAGTGAAAGACAGTGTAATATACACAGTTTTTATTGATTTAGAGAAGACATTTAGGCATGGTATCTAAGAAAATCATGTGGAGGTGTTAGAAATTAAAAGAGTTCTTATGACCTATATATGAGTTATTAAGGATATATATGAAAATGTAAAGACTAGAGTAAGGATGATAGGAGGAGATATAGATATTTTTCTATCAATATTGGGCTACACCAAGACACCTCATTAAGCCTCTTTTTGTTTACACTAGTGATGGATGAGCTCACCAAGAATATTTAAGGAGATATGCCTTGGTGTATATTATTGCATATGACATTATTTTAGTAGATGAGACAAAAGAGGATATCAATGTCAAGCTACAACTTCGGAGGGATATGTTAGAGGCAAAAGGCTTTAAACTAAGCAGGACTAAGACTGAGTACTTAGAGTGTAACTTTTCAGGCCATAAGGTGACTTCTAATATGAAAGTAAAGATTGGTTCAAAAGTTATACAACAAAAATAGTGTTTTAAGTATCTAGGCTCTATTATCCAAAGTAATGAAAAGATTGATAAAGACAAAATTCACCATATCAGATCAGGGTGGCTTAAATAGAGAAGTGCACAAGGAGTTTTATGTGACGAGAAGATATCACTCAAGTTCAAAGGTCAAGTTTATCATTTAGCGATTAAGCTGACCATGCTCTATAATGCAGAATGTTAACCCATCAAATAAATGCATAGTCATAAGTTAATGATGGCAAAGATGAGGATGCTATATTGGATGTACAACCTTACTATAAGAGATAAGATTAACAATAAAATGGTAAGAGATAAATTAAATGTGATTAATATTAATAAAAAATTAAGAGAGACAAGACTTAGGCGATACGAACATATTAAGAGGAGATACGCTGATGTTCTAGTGAAAAAATGCAAGAAGATTTTACTTAGAAATTGTAAGAGGAAAAAAAAAAAGCCAAAGAAGAATCGGAAAAAGGTGATAAAGAATAATATGACTTTACTAGAACTTACCGAAAACATAACTCTCAATAAAAAACTTTGTTATACTAGGATACGGATAAAATATAACATAAAGAGGGCTTTTACGTTCTTATAAGTTTTTTAAACATTTTTCTTCGAATTTTATATCTTGTATTTAGCCTTAATATTTAATATGTGATACTTTATTCTTAGTTAGTTAACCTAAACATTTCTTCACTTAAATATTTGTTTTGTAATGACTTGTTTGATTTATTTATTAAATTTTCTTACTTGTTTTTCTTTTTCTTTTATTCTTTATCTTGTTTTATATTTATTATATTACTTATTTTATATTTTATTTATATGTTTTTATTTATTTATATTTATATTTATATTTATATTTTATTATTATCTTTTATGTATATTATTATTTTTTAATTTTTTTTTCCATATAGGTCTATTGAGATTGCAATGCAATGTCGAATCTTTTCAAAACTCACGTATACTTTCACTAAATCAAAATTGTCGTTGTTGTTAACTTGCACATCACTAATCTTTTTCAAGCAGCTTTCCGCTGATTAAAATAAAATTTAATGCAACTTCCCAAATTTGAATTTGAGGCTCCTGTCACTTGTACGTCTTTTCGAGCGAATTGCGAAGGGAAGCACATCAATAACCAATCAGTCGGAGAATAACAATACGATAGTTCAGAATGATGCTCTCACCAGCTCCATCACTTCCTGCAACCGGTAGGCCCAAGAGTTTCAGTGACCTTACGACATGTGATATGCCACGATTATCCTGGATTTCAGTGTCAGGTAGTCCTTCTAACGCTTCAATGTCTCCTAAAAGTAAAAAACCATGAGCTTCTCATGTTCTGGTCCGATCAAAGTTAACTCGTTTAGTGATTGTATCAAAATTTTTTTTCCTGATTAAATGAAAAAGGGTTTACCCAAGTACACATACTTTTCAAGGATATGGGGTTTACTCAAGTACACAGGTTTCCTCAAGTACGCATACGAGGAATTCTAACATACTAACCATACAGCCAGTAATCTCCTCATAAATGTCATCGCAGCGTGGTTTCGAAGATACTTTTAACACTTTTCAGTTTCTTATTACTATATTCATTCATACTATAATGCTCAGTCAAATGTTTAGCTTACGTAGCTTAGCTGCAAAAAGAATGTATTCGCTACAAGTTGCTGATCACAGAGATAAGTTAACCATGTTTGATTCCAGAAGGTGGATAAATCACCAGTTACAATATTGCAAGTAAGGACACGGTTATTGCAAGATGGTTTAGACAAGGAAGCCATGTTGGGTTGTGGCGTTGTGATATATTAATTAATTTCAGTTATTTTAAGATATTGATATTTAGAATTAAATAATTAATAAGACAAAGTTTATGAAATAATTATGCTTTGTAAATAAAATATGACAAGATCATAACAATTATGAGGTTCAAATAGTATTTAATTAAAATTATTTTTAGATGTTGTTATGTTAATACTAGATGACACTAATAGCAAAAAGACCAATATGAATTATATTTCTTTAGTTTATCATACATATTAAATTACTTAAATAAATATGTGATTGTCTATTAAAGAATAAGTTCATTAAATTCACAAATTTTCATGTAAAATATTATTTGCGTGTTTATGGAAAAGGTCAATGTAATAATTATACAAATGATCCTTAGATTTGAGATCTCCAAAATATCATATATAAGGATTATTATATTTTAGTACCACCTATAACCTATCCTACCTAAGGATAGTTCAGTTGATAATTATTGAATATAATATGAACTATGTAAGCATAATTGATTGATTAATATATGTTTTACTACTCTAAAGTAACTAGAAAAAATGTTTCATCATTTGAAAAATTAATCATTGACCAAGGTAGAATAATGCTCTGAAAATAACTTTCAAATGTTATTAAAAGAATAATTTACAAATGTTGGAGAAGTGATATGATTTGACTTAAAAAATGGAAACTAAATTAATATTCTATATCTAATTGAAAATTTTATGTGACCAAAAGAATAATTATAAAAAAAATCATGTTTGAAAATATTAATCAAAATCACTTTGATATTCTTACTGTTTGAGTAATCATGAAGCATGATTAAATACCAACTCTTAGATATAAATTATTTAATTAAAGAAATAAATATAAATTAAAGAAATTTAATTAAATAATTTTAATAATAGTTTAATGATTATAATTTGTATAATTTGAAACACATTTACGAATTTAATAGGTCATACATAAAGAGTACGGTTGGAGAAAGAAAAAAATATTTTAATTAAGTTAGACTTTATTATAAAGTATAAAAAAGCTTATGGTTGTTAAATGTCATATATTTGATAAATAGGGACCGATATTACATATTAAATTTTATTGAGACCTAATCGATATTTAACTAGAATTGATTATAATTTTAGTTAAAGTTTAATTAAAATTAGTATTATAGTTTGATTAAATTTTTAAAACTTAAAATTGTTGTACATCTTAGAACAGCTAACAGTCTTAGTATACCCCTTAATATACCATTTATAAATTGTTTTTATCCGTGTGGATATTATTAGAAATTAGATATTAAAGGCCTAATTTTCAAATTCAAATCTGAATTATTATAAAAATTTCAAATTTGATCCCAACCAATAAGTCCAACATATTATACTAACATTGATTTATGTCTTAGAAAATAAAATTAAGTGAAGATTGAATTAAAAAAAATAATCATTCAACAAAAGTTGAGATGTGAGAGGAGAGTGTTTTTGCACGAATAGCGATGAGGGTGGGGTGATGATCTACTTGATATTTAAGCATTGTAGAAAGATTGAAATCCTATCCTAATAATAAAACTCTAAAATATAATTGATAAAAGTTAATTGAATTATTGAACTAGTAAAAAGTAAAAACAGTGCAAATAAATTAGCAAAGAGAAATTAAGGAATCAAACATTAAGGGGGTGTTTGTTTCCGTTTTTATTTTTGATTTTCTGTTTTTGTTTTCAAATTCGGTAAAAAATCTTGTTTGTTTGAGTTTTTAGTTTTTGTTTTTGGTTTTGGTTTCTTCCGGTTTTCAAAAATTATGAAAA
>JANZLH020000387.1:1578606-1596356 GCA_026770325.2 Erythroxylum fimbriatum
TCTTAATCAAGTCTAACTATCTTGTTATTATCAAAACACAAGTGGAATTAATTTTGTCAACCACCATTGGTCCAACATAAACAGATCTTTGTGAGTAAAGAAAGTGATATATAGCAAATTCTTATTTTGCTTCTTTAAATAAATCTCTACAACTCACCCATTAATGTTGAAGTTTGATTAAAAAAAATTAAACTTAAATTTGAGTTAAAAATTTTGGACTTAAATTGATTATGAATTTAATTAAATATAATTTATTTAATTGATTTTGAATCAAATTGACAATTTCTTATTAGTGATCAAATTGAAAAAAAAATCAAGTTCGAATTTAAAAATTCAATTCTAATCAAATCAATTTGAACTATTAACTTTGAATCCAAGATAAGTAAAAAAAAATATTAATAACATCAAATTTAATTAAATATGAATATGCAAGAACGATCTTTACCTTGAGAATAATTAAGTGACTTAGCCTAGTAACTTCGAACTAGGATATATACCACAAGCTGTAAGTTGTCTGTTGTTTCTTAACATCAAAAGAAGCCGCAAGTTGTCTGTTGTTTCTTAACATCAAAAGAAGCCGAAATTATTTCATAAATTTTGTGAATCACTTTATACAAGAAAATGTTTTTAAATGTGTCATCACAAAGAAAGAAAGATTAAGCCGAGGATTAGCTCAAAGAACTTTAGAGTTGCTTCCAAGTAGATGGGTATTCCAAGTTTAAAGTTAGGTTTAAGAGAATCTATTAGATTGGCATTTAAAGTTAGGTTTAAGAGAATCTATTAGATTGGCATCTCCACAGTCTCCTTAAGTAATTAATTTGCGAAGTATTTAGTTATGGAAAATGACAAAATGGTTCCAAATACCAACCACCACTGACACTCGTATATAAATGACAATATTCACAATAGAAGATGCAAGTAAAGTACTGCTTAAAGTGGCTCAAAATCGCAAGCACACAAGTGTAATCGCAAACAAAACTAAAAGCAATGCGTAATTTCACCAGATTTTGACCTAATAAGCGAAATTTTATGCGCCTACACGTGGGGCATCAACAGCTATTGTGCACTAAGTTCAGTTTGTGCATGTTCTAACCTATTTTCTACAAAATCTCTTTGTACTTGCAAAGTACAAAAAGGAGGCAACGAGTCACTATCTTGTGTATAAGAAATGCGCACTTTAACTCCCAACAAAGATTCCTTGTTTTATAAATATTGGAGGCCTTAGACGCCTTCTGAAGCATCTTTTTGTTCCTAGCAATTAGCATCCTCCACTCTTGTTTCTCTCTGTGGCTCTTATTAATTTATCTCTTAGGAGTTCCCTTTTCCTAAATCACTAGCCATGAACCTAGGAGCTTCAAGAAATGAGAGCGAGACATTATTTGCTCGAGGATGGTCGTGGTTCAAGTCCTTGCCTGAAAATTTGAAAGCTAAGGTGATTGATATTGCTAGTAAAACAAAGAAGGTTAGGAGAGATGACCCTAGAAGAATTATCCATTCACTAAAAGTAGGATTTGCGGTGACATTGGTCTCAACTATCTACTACTACCGACCACTCTACAAGAACTTTGGAGACTCTGCACTGTGGGCTGTAATGACTGTTGTTGTTGTCTTTGAATTCTCTGTAGGTAAGTTCTTACATATGCATAACTAATTAGCTATGTCTCAATCACTCTTAGGCCTAACACATGGAATTATGTGCAAATATTACTTTAATGACACGTACTATATGCATTTTATAGGTGCTACACTCGGGAAAGGTTTGAATAGAGCAATGGCTACATTTTTAGCTTGTGCTCTTGGCATTGGAGCTCATTACATCGCAAACTCTTCTGGGCATATTGGCGAGCCCATACTAATCGGATTCTTTGTCTTCTTACAAGGTAGTCTTCTATTTCTTTTTCTTGATCATCTTTTCATTCCTTTTTGGTATCCATTATATGTACAATTGTCGTATTTGTTCTCTCTTACAAAAACTTCTAAATTTGTTTGTTTACAGCTTCAATATCGACGTTCATACGTTTCTTTCCCAACATTAAAGCAAGATATGACTATGGTTTTCTCATATTCATACTGACGTTCTCTTTTATATCGGTATCGGGTTTGCGAGTTGATGAAGTATTACAAATGGCACACAAGAGACTGTCAACAATCATTTTAGGTGGCTTTGCTTGTTTGATGATTTCCATACTCGTTTTTCCTGTGTGGGCTGGAGAAGATCTTCATAATCTGATTGCTCTCAATACAGAAAAGTTGGGCAAATTTTTAGAAGGTAACAGCTCTCTCTTACTCTAACTAATCATTTTCACTAGGTCCTTTCTTTCTTTCTTTAATCATTATGTACTTAAAATAAAATTTTAACCGTCTCTACAGGGTTTGGAGATGAGTACTTCAAGGTCGAAGAGGATGGGAAATCTGAAGATGAGAAGTCATTTTTGCATGGGTATAGAAGTGTTCTCAATTCAAAAAGCACTGAAGAATCCTTGGTGGGAATTATCCAAATCTACCGTCTTTCTCTAGATCTTACGTGGAAAAGTTTCTGATAACACTTCCATGGATTTCTCAGGCTAACTTTGCGAGATGGGAACCAGGGCATGGTCGCTTCCAATTTCGCCATCCATGGAAGCAATACTTAAAAGTTGGAACTCTGGTTCGTCAATGCGCCTATAGAATTGAAGCACTCAGTGGCTGCCTATTTGCTGATAAACAGGTTTTATATCCAAATATCGCTATGTATTATACTCTCTTTTTCCTATATATATTGAGTTGTACATGCAGGTATCGCCAGAAGCTAAAAGCAAAATTCAGGAGGCATGCACAAGGGTGAGCGTTGAAAGTGGCAAAGCACTTAAGGAACTGGCATTGTCAGTTAACACAATGGTCCTACCATATTCTGCTGATCCCCATATTCAGAAAGCCAAATCAGCTGCTAGGGACCTGAAATCATTACTCAGATCGAGCGATTGGGAGGGTGTTGAACTCCAACAAGTCATACCAGCAATCACAGTAGCTTCCCTACTTCTTGATGTGGTCACTAGCACTGAAATAATTGCTGAATCCATGCACGAACTTGCTACAGCAGCAGATTTTGAGAAACTAGGTCCTACGGTTTCACCAGAAAAATTAGCCAAGAAACTACACCCTCTAAAATCAGAATCCGACGTCGATTGCCCCCATGTTGTTATTGAAGTCAAAGAAACAAGTATTACTAGCGTGAGAAATGAGAAATTTTCAGGGAAGCAATTAGTGAAAGTGTAAATAATATGTATTACCAAACAAATAAATCACATGAATATGATTATCATATACTTTGGATGTTAATTATAATCTAACAGAAGTAACAGCTGACCCATGTGATGTCCTTGTAACTTAAGTGCACGTTTTCTTTCTTGCTCCTTAATGATAGTTTCTTTATCATCCGATGCATAGTTATATTCCCATTTCATTCTTTTGGTCTCCCACTTCCTCACGATAAAATATACCTGCTTTCCATTTTATCAAAACTCGGTTTCAGTCTGCAGGCCTAGTAAGCAATCCATAGAGAATTATGAAGCTCTGATCCTCAAATATTTTATCCACTGTGTTAAGCAATAATATTCGCCATAACATCTGCAATAGAGATTATGGTGGAGACTGGAGACTTGGGCTTTACCCTACAGAAATGTATAGTATTAGTTAAAAATAAAGGAAACAATTAATTAATACGATAAGAATCATAAAATCTATAATAAATGATTTAAAAGAAAATAAAAATAAGTAAAAATATTAAAATTTAAATAATCAGATAGTAATTAATTACATAAATTGCCAAAAATATTTATGTGAAATTTCACTCGAACAATTTTACAATTCAATACATATACTCAATTTTCATATTAGATATAATTTAGTTTATTATTTTTTACCTTATTTATTCAAAAATTTCATAACTAATAAAATTTAAAATTTTTACTGGATCTTTAATATTTTAAGTCAGTTGAAATGATTTATTTTATTATATATAATTACAGAAATTTTTATCGACTAATTAATTGAATTTCTTAATTTAAACCAAATCTATTACTTGTCTTTCAATTATTAATTTCTAAGTGATTGATTAAGAATACATGATTTATGCAATATTAAACACGTTTAAAAGCCCTCAAGGGGTGTGATTCGATGGTTGAAAGCGAAGCTTGGCTTCGGTTAAGTCCCAGGTTCGATTCCATGCTAGCCCCTCTTATAAGAGCCTGGGGCAGCTGGAATTTTACCTGTAGGTAGAGAAATAGTTGAGCCCTTGATGATGAGGTGCGTCCGCTTGGCCCGCCTGTGGGGTGGTCTACGGGGTTTCCTCGAATCAAAAAAAAAACGAAAAACAAAAAACACGTTTAAAAATTGTCTAATACATATTTTAAAGAACAATGACTATAAATTTTTTCATTATTAAAAAAAAGAAATAAATAGCTACTTATGAAAATAGAAATTAACTTAAGAAGGAAGCTAATGCCTATGTCTTATTGCCCAAAAATGCATAGGTTTCTTTAGGCCAAAAGTTATCTTCAAATTCTTTTCTCAAAGAAAAAAGGTTTTCTTCAAATTCCACACTGACCACACAAACTGAGTCTGAGGAACAGAAACTAGTGATGAACAGGAAAAGTAAAAGGCAAAGTTATGTGGAAATTTGAGTTGTTTCCCACTCATGCCAGATCTCCTAAGCATAAAAATTCCTACCTCCTTTCATATTGTAGGGACTGGGAAATTTGGAGCCTCTTTTATAAGGCCCTTGATATAAGTAGCCATTTGAATACACTGACGCACTTATCACACTAGTTTCACCTACATATCCAACTTGTGTAGCCTTTTGATTTTGACTTGGTGTGCTTATCAAGAAATTTTCCTTTTGAATGGACGAACTAGGTCACTTCATGATGTATTTGTTGGCTGCTTTCGAAAGCAAAGCATCATTAATGGAAACAAACTTCCAAGTTAGTGCGAATATTTTTAGGAACTCCATTATCATAATCATCATAACTTGTATTACCCTTGAATTAGTTAGGAACATACTTATATAGCATATTCGGGATGCTTTAAATTGAAGGACTCTGATTTAATAATTTACTTCTGAAATTAGTTTTAATAATATTTATATTTTATCAAAGACGCATTCCAAGTTTGGAATAATATGTGTTTAATGAATTGAATGATGTGTTACTATTGAAAAAAATAAGATTAATTATATTAAACTTTTATAATTTGATTTTAATTATATATTCTGAAAATTATACCTTATTTTTATATCATATTTACTTAATTTTTAATATATTTTTAACTTCAAGTTCACGTTAAATTAAATTTAAGAGATTTAATACAAAAATAATTTTAAATAAAAAATAGATGAATAAATAGAAATAACTTTCACAACATTTTGTTTAACCCTAAAAGATCATTTCTTCAACCAGAAGCCAAATCCAATTTGAGCACCATTGCTTATCACATGACATTATACGTCTGTTTGACTGTGACTATGTAAGCACTATCTAATTAATCCACTTCCCTAAAGTGATATTCTAACAAAAATGACATTTTACTTTTGTTTCACCTTCACCACCTTACTTGAAAAAAAGCACAAAAGTTGAAATTAGGTCTATATCCGCTAACATCCCTCGTACTCTTGAAGAAGACAGAAAATAGGCAGAAAGGGGGAGAAAAAGAACCGTGAAGTCTGCTTACACAAAGAACCAATTGTCCTGTTAATTCGAAAGTTCATTCACCTAAATAGTAACTACTTTTTTTCTTTAGGACATTTTCCTTATACTTTAGCCACTAGGGTGAAATGTGACGAAAAAAGACTCTGTTGTTGGAATAGATTGTGTTAGAATTTACAATAAGTCTATAGGCCCACGTGAGAAGGAAAGCTAGACCACATACAAGTTCAAGTGAGGTTCTATTTTAAAATCAATGGGTAATAGATGGAGTAGCTCACTAGACTTATATATTAGTCTTCTTTCCTCTCTTTTTCTAATACGGGACAAATTCCTATTTTTATATTTCAGCACATCTCCTCACGTGTAGGTCTAACACGTGACATAATCTATCATTTCGAGGTGTTAACGACTAACATAAGAGCAACCCGCTCTGATATCATGTTAGAATTTACAATTGGCCTATAGGCCCACACGAGAAGGAAAGCTAGACCACATACAAGTCCAAGTGAGGTTCCATCCTAAAATCAATTGGTAATAGGTGGAGTAGCTCATTAGACTTATATATTAGTCTTCTTTCCTCTTTTTTTTTTTAATGTGAGACAAACTCTCACTTTCATGTTTCTTCGTATTGCTCCGGTATATGTTATGAGATGTGAACGACAGAGGATAAAGAAACAGTGTGGAAATTGTTTCTTTAAAGTGGCTTCCAGCAATCGATTAAAGAAAGTTATTTTTTCCATTTTCCAGTAGTTTATATAATTCAAGAAAAGTCTATAACAGAAATATTTTTTTGACTTTATTACAAATATATTAGTAGGCCTGTGTAGGAAGTAGGGTGATAACACAAACGTAAATAGTGCTAATAAATTTATTTTTATATAATACAAATTTTATTAATTAAAATTTTATTATTATTATTATTATCTTAATTTAAATTATTTTATAATCCAATATTGATATTGAAAATTAACTTCAACATTTAAAACATTACGAACTAACCCAAGGGTGTGGTTGAGTGGCAGGGACTCATTCATCCTTAACCAAAAGTAAGGGGTTCGATCCTTGACTTTAGGTATGAAGCAGCCTTAAATCTTTGGACAAGCTGTCCCACCCTGTGAGGTACCTACAAACCAATAAGAAGATTAGTCACTAAATCCGCCGGTTGATACTTTGGTCTAATACTAAAAAAAAACATTACGAACTTAATTAATGTCTCGCAGTACTGGGGCAAGTACTAATTTACAATGTTTTCGTTTCCTTAGGCTCGAGAGTGAGCAAGATTACTGTGAGAGATTCAAACAGACCTCTTGGATACTCCAACTGTGCGTATGGGTTTGGATCGGAAATTTAATGAGCTTGGTTTACTTATGGTATAACCTTTTTTTTTCCCACCTAATATAAGATATTTTTAACTCAAAAATTGACGGTTTTGTTTTATAAATTCTGAGAGATAATTTAAAGGTAAATTTTTATTTTAAATATATTTTTAACTTATTAAATATTTAAATGTGTTATAATTACATTATATTAGCATTTTAAATCAGAACATTTTAAATGATATTTCATTTATTTGTGTTTCTCCTTTTTTTATTTTTAGATTACTTATTATTTATAATAATATAATAAAACATTAATAAATAATTTAATTTTTGTAATTATAATTTTCATTATACTTTGCCGCAAGTAATGTAATAATTGTTGGATTTGTGTTCTTGTAGAGGTTCACATAAGTTTAGTGATAATATGACTAAAACAAATAATTTAAGTTACTCAATTCAAAGATTATATAAACGGTTTCATTTAGTATAAAAATTCATACGATTCTATTAAACATGTCATGATAATTAAATAATTATTATTATTATTTGATAATTAAATAAAACCGTAAATAGTTAGATGTATTTGATAATTAAATAAGACCGTAATAGAATGAATTGTTTTGCTATTTTACTTATCTAGAAGGATATGTTAAAAGATATTGATTTTTATAATATTATTAATAATTTTGCATTTAGAATGCGCGAAGAAATTGTTTTGTATAAATCATGATCATTTGTGTGTTTATTAATGCTATTTTCTTAATGTTTTGTTGTTCGATCGATTGTTGATATTGTTATTTTGTCGTTATTGTTACTATTTTTGGCGATTTTATTGCTACAGAAATTTTGCAAGATATTATTAACTGATGTTACGATCATTTAATATTGTGTTGAGTGTGTAGACTTATAAATTGAGTCACTTATATATAGATATTAAATTTTAATAAAAAAATATGTTTTTAAAATTTACACATTTATGTATTGTCGATTTACTGGGACCTTTTTTTACTTCACCCGAGCCTATAAAAGGTCAGAAACGTACTTGCTGCTCAAGTAGTAAAACAATTTCGCATTTGAAGAATTGTTGCTTGAGCGAGTTAAGACACCCAAAATGCTTATATAGAGTGCCACAAAGGAAGGAATACTTGATTCAGTTTTATAAAGGAGGCTCTGATACTATAAAGAAGCTGTAGATTGATAGAATGATATGGACAAATGCATGTGGTAGACATGCTAATTGACTGGTATTTAATAATAGAGATTCAGAATGTCAGTCAAAATTGAGAAAATCCCAGCTGTTCAAGATGGTTAGATGCCCATTTCCCATTGGCTGTACCTTATTCTAACAAGATTAGCATTTATTTTATATAACAAAATAAATCTTCTACGCTATAAACATATCGAGGTGTGAATTAAGATTAACAACATACATATCGTGAAGGGTATTAGTGTACAGATCATTTGACCAATTTGGCCTTTTTTGCTGAATTGGGCATGCATACCATTCAAGAGCCACCACCGAACATTTTGGATGTACTTTCCCGAGACCTTAATAAAACCCTGTATAATCGAATCCTTTATAGGGGTCTAAGCACTACGCGCTAGTCGTTTTGTGTTTCTTTCCCTTGTATAAAAAAAAAAAAAAAGATTAAAATACATTAGCACTTGTGTTCTTTGTCACAAGCAACTAATTGATTTTCCCATAAGATATATATATGTTTGTTTTACCAAGTCCAAGGAGCACCCTGACCCTAAGACTATTGTTCTATAAATAGATTGTTTTTGCTTCCCAGTCTGCCAAGCAGCAACGATGGAAATTGCATCTTCAACCCCGGAGAACACTGAACCTTCCACTAGTAACACGGTATGTGCTAAGTTACTTGAGTTTGCAAGGGAAACAAAGGAACTTGGGCGACGTGATTCAAGAAGGATTTGCCATGCTATAAAAGTTTCACTTTCAGTAACTATTGTCACGTTGTTATTCTACTTCGATCCCCTCAATCTTGGAGGATTCAGTTTCACTGCTATATTTGCGGTCTTGAGTGTTGTCCAGGTCCTTGAGTTTTCAGCTGGTAAAACCCTGAACCATTTTTCAAGTTAATGTTACCGTATAATGCAACATAAACATTAAATATTCATTGAGATTGCATGAACTTTTCTAACATGGACATGTACACTTCCAAATTTCTACAGGAGCATCGCTGGGAAAAGGTGTAAACAGGATGATAGGAACACTTATAGGTGTAATACTTGGTCCCCCTGCTCATCACCTGGCAACCATTTCTGGCAAGACAGGGATGCCCATATTCATTACTCTTTTCCTCATCATAGTGTGTAAGTATAATTAAGGAAACTACCATGATTTGAGAATCCCAAAAACTCTGCAATTGACTAAAAATAATCTCTAATTACTTGTTGCAGCTGCAATATTATCATTCATGAGATGCATTCCAAGCGTAACTGCGAGATATGATAACGGTCTGCTGATGTTATTATTAACCTTCTGCTTGGTGTGTGTATCGAGTTATGAGGATGATGACGCACTAGCGATAGCCAAAAACAGGATAATAGCGATCGCAATCGGTAGCTGTACTTCAATGGTAATTTCCATCTTCATTTTCCCAGTTTGGATTGGGGAGGATCTTCACAATCTTGTTGCCAGGAACGTGGAAAAGATCGGTGATTTTCTTGAAGGTTATCTTTTTATTCATATCCATCTGTGTCAGATGTCTATGTATGGTTAAATTCATTCATACATGCAACTCCCAAGATATATTTGTAAATTTGATCAAGGTAAAACATAACAGGATTCGGAGGTGAATACTTCCAAGGGCGTGGAGATGGAGAATCCAACATTGATGACAAGTTATTTCTTCAAGGATACATATCTGTCCTCACTTCAAAAGAGACTGAAGAGAACATGGTGAGATAAGAGCTCTGTAAGATCACCTTTTCTATTTCCGTATCTGGAAATTCCAATCCCATCTGATTAAATACGTGCATGCATTACAGGCAAACATGGCATTTTGGGAACCATGTCATGGTCGGTTCAGGTTCCGTCATCCTTGGAAACAATACCTGAAAGTTGGAGCCACGACCCGCCGATGTGCCTACAAAATCGAAGCCCTTCATGGCTATCTTACCTCCGACACTCAAGTATAGTAGCCAATTCAAATCTCAACTGTTCGTGCTAGCTAGGAAATCTTTATAAGCATCAAAGATTCAAAATAAGCACTTTCCAAAATCGAACTAAAGTTAGATAATGAACATTATAGTTATGACAGGGTGTGGTTTCTCCACACCCTCAATGCAGAATCATTCTGATCAGTACATGGGAAAACTGTTACACTATCAGATTTATGTACTATGGATTTCATATAATATACACGAAAACTTCCATCTTCTTACCATCAAGTTAAAACACGTAAAAATATCGTTATCTGATACCGTTTCATGTTTTTACCTTTGTCTCTGCCGACCAGACTCCACTACAGATTCGTAGGAGAATACAGGAGCCATGCACAAAAATCGCGTTAGAGTGTGGGAAAGCATTGAAGGAATTGGCTACAACGTCAAAAAGGATGAGAAGATCAACTTTAGCAGATACCCACTTAGCCAATGCAAAAGCTGAAGCAGAAAACCTAAAGTCCATACTTAAAACACAATGGTGGGAGTACGCTAATATGCTAGAAATAACACCAGCATTAGCTGTGGCCTCGCTGCTTTTGGAGGCTGTGGAATGCACAGAAAAAATAGGTGTGGCTTTTCGAGAACTGTCCTCCGTTGCTCGATTCAAGGACGACCAAGAAAACTTGCTTCACCGACGATCAGTTCAGCCTGTAGCCAGTGGGGCACAGTCTATAGAAGAACATGAGCTTGCAGTCACAATTGAGCAGTAACAGAAGAGAAGGGGGGAAAAAAAAAGGAAATTGGTACGAGGTTTCACCACCCCAGTAGATGTATATAGTCTGTGGCATTGAAATCGGATTCATACCCTGTAGCTCTCTTAAGAATTTATGGAGTTACGGCTATTGTAAGTAAGTTGTAGAATAAACCATGAGGTCTAGCGTTTGTATCAACCAGTGTCAAAGAGAGTTTTGTTACATTGGAAAGAAAAAACATTCTAATCAGAAGTACATGAGCACACAATCAAGCTCTTTTTGGTAGATAGGAGCTCGTAGGTGATAATTGGTAAATATATTCAGAGTCATAGAATAAATCCATTTGAGAGGACAGAACATTATTAATTAACTATAACACAAACCTTGGAGCAAATCTGCTCCTCCGGAACCAAACTATAACACAAACCTGATATTCATGGAGATGTATTTCAAATTGACCTTCTCAAACGTTAGAATGCAAGCAAGAGAAAGAAAATGTCTAAAAACAACCAAATGGGATTTCATGAATCGGTGAAAACAATCAAAATTTGAAATTATTGAACGTGATTCATGCCAAATAACACCTGATCATGTTCTTGGCATTAAAATTTGGAAGCCAAAAACGAATCTGAAAGCTCCTTCATCAGTAATCGTTTAGAGGTCAAACGTAGCTGTCAAAGATTGCAATATCGTCTCTGACAGGAGCAAGATGGAGTTCCAAGTTTGAATCATTCTCACAGTCGTTATTTTATAATTAATTTCGTTGAAACAGTCTTAAATTCCACACAAGCTCCATTGACAGGGGTGAAGCTGGTTGCAGATTCGGTAGACGTGGTTCATAACAATCTTCCTAAGCCCTAAACAATTCTTTTTTCTTATTTTTAAACTATAGGCGTTGGTTTCGAAAACACAATCTTACTTGGATCTTCTGAGTTGTTTGTACTTCTTATAGTCGTCGTTTCTTTAGAACTTATATTTCAAAGATTGATCATACTGCGCTGTCACAATCATCAATACTATCACATCTCTTCTACTAGCTATAATGAAAATATATTTGGTACTGAAGTTCGAGGTTAGTAACCCGTATGTATCCATTGCTTCTATTCTAATTATCAAGAATTGAAGGGTGAAAAGGAAAGAAAAATCTTTACGGCTTCTTTTGACAAAAGTTTGCATCTACATAGTTTAGCTAGGAATGATTACATGCAAATGATTTTTCCATTTTGGACCAGAAATCAGTACTTGTTGACCAGCTATAGGTTTTGATGCTGCAATGGAAAGTCATGGAATTCTAGGCTTCTTGTAAGTGCCACCATTATGGTGCAAAGGATCTGGACCAGAGGGAGCCGTCCTCAAATCTCTAGCCATCGACTTTTCACCATCCTCGGTGATCACTGGCGCATGCGTGCCACCACTCTTTAAGATAACTCCTGGAACCTGCATCAAAGCAACCACAAACAAAGTGACACCAAATTATAACAATCTAACAGACAACTTCAGCAGATCAGAACAAGGACCGAGTCTGCTACTAAACCTTTCTGCTCGACACCGTTTCTTCATGGAAGCACCTCAGCCTACCATGGCAACCTGTCAAAACAAATACACCTTTTAAGCTTTCTGTGTCTAGTTGTTATCTTTGCCGAGAAAGAGGTTCTCACCAGAAGCTTCTTCTATGACAACCGAGAATACGAAGATAGCCACGAACGACAAAAGGTAGAACTTGGTTTTGGGAGCCATTTAACGTTTATCAGTACTTGCTCGTGAGAAGTTAGTAGATTGGTGTAAGCAAGAGATGTTAAGGACTAGGGAGGGTTACAGTAAGTGACACCAAGTGGATTTATAGAGCAATAAGGCATACAGAATGGCCGTAGGAGTGAAATAAGTTATGAAAAATGATTGCCCATGCAGCCATTTTCTGAGAAATCATTAGCGTAAGACTCGGGAGTCGGGAGATCTGCTCCATCCTTGACGTAGAACGCCTGACCGCGCCGTGTTTAGTGAATGACTGTCACTATCAACCTCGACCACAAACTCAGCTAGACATGTCAGCCGGAAAGGAACAGATCTTCTGTCCCACTGCTCTATATCCTGTTCTCAAGCTCCATGGATTGCCACGTAGGGGGTACTTTTACTTTAAATAAGTTCGTGAATTTGAACCGTTCTTATATAAGTAGTCGTTTAAAATTTGAGGTTAAAGTTTTACCTTCCTTAAGAAATCTATTAGATTCAAGCAAAAATTAATCTAAATATGAATGGCTTAAAAACACCTTCACATAATTAAACCCTCTTAAAATATCTCGTGAAAGATAAAAAAAAAAAAAAAAAAAAGTTTGGACAGTAACTGAGTCATGAGAGCAAAAGACCTGCTCCCCTCGTGTAAGTTTCACGTGGCATCATCACCTGCACCTCAAAATAGTACGCATACGATCAATTTCCAAGTTAATACACACTCTGATGAAGAGACAGGATCCTCTACGGGATAAAGTAGGAACAGAATAAAATGGACAAAAAAATCTTTTACTCTCTTATGAGACGTGAAGGGCTTCACAGGTTCGGTTAAATTATGAATAGGTTCGACAACTTAAAATCTAAAATTTTGAATTTAAAGTTTAATTAAAATTTGAATTTAACTTCAGAATTTTAATTTTATGTTTTAATTTAAATTAAATATTTTGTGTTTACATCAAATTCTCAACACGATAAATGAAGAAATTATTACAAGCTTTAAATATAATCTATGTTACACAAATTATACATGCCTTAAATAATTGATTTATTAAGAAAATCTAACAAATGTAGATATTGCCAATTTCAATCAATAAAATAACTTATATAGCTTAAGAAAGTAAGAAACTCAAAAACAGTAAAAGAAAGACACCAAACATGCAAGGACTCTGTCAAGCTTCCAACCTTGGATCTTTATGCATCTCTAAACATAACGTTAAAGACCCATTTTCTTCCTTGTTTTTCCTACAAACATGTCTCTGGATTTGATCATGCCAGGAAAAATTCCAGAGACAGTCATAAATGGAAATTGTGCTACAGCATCCCTTCTGCCAAGGGAAACAATTGCTAGTGTTGAACCAGGCTTGTAACTGGCCAATTTGCTTTCCTGTTTTCCGGTCATTAATAACTTCAAGTTCTTAGCAGTCATCGACGCTTGATTTTGAGCCAAGTACCCTTGCTTGATTTCCTGTTGTGCATAAGCACAGTAGAATGATAAGAGTCTCGAAAACAATTTTCCATTTAGAAGACAATGCATGGAGTGCTAACATCCCACGACAAGCACTCTCAACAAATAAAATTTAGACCCTTCTTTGTCATAATTTGCACCAAGCATTAACATAACTACACCAAACTATACTTATTTCTAAAATTACATCAATTCACAGTTTGGAAACGGCGTTTTTAGTTCTGTTAAATATAGCAAACAGCACAATTCACCCAAATTATGTTCAGCAATCATTGCCATACCAGTCAAGATAAAAACCAGTGGTACATTTCACCAAGGAGTTAACTCAGAATCATTTCTAGAGTGTATTATGGAAAATAGAAGCTTAGGTTCCTATAAAGTTGATTAGAAGATACATGTTGATAACGATAAGCAAACTCAGGTTGACGAATTAATATCCAATATATTCCCCTAAAAGAGATAAGATGATCGTTGACTCAGGTTGATGAATTCAATATATTCCCTTAAAGGAGATAAGATGATCGTTGCTAAAATTGCAGCAACTCCATTACTCTTTTAGACTTCTACAAGGTTAGAGAAGGGGTTTCCTGAGGTGCTGTCTGGGACACCAAACAATTCAAGCATGCAAGAGGTACTATTTGTAGGAAAACAGAGGATCCCAGCAAAGACAAATTACTAACAGATTGGGTTAGAACTTACTGGAATATCAGTAATATCTCCAACTGCAAATATATTCTTTCGACCCTTGACTCTCAAATGCTCATCAACCATCAACCTTCCATGTTTATCCAAGCTATCCTTCAGCATAGTATCCTTAAGCCAGGCTGAACCTAGTGGCTTCCCAGTGCATAGGAAATGGCAATGTGCTCTTAGAGTTTCCCCTGTTGAAGTGTGGTATGTCTTTCCATCATTACTATCTGCTGTAGAGTTCAAATCAACTCTTTGTTGTAATTTCACTTCAACATTCTTCGATCTCAACCATTCCAGTGCTTTATCTGCAGCTTTTTGCCCAATAAATTCCAACAACCTTGATCCACTATGCACCAGGGTAACATTTTTCTCTGGGAAATCAACAGCAATTTCTCCAGCAAGTTCAACACCTGTTGGACCTCCTCCAACAATCAAAATGGACTGTGCAGATGTAATCTTTTCATTCTCTACCAGAGTAAAATAGAACTATTAGTTTGAGCAAGTTTATTAAAGATACAACTTAGTAAAAGTATTCAGCCCTGATATATTCAATCTTGCTTTAAACAATTCATCAAAACCCGTAACAATGAGATCCAAGCAGGACTATGATAATCTAGATAGTATGACTATGAAACTTCTATCATCACTATTTTCCTATATTGAAACAAAAACCAATAAATGCTCAGTAAGAATAGTAAGGCCCACTCCATCAGCCTCGTCTGTTTTTTTTTTTTTTGAAAAATGAGAAGAAAAATTGAGTACATTCACAAGATTAATCATTGCTGAACTCCAAATTTCAAACTGAAAAGAGCTTAACATGTAACATTTCAGTTTATTTCAATCTGCCTAACTTTGAATTGCGTTTTCAAAGAATCCATAAACAATTCACGTCTGTCAGAAAGATCCAAGCAACAAATTAATCAAATTAATATGAATAGGTAACTGAAAAAGAGCTAAACTGGAAATTTGTAATAGTATTCAATTCAGCTAATCATATCTGATGTGTAATCTCTGTTAGAAATCAGGTAACAGACTTTTCCCTACCAAACTGCAATATACACAACTATGCCCAATCAAGAATCTAGAGCAATTCAAAACTGAAAATATCCTATTTAGCTATGTGTTCATGAGTTGGTACTTTAATCCTTTATAACCAGCAAAGCAATAGACTCTAATCCAATAAGATCTAGCTTTTTCATGCTATTTAGATTTAGGTCTGTTTTGGGAAAATCTGTCTGTGGAAAATCTATATGCATTAAAATTCTACGTATAGAAATATTGAAACCGATCAATCTGAGGCAAATGGCTATGAACAAATGAATATGGATATTCTTATCTTCAGTGCCACCAAACACGCCCAGTTGTACACTCTCTAGATTTAGATTCTACTATCTGGGGCTCCAACATACCTTTCTACTTAAGAATACCACACAATTGTGGCAGGTCTAAGCAAACGGTCCTTAATTGGCTAAATAATGAACTGCAGCATATATAAGGATTTCCAATTTCATCAATTGACTTAAAAATTCTAAATGGCAACAATACAGCTTGTGTGGTAGAAGGATTTGAATTTGAGTGGAAGGAAATGAAATGCGTTTGAATGGCTGCTGCGGCTTACTTACCTTCTTTGAACTCGTTAAGTCTTTGTTCCCTGGTTTCTGGGACATGATCATTATGGCCAGTGGCAATGACAAGATAGTCGTAGGGAATTTCCTGGCCTTCAGCAGTCAATACTTCTTTTTCAGTGATGTTCACTGCAACGGAAGTAACAATTCGACCATTGGTAAGGTAATCTCCGTGATTGATTACTGATCTCTCTCCAAATGATGGCTCCACCATTGCCCTCAAGCTTGCCCATGTGATCTCAAAATACTCCTTCCTGATTTAAATGTGCACCGATTCAGAACAAATCTTTGGAAAAATGAAACTAAAGAAAGATGGAACTATGTAAGATAGGGGCTCTTCTAGCTTCTTGACCAATAAATCCACGAAGAAGCAGCTATACAGGAGTGTTTCCATGTTTACAACAGAAGCTATATAAGAATGCACAGAGATACTAGCTTGGAACCAACTATCCCATCTGTCAGAAGAACTTGATGCTGTCAAATCGGAACTGAAGCACAATCTTTCTAAAGATAATAAAACAAAGCACTGCATGAACTTCCGTTTCTGGTTACTCAATTCAACACCCGTCAAATAGAACCATATGGGTTGACTCATAATCCACCAACCCCTCGTACCAATAAGGGAAAAAAAGATGAACAAAAGCAACAGCAACAACAAATTCCCTCAACTTAAATCATTGTGTGCAATAAAAATACAAAAGT
This sequence comes from Erythroxylum fimbriatum, assembly GCA_026770325.2. Taxonomy (NCBI): domain Eukaryota; kingdom Viridiplantae; phylum Streptophyta; class Magnoliopsida; order Malpighiales; family Erythroxylaceae; genus Erythroxylum; species Erythroxylum fimbriatum. Next base: position 1,595,698 of record JANZLH020000387.1, read on the forward strand.
AAAATCAGGTGTAATCAAATGACGTCGATGAGGAAGTAAAGAGAAGACTAAATAAGAAATGATCGACTGGGTAGACAAGAAGAAAGCTTACGGATCAATAAGAGTAACATCAGCATCGAACTGGAGAGATTTGGAGAGCAGTGCACCGGCAACCCCTCCGCCAATTACCACCACCCTCCTTCCTCCTCCGCCTTCCATTCGGGGATTCAGGCTCTGCAAAGACGGAATCTTTTTCTTCGTCAATATGATTAAGAGTTAAGACACATGGACCCTCATAAATTCAGCAAAGTGCAAAGTGTAGCAGTTGTCAGAATGTTTTGTGGTAATATCAAGGCTAGCTGGCATTATATCAGTAATGATAGGAACAAGGCCAAGATAACTGCATCTCCAACGCACCAAATTTTTGCACCAAATTTAGGTGTAAAGTGAAATATTCTTGAAATCTTTTTACACTAAATTTGGTGGTACTTTAATCACTCTGCATCAAATTTTTACACCAATTTTTTTAAAAAAATATACCACAATAATTTAGTTATTAACTAAATTAATTTATATTTATATAACCACAATAAATTAGCTATAAATTAAATTAATTTATATTTATATAATAATTTATATTTGTTAATTTATTTATTAAAAATAAAAATAAAAATCATTAT
>JANZLH020000387.1:1601492-1618069 GCA_026770325.2 Erythroxylum fimbriatum
TGTTGAATGCTCTCATAGTTGTCCGATGTGAGAATCCTGACACACTTGTTAGAAAGGCCTAACTCACTCTCAAAAGTTAGCTCAAGAAGAGAAGATTTATAAACCATTATAAATTTTTAAATGCTCTCGTAATTTTCTGATGTAGGATTACTAATATTTACGTCTCAGCAAAATCTTACTAAAAGTTAAATTTGTAATTACTCTGCAATAATTTTACTTATGATTACAATGAAAGCTATTAAATTCTTATTAAAATTCCACGAGTTTTGTCAACCCTCTGTTTCCTTCCCACCTGCCGACTAAGTACACAGTACATAACATACGTCATCCAAATTGTTGCTGTTATTTTTAATGTTTAATTTTTTGACATCAAAATCATTAATTACGAGACAGCATGATGAATGGTGAGTAACTGAACACGTGACTGAGTAAATGGTGGTGGGTCCACTTTTCCTTCCCCGTATCCGCTCCGCGAGTCGTTTTTTCCTATGAACCGCATGTGCGTATGTTAGCAAACTCCGCAGAATAATCCAGACGCGGCGTGGGAAAGGTGGGGGTGTGCGCTTCTTAGAGTGTGCCAGCTGGCCCACAAATTATTTATTATAAATAAAAAATCCAAAATTTTATAAAACTGGATCAAAAATTATTTAAGATTATAATTAATGTAAATAAAATTAAAAATTAAAAAATAATTTAAAAATAACAATTTTTATCATTAAAAAAGTTTAAGTTTAATTAAATTTTTAATTTATTTATTTTTATAAAAATCAACTAATTAATTAATAAATATGACAGTTTTTAATAATAAAAATTATCAAAATAAACTGAAATAAAAAATTAATTGATTTAAATTTTTTACAATTAGGCCGATTAATCGATTCGAATTTCTTTTATTATTGATCATACCAAATACTAAGTGAGAGTGAGACCAAATAATAAAACATCAACTTATTATAAAAATAACCAGTAAATAAATTTGTTAAGGCTACTCAAATAAAACAATTTTTTTAAACGGAAAAATCTGTAACCACTATCCTTTGGATGCGTATGGAATAAACATTTAGATTGACGTAATAACTTGCAAATTATACTAACTGAATATTTTGTACTAGGCAAATTCTGTACGACAGGTTCAATTGAGAGAGCATAAGTACAGAGACTCGGACACAAAACCTTTTGGCCCCATACTTTTCATTCCACCAACTCGATCACCCCTAACGCTAATGTATTTATATAATGGGTCAATAATGAGACATTAATGTGGTTTTCTAGTTTTTTTTTAATTTATCCTTTATATTTTAAAACCACCTTATAACTCAAAATACCACAAACTCCTTTTTCATCAGTAATTTTTATCATCTAATTGACTTTATAAAAGATATGATGTCAATTTTAGAAAACGCATGATAGTTATTACAAATCACATTATTATGTGACTTTGGTATTCAGTACAAGTATTTATTAATTATTATCGGTCAGAGAACAAAGTTGGGTGATTCACGTGCTATTTTGGTTCTATAAATTCTGACATGATATTTAAGATTGAAACCGAATCATTTTATATTTATACTAAAAGAATCATAATTTTAAAGAAAATAATGATAAAAATGAAAGTATTTAAAATCTAAAAAATGAGCAATAGCAACAACATCTAAATCTTGCTGAGACGCGGAGTTTGAAAAAATTTAATAGTACGTAATCTTATAATGTTTAACGATACAATTAAGTTTAAATTGCTATGACTTGTACATATTATTGATATTAAAATAGTTATTTAATTATAAATTTATTAAAATAATTTATTTTGTAAATATTTAAAAGATAAGATAAACAAATTTATGTGGTGTGTTTAAAAAAAATTTAAAATTAAAGCCGTACGACAGGTTGAGAGAAGGCCTCAATGCAGGGACGGAGCCATGTTTTGGGGGAGGGGGCCATGGCCCCCCTTTCAAATATTTTTTTATAAAATTACTTATATAATTAAAATTTTTAAAATTACAAATATAAGTGACCCTTCTTTAAATATTTTTCCATTTAAATGTTGACCCTAATCTCTCCTCAGAGTTAAATCTGACTCTGTCCCTGCCTCGATAGATATTGAATGGGCGTATGATAGCTTCATGGCAAGAGGCACATGGTGTGATAATAATAGAGTTGGTGTTGGCGTTATTTTGTTTGAAGTGAAAGCCAACCCTCTCATCTCTCGGCCTCAATTATACATTCATTATTCAATAAAAATGTCAAACTCGTAAATCTTTTTTAATTATTTTTTTTTTACAAAAGGAAATACAACCACACTAGCTTAAGCTACAGTATCGCTCTGAGGTACATAGCGCCTAAAGCATCACTTCAGATGAGCTCCTAGACTCCAAAAGGGGGCTCGTGAATCAAACTCGTAAATTTAATTGGGCATCAGGCTCTCCTGTTCTTTGAAGCCAATTTCATCTTATTGTTTATTTTATTTCTTACCAAAAATTTAGGATAAAATGACTTTTTACATATAATTAATTTGATGAACAAATAGAAAATTCCTCTTATTCTCATTTTATTTGGTGTTAAAAAAAATAAAGGACCAATATTTTAAAAATCGAATCATAAGTTAAACTGCTAACACAAAAAATTTATTAAGATTTAAATGTTTCCATCAACTGTCATAAAATTAAATAAATATTAAAAGTAATAAAAAAATTATTTTTATTTATTAAAAAATCTAAATTTTAACTCTTAAATTTTGCAAGACCATTTATGATTCGACATAAATATAAGGTAAGCATGTATTAAGTAGGACCACTAGTCACGAGCCTAACTTATCAAACGTTACTTTTTTAGTATTAGCTAAAACACTTTAAACGCCATCATATAGACAGCTAACTACCATTTACTGTTTTGTGAGCTTTTTATTTTGGTCCCTAGTAAGTTGGAAATTAACTCATTTAGAAGTGAAGCACCTTTTTTCCTACTATAGGATAGTCCCTACTCATAAAAAGTATAATCAAAATCAGAATTAGATCGATATAAAAGGAGCAGAAAGTAAATCTGTATTAGTTATAAGTTATAACTCTCGGGAGACAAGCGAACAACTTGTGTGTGTGGAGAACAGAGATAAAACTGCTGGTGTGGTGTCGGCAGAGAAGGAACCATCCATACCATACCCACAAATACCCAATTATTTATACACATATATATAATTTCACATATTTTTTTAAAAATACTTAAATACATGATAAGTTCATATATTGACTTATTTCAACAAAAGATTACGTGAAATAAATGTATTATTATTATTACTATAAGAAAAAGAAATAAGAAAAAGGGGGACGAAATCTTCTGTTTCATTCCCTCTGTTCTTAGTTTGTGTCATCTTTTTTTAGAGAAATTTTTAGCTAAAAGAGAAGATCAGATGTCCTGTTTCAATAATTCTACTCCAATTCTGTATTGTATCCAATACGACGACGTTTTTGTAAAATTTGCATATAATACGATGTAATTTATATTACAAAACGATACCATAATGAGTGCATGATAAAGAATAAGAGGAAAATAGAGTAGAGAATTTCGTCCCTAAAAAAGGACAACTTGGTCTGGTCGAGATCAGATCACCTGTTTTATTTTTGCTGTTTCAATTTATCTCATTTATATATTTATGCGAGTCTCATCTAAATATATGAATGAGATAAGTTAGAACAACATTAGAATAGCAAAAATGTAAGAATGCCTCCCCAGTCCAGTCAGGTATAAGTTGGTCGCCAGCATTTTAACACTCTGGTTAACTAATAACCATAATACCTAGTTAGTTCGTTAATTAAGAGGGGAAAAAAAAGAGAAGAAAACAAGGCTTTTGGTTTTTAGTACAAATCCAATCATACTCGTTATATATTACAGTTTTTAGTACTTACTCTCCTCTGTAACACACAGTCTGTAATAGGACACAGAAATAGTCAAAGAAGGAGAGAGAGTGAGGGAGAAGATCGAGTGAAATGGACTCTAGAGGAAATTTTCATTTATGGAAATGATCGAGTTCAAGAGCCAAGTGAGGCATTTAAATTTTTTGGTGATTTGGGATAGTCTGGATCTATGAGGAGTCGAAGGAGAAAAGTGATCTGCTTTTTTTTCTTCTGCTTGGATTTGTGATTGGGATCTACGTGTCAGTTGCAGTACATTTTTCTGGTTCTGTTTGGTAGTGAAGTTGAGAGAGTGAAATGGAGTCTCGAATGGATCAGTATGAGCTCATGGAGCAGATCGGCCGAGGGGCTTTTGGCGCCGCCATTCTCGTCCACCACAAAGCTGAGAAGAAGAAGTACGTCCCTGCTTGTTATTTTTTTAATATTTTGTATTCGAATTCTTGGTGCGTTTAATCCGGAAACATGTTGGTTCTGATTAGGTTCGTGTTAAAGAAGATCCGACTTGCTCGGCAAACGGAACGTTGCCGGAGATCTGCTCATCAAGAAGTACGCCTCACATTTCCATTGTCTCTTGAGTAGGTCTTTTTCAAGTATTTTGTTAAACGTCTGGGAATTTGTGTAATGTAGATGGCTCTAATTGCGCGAATTCAACACCCTTACATTGTTGAATTTAAAGAAGCTTGGGTTGAGAAAGTAAGCATCTTTCCCTTCTTTATTTCGACACTGTGCCAAATTCACTTTTAGAACTTGCTTTAATCAGTTGCTCCTGTATACAACTACATTATGTTTTTATTAAAAGTGAGCTTTTTTCTTCCTAATACAATTTATCTTTTGTTTTCTTTTTAGGGTTGCTATGTATGCATTGTCACTGGGTACTGTGAAGGTGGAGATATGTGAGTTTCTTCACAAATGCCATAATTTTTACTTTTATTGTTGCATTAGTTCTCGAAATCGTGCTCACATTTTTTGTTCCACCTTCTATTGGCAGGGCTGAATTGATGAAAAAATCCAATGGTGTCTGTTTCCCGGAAGCGGTAATATCTGTTGTTTGTGATTTTCATTTGGAGGTTATTTTTAGGCTTTGACTTGGAATAAGCTAATGTTGTTCTGAATCTTGTGCAGAAACTCTGCAAATGGTTTGTGCAACTACTATTGGCTGTTGAATATCTGCATTCTAATTTTGTTCTACACCGTGATTTAAAGGTACAGAAATGAGTATTTAGACAGTTCATTGGATCTTATCGTTCTTCAATCTTGTAAAATTAATGAGCTGACCTCATTAAACATTCTTTCCATAGTGTTCAAACATCTTTCTTACCAAAGATCAGGATGTTCGACTCGGTAAGTTAGTGTTTTTCAACATTTGTAGTGAGGATTGGATCTTACTTTTATAACTCCTATATTTATTATTTGTTGTGTTAGGGGATTTTGGACTGGCTAAGACTTTAAAAGCAGAGGACTTGGCATCCTCGGTATTCCTTCCTCTTCCCTTGTATTTCTCTCTCATGTTGCTTTTGTTGTAATAACGTGTTGTCGAATGAACAAAAAGTATGGGCTAGGTCCTTTTTATCTTTCATTATCTCTTCTTCTTTGTTTGATTATAAATATTACTGTGGAGCACAGGAACCCATAGCATAAGGATGAAAACCTTAATGCTAATACAGTTTAAATGAGTACTTGTTCTGGTAATTTATGAATTGGTGTATTGGCATGGTAATAATTTTCCTGTGCTAGCTGAACATGATCTTTGGGTAGCGTGAGTTGTGGTCTCTGATTGTGAATTAATGTGGTAAATGTAGTTACTCAAAATGCTATTTTAACGAGTAGTTAAAATGCTATTTTAACCAGAACATACTCTCATTAAAGGTTCAATAAATGTTTATTAAAATCTGGGTCATTGGAGAAGAGATGCTATTACTGAACGGGTTATTTACTATTTGTGGTCACAAATTACTGCATTTTCATAGGTTAGTTCTGTAAATTGCTGCCCGGATGTCAATGTAAAATACTTGGTAAAATATTTTGGTACTTTTGCAGCAGGGTGTATTTGATCATGAAATTAATAGTTGCTCTTGCCCTTATGTGCAGGTGGTTGGAACTCCTAACTACATGTGTCCTGAGCTACTTGCAGATATTCCATATGGTTTTAAATCAGATATTTGGTCCTTAGGTATGTAGAGCTAAATACTGGTTGGTGAATATCTTTGTTTTTATTTGTCTTAGGTGTTTCCCTGATGACTAGGTTGCTGCATATATGAGATGGCTGCTCATCGTCCTGCATTCAAAGCTTTTGTATGATATCGCAACTCTCTCTCTCTCTCTCTTCCCTCACCCTTTCTCTAAAATGCAGTTTGTTTCAGGTGTAGCATCGGCAGGATGACCTAGACATTTCTACGTCCTTCCTTTTATTTGTGCCTTCAGTATAGTGCAATAGTTTCTGAAATTGGCTGACACTTGTATAGCTAATAAAGATGACACGTGTAGTTACTGCATATTAGCTTCTTTTCCCTTAAAACTATAACCCAGAATTTATAATTACTTCTTGGCTAGTGAGTGATGATGTTGGATTCAATGAGTCCTTCTAAAATCGTCATTATGGCATCTGATAGCTCTGGCTATGTAAATCATAATAATCTTATAATGTTTCTGTATTTACAGGATATGGCAGGGTTGATAAGCAAGATAAATCGTTCTTCTATTGGCCCTTTACCTTCCTGCTATTCTCCATTTTTGTAAGTCTTCATATATGGCCTTTAAGCTAGTAATTGTTGCGTGTTTATCAATTCACAGCCTGTTAGTGAATATATAAAACTAATTAAGTTGGTCTCACACAACAACTTAAGGTATTGTGATTAGCCTTTATGACCAAATGGTCGTGAGTTCAAATCCTACCACTCACCTATTATTCAGCACAAGGTAGAGTGGGTCTGTGCAAGTTTCAAGCCCAAAGGGCTTTCACTTGAGGAGGTGTGTTAATAAATATATAAAACTAATTAAGTTGGCCTCACACAACAGCTTAAGTTATTGTGATGAAATGATCACTTAACAAAGATTCATATATTTGGGAATGTGGTGGAGGCAACATCTGTGGACTGCTCTTCCTTTATTCCTTTAATCCATCCCTTTCAATTGCTGCTCTCCAAAGGTTCCTAGTGTTTCAATAATTCAGCTAGTACGTTAATATATGTTATAAAGTTGTGCGGAAATCGTTATTGTTAGTTGAGAGACTGCGTAAATGGATTTGTACCTTGTCGATTGTTTATAGGTGTGGATGACTTGCTGGAGGGTTGTCTTCTAAGGATACATCCACGAAGAAGAATATGAAATATAAAAAAAAACACATATTGACATAGATGTCTCAATCTCATATGGCAAAAAAGTTCATAAAGTTTAAGTAATTTACCAAAAACTTTTCACCCATTCTTTTTTAATTCAACTTCAAATGTTAATTAAAACCTATACCTCAAGTTAATTAATCCATTCAATGCATACACTTTCATACTCAATATTTTAATCTCATAACACGTATAATAATTTAATCCATAAAAAATAAAAAGGAAACTTCCCAATTAAGTACATTTGAGAACAATTTCTCCCTCATGCTTAGACTTTATAGTGTCCTCATTGTAAATGCTAAAATATGGAAAATAAAAGAAACTAAACAAACAAGAATTTTTAATAATAAGTTAAATGAAAATGGGATGAAGGAATAAAAAATTAATTTTTGTTTTTGGATTGCCTCCCAAGTAATGCCTTTTTTAAAGTTATTAGCTTAACCTAATTCCTTTTTCTTTAACCAATATCTATTAGAGGTGGCTTGATTCATTTTTACAAGTAATGGGTAAGTGTGAGTAAGATGCAATTCAAATGTAGAGTGGCTACTTACCTTAATACCTAGTTTTTCACTTATGAGGGTTAGGCAAGACTACAACAATTTCTTACGACTCAAGATCCATCTTATCTTGGTCTCACCCAAATTGCTACGATGTTATATAATTCAGGTTCCAACCTTTTTAATGAATCAAATTTTCAATTCTTAAAAAAAAGAAAAAAATTCTTAAAACATAATATTGTTGATGAATTTCTATTTATCATTCTCAAGATGCTTATAGATGATAGCTTCCAATCCATCTTCTCTTTTAAGTTCAAAAACTACCTATGATAAAGGATAAATCATATCAATTGAGTAAACATGACGATAATCATTAGGATCTTTCATGGAATTATAACTATTATGCTTAACAAAGTAAATTGTCATTCATCACACAATAATGGTAAAATGTAGACAAGTATAGTAATACAGCATAATGCATTACAAAAATAACAATGGGCAGTAAAGCATAATGCATTACAAAATCAATGGGTAGTAAAGCATAATGCCCATACAATCAAAGAAGTAAAACACACGATGGAAGAAGATGGATGCAGTACACAATTGCATAATGAGGAAAAACACAAAACCAAATGCAGTACACCATCCCAACTGCATAATGAGGCAAAACACAAAACACAAAATACATAACAGACGATTAAACGAAGACACAACCAATGATTAAACCCTTACAATCAAATTAAACAAAACATACAATCGACGATTAAACCCATACAATCAAAGCAGTACACAAAACCCAGTAAAAAGCAAAACCTAAATACAACAATATCACCATCATAAATAAAACTAGATGGACCACTTACCTCAATCGATGATTAAACGAAGACAACGACGATGGCACACGATGGAAGAAGATGGATGCGAAGAAGGGACAAGGAACAACGAACGATAGGGAACCCGGACAGAGACAGACAGGGAACCACTGATGGTGACAAAGGAGAAAGCGAAGATAAGACAGAGGGGAAACCAAAGAGTGAAACACAAGGGGGTGGGCTTCGGTAGGTTTAACACTATATGAAAACGACGTCGTTTGGTCGATGTCATTTTCGTTTATTAAAAACGTTGAAGTCGAAGCTAATGACGACATTTAACTTTCAATTTTAACAACGAAATAGTTTTTCCGTTGGTAATTTACTAACAGAATCCATTTCTATCGATGCACTCCGACGCATATTTATGCTGCCAAGCATTCCTGTCTATTTTACTGACGGACATTGCTCTTCTATCAGTATATTTCGAAAAAATTGTCGGGATAATTTTCCTCCACCTTTGCCGATGGATATTTTGTTCATCGCAAAATGCAATTTTTTCCAACAATGTTATGAACGAAAACTAATTTTCTGTCGGTAATTTACTACGATATTGTTTCCGTCGGTAATTTTCTGTCGCTAATTGTAATTTTCTTATAGTGTTAGTGTAGCATTAATGACGGACGAGTTTTAAGATATTTTTATTTTATTTTATTTTTCTTAATTGAATATGATATTTGTTATATTTAGTTATGTTATTTTATTTTTAAGTAAAATTTGAGGAGAATAAAGATTTACGTAAGATGTAATTATTTTATTAGATTAAGTGGATATGGTTTCATTTAAAGAGTAAATCTTTTTTATTGTTTCAATTATCAAAACATGATTATATTTAAGTTCATTATTAATTCAAATCAATTATTATTACAAAATGAAAATTTTATGATTATTGATGATATAGTTTTCTTTTATGTTAAAGGGTTAATTCAAAAAAATCTCAAACTTTGTTCAATTTTACAATTATAGCCCAAACTTTTTTTTTGAGGGAATTATAGCCCAAACTTTTAAAAATCACAATAAAATATTCAAACTTTCAATTTTTTTCAATCCTAGCCCGAACTTCAAAAATGACAATAAAATATTCAAATTTTTAATTTTTTTCAACAAAATGCTCCAACAATAGAATGAAATGAGATTTTCTTTCTCATATTACATTTCAAATCAACTTCAATATGGATTTTTTTTCTTGATTAATATATGTATAATGTTCAAACCTCGGCTCAAACAGGAGTATGCCATGCTAATGTGCCTTGGATGTTTTAAATCCATTTTTTACTTCACCCGACTAGTTCCAAGTTCAAGTCCCGAGCAACCCATTATAACTATCTATTAAAATAGTCTTTAGGTTTGAGTAGAATTTCAACCCTAACCACAACTCATTCGTTGATTCTTCAGTATTGAGCCGGATGAGGGAAAATTCTCACGTTTGATGAAGATCCCAATGAATTGAATTGAGTCTATAAATCTAATAAACAGTAACAATTCTTGATCTTTCTTAACATCTCTCTCAATTTGAAAATCTAAGATTTAAATTGATGCCCTTTTATTGATTACTCGCTGATGTGTAAAAAGTGGGCCTCATTTACGTTGGGGCTGTGGTAATGCATCAAAGGCAAACGTTCTGCCGCAGAAGTTTAGCACTCTTTTTGAAGCCCCTTAAAATTGGAAAATACACTAATGAAACTCAGAATGAGTTTGCAATTTTTATGGTTAGGCTTTTACTTTATTATACATGTAAGTAACGTTTATCACAGTATGTACTAAATATGATCGGCCGCTTCTTTGGTAGTGTTTAAAGCCCGATTCTGCACCATTAAAAATATGATATATGTTAAAATTCTTTAAACAATTTTATAGAAGTTACATTTTTAAAAGATAAATTATAGAATAGAAAAAAACTTTTAATATACAAATTTAAGAAATTGCTTTATAATTTTTTTAAAATAATATTGAATATTAACCGATACTATACTATATGCGATGCCTATTAGAATCAATAATAAAATTATATTAACTTTAGTAGGGTATTTACAACTTCACATATGATTGCTGAAAGTAGTTGGAAAAGAATAAAGTGATAAACAAAGAATGGGTTATTTGTCCAGAGTGGCTGGCTAGACTGAAGAATCTTCCCAACCCTCAAACCGAGGAGATGATTGGATGGTTAATATGAGATGAAAGAAATGAGTAATAAATGAAAGAAGATAGTGAGTAATATATTATAATTAAATGAACAATATTTTTATATCTTTTTTGGTGCAATATTTCATACTTAAAAATATAGTGAGAAATATATTTATTAGAATTTTTAATACCATTTTCTTATACCTATATATAAGGTAATGTTTCGCCTTGATACAGGTATGAGAATACAACCCTAGCTTCCTCGGTTCCTAACAACAACGAAACCCTTCTTCCTAAACTAACTTGAGCGTCGGAGAGGCCTGTCGGCAATCAACCCCCGGCGAGCCTTATTTGTTTTGCAGGTTCTCTATAGTTGAAGTCAATCGAGATCATGAATCCAATCAACAGCGTCCAACCTCAACAGGAACTAGCTCAGTAGTATGAGGCGTGCGTCTCAACGCAACAAAACCCTGAGGTTTCAGGTTCGAGCGTCACTACACCCATCGCGCGGTGCAAACCTCACCTGCTGCTACCAAAGGGGACAATACCCCCTTGAGTCGAACCCGATCCGAACCAAGAGTCTTTATTTATCTCCGGAATTTAGCCAACAATAAGATACAGATGGTCCGAAATGTTAGGTACTGTCAATTTTCCCCCGTTCGTATCTTTCAAGCCGCATTTCAATTTCCTTGCAACTTTTTAATGTGAACTTGAGGAAGCAAAATGTCGCGGAACAAGATGCGTATGAAGCTTCACGCAACAAGGACAATTCCTATGCAGAAAGTTGGAAATTTTCAAATATTTGAACGTCAACCATCCTGTATAGCCTTTTCAGCCTGACTTTAACATGTCTTGGACACGTAGTATTCAAGATGTCTCAACCCTCGTCGCTTTCAGCCCACCCCACCTTCCACCAACACTTACCGCTTACGCAAACACTAACCTTGATGTCTACAACGTTGATTGAACACCAACAAGAGAAGATAGAATTGCCTACATTTACGTCGTCCTCTCTTTTTATTTGTCCAAAACAGAATCACATTGTCTGCTCTTTCTTTATTAAAAAAAACCCCCAAAAAGAATGTTATCTTCCATTTCCCTTCGTCAAAAGTAACCGTACGCGCATGACAATTTGCTATTCTTAAAGAAGTAAATTGAAGAAACCCACATGGGTGTGGGGTAGGAGTTAGGCGATCCCAGGAACCACTTTAATGTTTATCTTCTATGGGTAGCAATCAACAACTTGCTTTGGTTCATTGTTTAGAATGTTAATTAAATCTCTTCATATTTGTCATCAAAGAGTCTCTCGTCTCCAACAACCAGGACAGCAAAGGAGAATATCTTTTGGCGAAGGGTACGTGAGTGGCAAGCTTTCTCTTGAACATTGAAAAAAATCAGTTCCCTCCTTAGCCAAAGGTCAGCTTCCACCATTTGTTATAGCTTCAATTTTCATGTCATAACGTTACCGCATTTATGTTGTTTGGCACGCTCCTGATATGGCAAAGTTGTCAAGAGGAGCAAACTGATTGTCTCCATACCATTAAATATTTATTAATTCTCAGTGGTCCCCAGCCGTTTTGCAACCATAATTGCTATCACTTCTCCGGAGTAATATGATCAAAAATCAAACCCATCACTACCAGTTCTCTTGTAGCTGCAAGCCCGCTAGCAGGTTTTGGAAGCATATCTGGTCAAAAGGAAAATCACCAGTCACCACTTAGCCATGGCCCATGACTCACATCATAGAAGAGAAGACACAAAAAAAACGAACCTATGTATAGATTACGCACTAAATGAGGCGGAAATAAATATGGGAGTCTTGTCACTAAAGCAGGTCTATCTAATCTTTCCTACAAAAATCTAGACTAGCATGCATAATAAGATGCGTTCAATCTCCAAATTCAAAGTCTGAAATCTGTAGATAATAAATGAAAAGGTCAGGTCAATGTTTAGCAAACCGGAGGTTGAGGAAGCTAAAACTAATGGGTTATTCCCGTTGAGACGAAGAGGTTTTTGGTTGAAATCTTCTCCCAGTAGATATGGAAATCATTCTTCCAGATTATAGATTCCGCATAAGTATGTATCTTCATCTTGCACTGCTCTGATTCTGTTAACCTGTAATGTATCAATCTTCGACATCACTATCATCTCTCAGGAGCGGATCCAACTTAAAATCTAGTCAAACTATTTTCCTCTGACGACTCCGATGCAACTTAAAACCTAAATTATTGTGAGGAGGAGAAAGAAAGGAAAGGGCTAAAGAGGTCCTCACATCGGCATTCAAATATACCTCTTCAGATCATAAATTAACTTCTCCATCATCTGCAAGACTGATTAATTTAATTCGTTGTTGAATCTGCAATAGAAACATCAAACAATTATTTCAAATAAAGCCTACAATCAAAAGTCAAAACTAATCAAACGAAACAAAGAATGATAATTAAGCAAATGCAACCAAAAACGTCAAGAAGCAAGTTGACGAATCTCCTACCAACAGAAAGGCGTAAAAAATACGGGAACAGAAAACAGTAAGTGAAAATGGAGTTAACAATGGAGGAGAAACACACACAGATGGAGCAAACTATATCCAACGACAAGCACATCGGGTACCAGCGAGAGAATCTCAAGGATAACTAACAAAACGTCGAATGCAACAAATGGGAACATTGCAGAAGATAGCATAGGCATAATATTCTAATCCATCCATGTATGCAAAACAATCCCAGAACAGGGTTATACAACTCACCGTCAAAAATATTCTTTGGGACGAAATCCAAATAGAAACTGGACTGAAATATTTCATTAATTTTGCCCACGGACTAAACAACCAATTCTTCTTAACGATTCTTAACAGTCCCCAATTACATCAAATAGCTGCTAACTCCTTTTCTCCCCTTTAACATATACGTTCTTTTCTTCTTAACAACCCCTTTTGGTATTTATAATAACTTTGTTCACAGTTCTCAGTTCAGTTCGGGCACCGTTATTGCCAATGATTCCCATTGTGAACAAGGTAGACATGAGCTGGGTTACCGTGAACATGGTAACCATAGCGAGGAACCCTCTTCACCGGATAAGCCACCGGGGGCCTGGAAATCTGACGGTGGCACCTCGGAGTAGAGGTTGCCGGAACCAGACCACTCCGTCCGTTAGAGGACGATGAGGAGGAGGAGGAGGAGGACGAAGACGTGTGGGAGAAGCGAACAGGCGACGAAGGCGGGAGAGTGGAAGGAGGAGATACTTTTTTGGGTAACGATAAAAAAGCTCTGATCTTTAAAGACCCCTTTGGCGTCACCGCCTGATCGTACTCTTCGATGAGATTAGCTAGATCCTCATCGGAGATGATTGACACCAGAGCGTCTAAGTCCTCAGTTGGCAACTGACAACGTAGAGTCACCGATGACCCACACAACTCTCCCAGCTTCAACAACAACTCTGTAAGAACACCAGACACCACAAAACCCCAACTCCAAATCAACAATAGTCTCTTTTTTTTTAACCTCATTTTACACATAAAATAAACGGAAGTTCCAATATTTTCCACACTATCACACAAAATAAGGAAATCGCAGACGAGAAAAGAAAACACATAAAAAAGGAACAAAAGCTAACCAGAGAAGGAAACAGAGCGGTCAACGGCGAGGACACGAGTGTCGCCGCCATGATAACGGAGCTTCCCGTCGGGATAACGGGGGACAATCTTCCCACCGTAGCTGCAGAGGAATTTGATGGTGGTGGTGGTTGATGCAGCGGGCTTGGTGGTGTCAAGTGAAGGTCCGACCATGCTTTTCTGGGTTTTGGATAGAACTGGAATAGGGTCTAGTTATTTAGATGAAAAAGATAAATAGTTTCGAGAGGAAGACTGAGGAAGAGGCTTTGAAGAAGATTCGAACTATGGAGTTGCTTCTTCAAGCCTGTGTATGGAACTCTTCTTTTCCTATTTATAGACTTTTTTCTTTCAATTTTATCTTTTTCTAAATTAATTTTTTTTCCTTTGGGATTGGGACAGCAGGTGAAAAGAGGGAGAGGAGTTGTGCTCAGACACTCAGATGACATCAGTCAAGAATCTCGGAGAAAGTGGGTCCGTGGTAATTAAACTACTGTAAATCTCGGGATTTTAAAAAATTTAATAATATACAATTTCAAAGTAGTCATAATTAAGACAATTAAATTACTATAATATTCCTTCCGTTTTATAATAAGTGTCGTTTTAAAAAAATGCACGTTTATTAAGAAAGGTAATGAAATTATAGATATACCCTTATTAATACTCCCATGAAGTGTATTGAAAAGGTAATTTGAAATAATTAGCATGTGAGAGAAATGACATATAATTGCCTTGAAATTGTGATCTGTGTAATTAAGATTAGAGAGAAATTAAAGGTTAATTTTGGAAGTAAAATTATAAACATGCGTATAAAGTCAATAATAATACTTATTTTGAATAATTAAAATGTATCTAAAACGACAGTTATTATTAATAAGAGGAAGTATCATTTTATAGCTTATTTATTGGCACTTACTAATTTATTTATCAATTTTGGGAATATGAACTCCCATTTCTGTTTGCTTTATCGATAAGAACTCCATGATTTGATCTAAATCAAAGCCAAGTTTTTCTACACCAAAGGAAAAGGAACGGTCAATGGTTAAGAGAAGTACCAGAATTCTACAGAAGTCCTTGCGTTCACACTTGAAAGACCTTGAATCGTTGAAGGACTCAAGGCGGTAATATTCGTAACGGCCTGTACCTAGAATGATCCAACTTTAACATTATCAATCACAAAGGGGTTGTGTGGTCCAGACCTCACCCTCTCTCCCCTCATAATTCCACTTTGAAGAACAATAGAAGATGCCATGCCAAGTCTTCATCGCCATGGGTTGGGTTCCGCATCCACTCCCATCAGCTTGCTTGCTTTCTTCCAAGGGGTGACTCGCCTGGGCCCCCCTTACTCCATAACAGACGTAACGATGCTGATTGAAGGATAGATATATTCAAGGGGTGAGATTTACCAAGACAAACGACAGCAGGTTAAGGTGCGGGAATATCCCAAAAGCACCTTTGAATTTCGAAAGGAGTTTACTGAGACAGGCACCTCCAAGCTTCTCCACTAGTGGGAGATCACAATTTCTTTGAAGTTAATGGGAACACTCGTCTTTACCACAATAATCCCTTTCATTTTCCTTTTTCAATAACAAAGGTACAAAAATCCCTTTACTACATACACTTCTAATTCATATAAAGATGTAGATATTTATTTTTGTGTGTCATTAAGCTCAAGCCTAATAATTCTCGAACTCCCACGACATCTCCCTTTCTTATATAAACATGCACCACGCTTGACCTATACCTATACTGAAAAAATGTTACTATGGAATAAGCATACATGAACAACGAAAGTTGTTCTTATCATGACCACCTAATTTGCTAATTATCCAGCTTTTAATGTGCACATTATTATTAGAGTGCAAGTCTTAGTCTAAACCTAGTCGTCTGCCTATTTTTCTTTCTAGAGTGCAAGTCTTAGTCTGCCGATTTTCGTGCATGTCTGCTTTTTATGAAACTTTTGGGTTAGTTATTTTGTGATTTGTGTTTCGGTAGCATGGATCAGGAGTTTCAGAACCTCTCTATCCGAGAGAAGAAGGACATTGATTTTGTGATTCCGACAGAAGAGTTTCAAACTAACGCTAGGCGAACGGTGCAGTGGAAAAGAGATCCGGCTACGAGTTTTGACGCAGTTTTGCGAGACTCTGGGGGTTCCTTTGTGGCTGAGATTTTGGGCTACTATGCATCTCTATTGGACCCTGTTCTGGCAGAACTTATTTCAATCAAAGAAGCTCTTTCGTGGT
>JANZLH020000387.1:1696076-1712131 GCA_026770325.2 Erythroxylum fimbriatum
CGTCTGCTTTTCTACTTGGCTTCCGTCTGCTTTTCAAATAGCTTCCGTCTGCTTTTGCTTCGTCTGCTTTTCTACTTTGTCTTCCGTCTTCTTTTCGTTTGTCATCAAAATTATTAATCGTAAAGTCATTTTGATTTAACAGTATGGACTGAAGATGAATGGATACATTAAGAGGTTAGCCAGTTTAGGTTTTATAATGGATCATGAATTAAGTACAGACTTAGTTTTGACTGGTTTGACCGATAGTTATTCACAAATTAGGCTTAACTATCGGATGAACCAAATATTCACCTCGATACCTGAGATGATTAATCTGCTCAAAACAGCTGAGCAAGTTGTCAAGAAAGACAGTAAGGCTATGATGCTGATGGATTGTCCTTCTGGTTCTCGCGAGAGGAACCAAAAGCAGAAGAAGAACTATAAGAAGCCAGTGGGAGGTGTAGCCAAGAAGAAGGCAAATGAGACTACATTAAAGGGGATATGCTTCCATTTGAACAAAGAAGACATTGGAAGAGGAACTGCAATGCCTATCTAGAGTTGCTAAAGCAGAAGAAGGCATTCGATGCTCCAATGTCTACTTCAGATATATTATTTTCATTAAAGTTAATGCTATTTCTGATCATAACATTTGGGTATTAGATACCAAATATGGCTCACATATATATGTTGATATGCAGGGTCTTAGGAATAGTAGACCGCTCAAGAAGGGAGAGATGGACATACGTGTGGGAAATGGAGTAAGAGTTGTTACATTTGCCATAGGAACCTATGTTTTGTATCTTCTTAATGGGATAGACTTAATTTTGGATAATTGTTATTATGTACCCGTTGTGACGAAGAGCATTGTATTTGTTTCATGTCTTAATAAGACGGGATTTCATTTAACTTTTTCAAGTAATGGTTGTTCAATTAAGTTGAATGAAATGTTGTATGCTACTGCTACATTGTGCAATGGTATTTACATATTAGATATGCGCAATCCAATTTTAAATATTAATGACAATAAAAGACAAAAATGGGATAACTTAAAATCATCTTACTTATGGCATTGTCAACTTAGACATATAAGTGAGAGACGTATGGCTAAGCTACACAAAAGTCGTAGCTTAGGGTTATTTGATTATAAATCATATGACACATGTGAATCTTGCTTATTAGGCAAGATGACCAAATTACCTTTTAAAGGAAAGGGTGAACGAATTAATGGGTTATTAGACCTAATACATTATGATGTATGTTGCTCAATGTCCATTCATACTAGAGGTGGTTTTATGTATTTTATTACCTTTATCGATGATTATTCACGATATAGGTGTGTGTATCTAATGAGATACAAGTCTAAAGCATTTCTAATGTTCAAACAATTTAGACATGAAGTAGAGAAACAGATCGGTAAAAGTATCAAAACACTTCAATCAGATTGAGGTGGTGAATACTTAAATGAGGAGTTTCTAAGTTATCTCAGGGATAACGGGATTGTATCCTAATGGACTCCACCTTGTACACCGCAACATAATGGAGTGGTTGAAAAGAGAAACCGAGCATTGTTAGACATGGTAAAGTCAATGATGGGCTTAACAGATCTACTGAAATCCTTTTGAGGTCATGCACTTAAGACTGCTGATTATGTGATAAACAAAGTCCCTTCAAAAGTAGTTGATGTTACTCCATATGAGATATGGACTAGCAAAAAATCCTATCTTTCTCGTATGAAAGTTTGGAGTTGGCCGGTTTACGTAAAGCGGATTCAATTAGACAAGCTTGAAGCAAAATCTAACAAATCTCTATTTGTAAGATATACTAAGGAAACAATTGGATATCAATTCTATAATGCTTTAGAGCAAAAGGTGTTTGTCTCAAAGCATGCTATCTATTTAGAGAGAGTTCCATCTAAGAGAAGATATTGGGAGCAATGTTGAACTTGATGAATTTCATAATGCTCAAACAGACGCAGAACAATAGCCTGAACCTGAGATTGTTGTTTATGGAGATGAGACAACAATTGAACCTTTTGATACACAAAATGTTCATAGGCAAGTAAGATACGTAATGTTCCAGAGAGATATGGATTTCTCATAAGTGAACATAATTACGTATTGCTCATAGAGGACAATGAGCCTACAACCTATGAAGAGGATCTAAAGAGTTCAGAATTTGAAAAATGGCTTCAAGCCACGAAGTTCGAAATGGATTCCATGTTTGAAACCAAGTGTGGGTTTTGGTTAACCTACCTAAAGGGCTAAATCCCATAGGTGCAAGTGGATCTTCAAGAAGAAAATCGACATGGAGGGTAATGTGATTACCTATAAAGCGAGGCCAGTTGCTAAAGGTTATCGTCAAAGACAATGAGTTAACTATGATGAGACATTTAGCCCTAAAGCCATGCATAAATCCATTAGAATACTCCTAGTCGTTGCTGCTCATTATGATCATGAGATATGGCAAATGGATGTAAAGATGGCTTTCTTGAATAGAAACCTAGTTGAGGATATTTATGTGGTATAACCTGGGGGCTTCATATCTAAAGATGGAAAAAAGGTATGCAAGCTTCAAAATTTCATTTATGGATTGAAGCAAACATCTAGGAGTTGGAACATCTGATTTGATGCGACAATCCAGGAGTTTGGTTTCTAACAAAATCTGAATGAACCTTGTCTGTACAAGAAGGTTAATGGGAGTGCTATCATATTCCTTGTGCTATATATGGATGACATATTACTGATAGGAAATGATGTCTCAAGTTTGCAATCATTCAAAATTTAGTTGTCCTAGAATTTTTCCATGAAAGACCTTAGGGAAGTAACTTATATATTAGGAATAAAGATCTATAGGGATAGATCAAGGAAGTTGTTAGGCCTTTCACAGTCTACATATATAGATAAAGTGTTAAACAGGTTTAGTATGGAGTAGTCCAAGAGAGGGTTTCTTCCCATGACTCATAGGATAAAACTATCGAAATCTATGTGTCCCAAGATGCAATATAAGAGGACTCACATAAGTATGATCTCGTATGCTTCGATAATAGGATCAATCATGTATGCTATGTTTTGTACAAGACCTGATATATTGTATGCTCTAAGTGTTACGAGCAAATATCAATCAGATCATGGTAAGTGTCACTAGTGATGTGGTTCCGCAAGTTCACGGGTCCCAAGTAGTATAGTATAATATTGTCTCGCAGGGAGTAATTGTGTAAGTACTTGGATTGGATCACTCAATTAATTGGACTAATCACTTAAATGTTGATAATTGAGAAATTGATTAATTAACGAGTTGCTAAAACTAATCCTAAAACAAACAGAATAACCGCGCAATTTATAACTGAAAGAATGAATCAAATATGTAAAAGATAGGTTTCAAATTTGGTTTCGTGATTGACTTCTAATTATTCTCTTCTGGTTTATTCAATAAACTAGATCCCTAGACTTTGAAGGAAACTATATCCAAATTATCTATGATTCTCTATCGAGATGTCAAAGAAGTATCTTAGTTAAAATCAATCCCGACTATCATGGCTCATAAAATTAACTAAAATCCATTAAGAATTTTTTCTAGTTGGTAATTCCTCTCATATATTTTTGCCTATATCTAGGTCTAAACCAACAAGTTCCTAATTTTGATTTTCCACTATCGATTTTCACCTTTCTGTTCTTCAACCGATAATTTCGACGCAAATTATGTGAGGTCTAACACATAACAAGAACAATAATACGCAAAACAAGAATCAATATCCACAAATAAATTTTATTGAATAAAATCCAGAATCAAATCATATAGAAACTCGAAAACTACTACCCATCTTTGAAACCTAGCAAGAAATCTACTCAATCATGTTCATGTTCAACAAAATAAATATTAAATCAAGAAAAATAAACATTAAAGCAGTAGGAACGAAAAAACTCTGGAGAGTCTTGGACATGAGCGGCAAAAAAAAACAAGTCTGAAAAATAATCTTCTGCGCAGGTGCGTCCTTCGCTTCTTCATCGCGTCAAATCCCAGCTCCAGTTAAAAACCCCCAAACGTTGCCGCTAGTCCACTACTTTCCTTGTTTTTGTCTGTGTTAGTGCCCTGGAGTGCCTCCTCCACCTGCGCGACTCTTCCTTCTCTAGTCCAGCTGCCAACGTGATTTCTTCTAGCCACCAACTTCAGCGTGTCTTCAGGCATTCACCAATAGCTCACGTATTATGCTCGCCTCACTAGCTACCAAGTTGAAGTCTCGCAAGGCTCACGTTTCCTTCTTGGTTGCTAACGTTTTGGGTTGGTTTGGAGTTTCTCCTATAGCTTCCTTAGTTCACGCACACTCCAGTTCACTTGGGTTCATGCACAACTCCAGTTCACTCACAGCCCTTCAATTCACGCTACTCCTTGGCCAAGCTAGCATTTTGGGCTGTTTTTGTGTATCTCCCGAAACTCCCTTAGTCCCCCTCAGCTCTCCTCTCTAGCTTCAATTCACGCTACTCCTTCCCATGTAACGCACGGCTCTCCCTCCTTTGCTTCTTGGTGCCTCGTCATTTTTATTTAATTCCTCTCCTCTAGTGCGCCTCCAGCTGGTGTCTTTGGCGTTTTATTTTATTCCTCGGTTGTGTTGTGTGTCTCCAGCTGGTGGGGTTGCTGTGTATGGCTTTTAATCTCCAGCTCTCCTTTATTTCTTTCCATCTATCCTCCTTCTGTTTTGGCATGGTGCGTCTGCTTTGTTCTTGTTGGTTTCCTCCTTGCTGTTGTTTGGTGCTTGCTACGTGCGATGTCTCCATGTTGGTGGGTCAGCTTCCTGTGTAGTGCATATATTGTCTGCTGTTCCACGCCTCCTACTAGCTTTTGCTTGTGCTATATTTTTTTATCTCCTAGCTACTCACACCTTTCAGCACATGCACCCCCGTAACGCACAGCTCACCTCCCACATGATTTTTGTTTTCTTTCTCCTTGTCTTCACACCACTCCACGCTTCCTTTTGCTCATGCCCCACTTGTGTTTTGTTTTTAGCCAACACATGTAATGTTTTCTTAAGCTGGTCCCACCTTTGGTGTATCTCTAATGTGTAACGTTGATAGCTCAATGTGCTGGAGCCCTACTCTTGCGCTATTTTTTTTTCTGGTGTAGCCTTGTTGCTTGGTTTGTGGTGGGTCTCCTTTGCTTGCCCCTTTCTTTGGTGTAACGTCCCTGGCTGAATGTAGAGTCCTCTAAGTGGAGAGTTTTTGAGTAAATGGAGTCCTCCCCTGCTGGTTTTTGCTGTCAACGTTGGAGAGTGCTGGAGCCCCCTTTCAATGATTTTCGTTTTTCTTTTGGTATAATCTATGTCAAAGTGAGTGGAGAGTATTCTTGATATTGAACGTTGGTGGAGCCTCCCTTCTCCAAGCCTCCCACTCCTCCTTTTGCTGTCACTTTATTCTCATTTATTTGTTTTCTTTCAAAACAACCAGCTGCCACTTTAGCTATCTCCTGTTGGTGTCCCACTTCTTTGTTGGTCGTTGGAGAGTAACCCCAAAAATGAAGAGTGAGTGCTGGAGCTTTTTTTTCTCTTGTAACGTTAGTCTCCTTTGGTTTGTAACGTTGATAGCTGAATGGTAGGTAAATGGAGTAACGTTGAGAGCTCCCCAAAAATCAAGTGAGTGGAGAGGAATGAAAAATAATAAGTGAGTGCTTGGTGGAGCCCTCCCTCCTTTGGTGTAACGTGAGTGCCCGAAAATTCCAAAATTATGGAGAGTCTCTTTGTTTTTGTTTGTAACGTTGTTGGTGGGTCTCAAGCTCCTCCAGCTGCATGCGCTGATTTCGTTTGGTGGTGCTTTGTGGTAATGCGTGGTGGTCCCCTCATTAAAATCCTCTTGTAACAGATATTGACGCCTCCACATGTAACCTGATGTTGTCGTTTTTACGTCATCCTCAAGCTAGCTCCTGGTTTAAAATCCTCCCCAAATTAATTCCTTGGTGGCTTGCGATTTGGGCTGGTGTTATGATGTGTGCTTCCTTTTTTTCCCTTTTGCGTTTTGCTCCTTTTTACTTGCCGTTTTGGACTGCTGTTTTTACCCACATTTTCCTTAGATTGTTGTGGTCTTTTATAATTAAAACCAGCTGCATTTCTTACAAATTAAACATGAACAATTATAAATGCAAATTCAGGTAAACTAAACAATTTAGCAGGAAATATATGTATAAAACCCAATAATTAATCCAGAAATTAAGAGAAAATGCCACTCATTTCAATGATAAAAATGCCTTCAACAAGATTACTGCCTTATACAATAATCGAACTTGAACCTTGGTCCCTTATGATCCTACCATGAATATCCTGGCTACTAAGTGGGTTTTTCGCACCAAATACAGTGCTGATGGGTCTGTGGACAGGTTTAAGGCACGCCTTGTTGCCAAAGGGTTCAATCAAACCCCTGGCATTGACTTTTATGAGACATTCAGTCCAGTAGTCAAGGCTTCCACCATTAAGGTGGTTTTCTCTCTTGCAGTCTCCTACAATTGAGACATCCAACAACTTGATGTCAACAATGCATTCCTCAATGGTGATCTACAAGAAGTGGTCTACATCAACCAACTTCAGGGTTTTGAAAGCTCTACTCACCCTAATCATGTTTTTCGTCTCTCCAAAGCCCTATACGGCTTGAAGCAGGCTCCTAGAGCCTGGTTTCAGACACTGAAGGCTGCCTTCAAAACTTGGGGCTTTGTCAACTCCAAGTCCGACACCTCTCTCTACTATTACAGGCATAATGGTTTACTTCTAATTGCATTGGTTTATGTTGATGACATTCTCCTTACGGGGAACAGTCCAGATGCTATACGGGATCCTATTACTAAGCTTCACTCTCAATTTGCTCTAACCACACTAGGCAGTGTCAATTTCTTTCTAGGGTTTGAGGCTTACCGTAATGAGACAGGGCTATATCTCTCTCAGAGTCAATATGTGCGTGACTTGCTTCACTGTGCTAATATGTCCTCTTCCAAGCCTTGTGCCACTCCCATCTCCACCGGGTCCAAGCTCTCCCTCTATGATGGTCTCCCCTTCTCGGACCCTTCGCTGTATTGAAGCTTAGTTGGGGCTCTTCAGAATCTCTACAACACCAGACCCGACATCAGTTATTCTGTCAATAAATTGAGTCAATTTCTTATCAATCCGTTAACTACTCACTGGATTGCCCTAAAAAGGGTTCTTCGTTACCTTCAAGGGACTGTTGATTTAGGGCTTCATTTTTAGCCCTCCTCCTCTCCTCTTCAGCTTCACGCCTTTAGTGATTCGGACTGGGCTAGCTCGCCTGATGATCGGACGTCCACCAGCGGTGGCTGTGTCTTCCTTGGGGGGAATCTTGTATACTGGAACTCGAAGAAACAGTCGATCGTGGATCGCTCCAGTACTGAGGCAGAGTATCGGGCGCTCTCCCAAGTCTCCACTAAAATCATATGGCTCCTTTCCCTGCTCTCTGAACTCGAGTTCACCTCGTCCCAAAAACCCATCATCTAGTGCGACAATAACGGTGTTCAGTCCTTAGCTCACAACCCAGTTTTTCACTCCCGCACCAAACACTTTGAACTGGATCTTCATTTTATTCGGGACAAAGTTTCAGATGGTGTGTTAGAAGTGAGATATGTCAGTACCACAGATCAGGTCGTTGACTTAGTCGCGAAGCCCTTAACAGTCACACGATTTTCTTATCTCATATCCAAACTCATCCTTATCTCAAATCCTAGGTCTTGTTTGAGAGGGGATGTAAGAGATAGACTACTCTCGTGTACATACAACAATGTGAATGATGCAAGCCCAAGTCCTGACCCATCTTCAGCTCCAGCCCAAAAGTCCAGCTCCCTCACAGTAAAGGAATGTACCTGCAACATATACAATAAATCCCACAATTCTGTTGTAACGAATTCTTAGCTGTACCGATATACAAATCTATACAAATCCCTATATATATATTCAATCAATGAAAGGAAAAGCAGTGGCGATTATATCATAAAATTTGTTTCATCTTCTTACAGATTGTATCTTAACGAATCAGTTCTTAATTTCTTTATTCCTAAATTTGAAGGTGACGAACTGAACTTGAAATTTGCTTGTCCTTTTGTCATTAAAAAATGATTAGAGTATCTGAATTTATATTTATTTGTTCCTCGATATCCTCGAAGATCTCACGTTGCTACTAATTTATATTTGCCTGTTCGTTTCATATAATAGTTATTCTGATCGTGACAAAGAACACTTTCTTTTCATTTTCCAAATCCTATTCTCATATCATCTCAAATCTTCCTTTTTTTCCCCCTTAAACTTCTATGCCTTTTATTTTAACTTCCCAAGTTCTTGGAAGCAAAACATTCATTTCAATCTCCTTTGTCCCTCCCCTTGAACTGTTCAAAAAACATGAAGAAACATTGTAGGAACTTACCACTGTTGACTATGTTCTTCCATAGTTCGGTCTCCAAAAAGACACCAAAAAAGGTGGAAAGTTATTTGTGAAATGGCCACATATTATAAACGCACCTCCCTCGAGTCGTAAAGTGTCAATCCGACAAGAAAACCAATTTTCATAACCAGCCAATAAGAACAAATGCATAATTTTATGTTTTTAAATTATTTTAGTAGAATTAATGGTTCACTGAAGTTATAAAAAAAAGAAGAAGATAAAAGTTAGCAGTAAATCCTAAATTCTTGGAAAGTTACTTATATAAATATTTGAAGAGTTACATTCAATCAATATTTTTTTTTCTTTTTCATATGGTCATTTGAAAATAGCATTTTTAGTAGTTAAGAGAAAGATTGTGTATGTATTATTGGACCTCTCCATATTTTACGTGTCAGTCAGATTTTTATTAGTATTGTTATTGTTATAGTTGTTATTAGTGTTGTTCTTTTTAAAGAGAGTACGAGAGTTTTGTTCAATTTTTTTTATATAGAATTTAGATTAAGGAAGACGTGAGTGTGTATAAACAACAATAAATCGAAAGTTATTTATTATAAAATAATTTAATAAAAGATTGATTTTAAATAATATTGTTTAAAAATTAAAAGAATTGTTGTTTGATGATAAAATAAAAAATTGATTTTTTTTATTTTCCTTACTTCTACTAATATTATGCTTACAAACCTATAATTGATTAAGTGCATAATTATATATACATCTATATTTTTTGACATAATATTAAAAATAACAAACTAGCAATTCAACGAGCTAAATGAAATAACCTTTTTCGTCCGATTGTCGCCTTCGGGTTACTTCAAAAATTTTAACCAAGGATTGCGTATAGCGCAACCTCGGGTCGTTCTCTTGAGGAACCAAAAGTGAAATTAATTTCCTAAGTAACTAGACGCAATGTAACCTAGACTATAAAATGGGATTTGATTTGAAAAATTACCGCTAAAGTTGCAACGAAATAAAATAAACACTAAGGACTTGTTTTTGGTATTTCAAAATTTAAATGAGTGATTTGAAATGATAATGATTGAATTAAATAATAAAACGAACACAAGTAATTAACAATAATAAACGCAATCCTCCAGTTCAATAACGCAAGCAATCATCGCTTAAATAGATACGGGAGTTTAAAACAATTAAACCAATAATTAAAATTGAGCTTTTAATCTAACAACCGAGCCACCTCGAATTGTTACAAAAAAATATTTTCCAAAAAATCCCAATTTACTAACTGCCACCAGAATAGTAAAATAGAACTAAAGGTACTAATGTCAATGCTCGACTTTTACGCAATAATTAAGAAAATAGGATTAATGCCAGCAACAGATAAAATGGTCCAATAAAAATGATCCATCAATTTTTAACTTTTACACTATTCGGTAGAGGAGATAGCAATGAGGCAGTTTCTAAAACTGAATTATCTATTTTATGGTGTATGGTACATGTTAGGCTCTTTAATGTCGGTAGTTGGTTAAGTCTGCATTAAAATGAAGTGGCTCAATCTAATGCAGGTAAAATAGTGGTTGGGGCATTTGTGACCCAAATTGAAGAAAGTCTTGGCTTGCTAACGAGAGAATACCTATGCAGCTAGTTTCGAGCAAGTCGACTCTCAACTTGAAATCTTTGGTGTCGATGAAGGTTATCAGGCGGTAAGGCAATCGCTATGTTCTTAGTTTCAAGCAGGAAGCGAGCTTGAGTTGCGAAAATGGAAGCTACATAAGAAGATGATGTTACACCGCCCCAACATATGCATCAGACTTCTTTAACTACTTTCGTGGAGTATCAATCACTGATAAATCAATTGATAGCATTTGAACGGCGAACAAATGACAGACTCCACAACATTAAAGCTAGCGTGGCGGAGATCCAAACCTTCATGGCCAATTTAAATGCTCGCTTTAGATAGTGTCCACCCCCATCTTGGTAATGTGTTTCTATCCTTTCCCTTTTAATTGATTGTTGTTTTAATTTCTTTTCATTTTCATCTTTGTCGTTGCTTTTGTTCTTTTGCCTCTTAGATCCATCTTTCATTTTCTTATCACATCGAGGGCAAGGTGATGTTCAAGTGATGCAGGAGTATTAGTTTTAAAAAAAGAAAAAAATTATTATTTGTGTCTTGCGTGTTTGTCTTCCCATTTAGTAGTTAGAGATGCATGATTATTAAATGAACTCAATATGGATTAGAAATGCATAATATGAGTTAATGAGTATACTTCCATGCTTAGACTACTTGACCTAGATTTTGGTTTAAAGAACATTAGCTTGTTGTGATAGAAGAATGACACCTTTCATTTGGTAAGATTTTGAGCCTTTTTTAAATATTAAACACCAAATTCTATAATTATTTGTTGAGAGTGTTATTTCATGATTAAGGAACTCTATAACTTACTTGCAAATAGTAGTTAAGATTACACAATCCTATGCAAATGTTGAAATGATGAAGCCAATTAGGATTTACCCCCTTTTACTTAAAAGGCCGCTATGATGTTGCCTTTAATGAACCCTCTTTGAGCTTAACATGACACCTTTTCTTTCTTTAAACCCAAATATGAGCCTTGACCTTGCTTATTTATCCCTTTGTTGTACCTACCATAAGGCAAGTTGAGCATTTGAATAGGTATAATTGGGTTTAGGGAATAAGTGTGGGGGAATCATAACATATAGTTGGCTATTGCATTAGGGATGGGTATGGTTGTGGAGATTTTTACTTCTCCTCTATGTTTCTCTTCTCTTGATTTCCTTGTCTTATATTCTTAAATAAAAAAAATAAAAAAATGAAAAATATAGGAAAAATAAGAAGAAAAAATGAAAAAAAAAAAGAGGAAAAGAAAAAAGAAAAAGAAAAGGAAGGAAGAGAAGATGATCAAAAAATGAAAAGAAGAGGAGAGAAAAGTAAAAATGGAAAGTATAATTTTGTTAAGTGAGAGGAAAGAATTGAGTGTTTTATGGTCATTCTTTTGTAATATTTCAATTTGCGTTATGGTTTTAAGCTATAATTTTCTTTTTTTCCTACCTTTAGCTCATCCCCATTACAACCTAAATAAAGACCTTCAGATCGATGCTTGTTTTTGATATGATTGGTGGAGATTGGATTGGTAAGCAAGCTTATGGAGTGAGTATCTATCGCACTTGTTTGATGGTTCTTTGAATAGAAGTGCTTGTTAATTTTGGCTAAATATGTAAAGAATAGCTTGTTCATAGAGTATTATAACTTTCAAATTCTTAGGTTGTGTTTACTGAAATGATAGTTGATATCTGTTACTATTATCTGGAAAAATTGTTGTTTCCATTATTTGTTTTTATATTCTAGTCATCATCATCACACTCAGTCTGAAATCTCGCAGTGAAGCAGGGTCTGGGAAGGTCTGATAGTACGCAATCTTACCCCTACATAATAGAGATGTTGTTTCCGGTAGACCCACATGCAGATGTGACATACAAAAATAATGATGCAGGACACGGAAGAAATAAATGAATACGTAAAAACTAACTCACCGAATATTTAAGTAAATAGAATTGCAATAAAAGACGAAGACATATATGATGTAGAACTCGATCTATCAGTACCTTACATCTTGTAAACACCGGCTCGTTTCGTCGCTAGTCGCATTAGGAGTCTTCACTGAGCGGCCCTGAGGATGTGACAATCCTACAGTTTAAGTGATCATCGCAGGAATCTTTCCCCAACATTGGGTTGAGTTTGTTTTGCTTGAGTAAAACTGGGGGAATTGTTGTGTTGAATTTAGTTTGATTGTACTTATTTTCATATGCTAAAATTAGTTGTCATTTAAATAAATATGAATTGAGTGAAATCGGCGTGGATGTTGGATGAATGTTAATTGGATTAATTTGTGAATGTGGCGTTAAACTAAACAAGAAGAATTGTGCATTTCATATTTTGAAAACAACCCACCTGCACGGCCATGACTTACATGAAGAAAACAAATTCTTTCGTTTAACCGTCAAAATCCCAGAATACTAATAAACACAGTAACATATAAGAACTTGTTGTTTTCTTAACATTCTGCACTAAATGAATGACCTTCTCCCTATGTTCCTGAACAATAAGATTTGCAGTTTGAGCTAACATTGCATCATAATTTGACTCCTCTTTTACAAATACAAAACTTTTCACTAAGGCATGGAAGAGAATATCACAATTCTCATTGCAAATACCAACTCCCAAATTGTTTGGTTTGATTCCAACTCCAAAATTGTCAAAACCAATTGTTTGTTGTGCCTATTAATCAAAATACATTTTAATTAATTAATACAATTATTAATAAAATGTAACATTAATATGAAATGAAATTATTAATAAAATGTAACATTAAACTGAAATGTAATAATTGAAATTAAGAAAAAAAAAACTTAAAAAAGATTACCATAAGTAAATTAGTCATGCGCATTGAAGATAGGACAATAGTAGTAAAACTTTGTTTACTTGTTTATGCATCAATGGCCTAAAATGATAAATCATTATAATATTAATAACATATTACAAAAAGAAAATATTATAAATACTACCAAAGAATTAGTTCCAGAATGATGATGAGTGTAAATCGTACTTGTGTTATCCATAAAAACACCAAGTGGCTGCATTTGGTAAATGTCATAACCAAGTGGGCCATAAATAGAAAATTGAAATCATTAAATGATTAGTAACATATACCCAAAAGAAAATATTACAAATAGTACCTGAGAATGGTCTAGAGTTGCCAATCATTCTCTGAAGAGTGTAAACCATTCTTGTAAAATCCATCGAAACACCAAGTGGCTACATTTTCCATGTGTCATAACAAAAAAAGGGAAAAATTGTTCAAACAAGTAAAACAACACATGCGACATTTTTAATTACTGAAAGCTAACCTGAACTTGATGTAATATGGGATGTTGTATGGTGAACATAATACGGGTATGTTGGGAATTTTCTTCAAAATCCTGAATAGAGTATTTAAACTAAAAAAATACTTGAAATTATCATAATATAAATTGTATGCATCACAAGGTTTGAAAGCATAAAATCAGCAAAAATATAACATGAGTTTTGGAAAATGGTATGGGTGTCAAATCTGCCATATTTACTGAATTCTTACATTTTTTAACATAATTTCTTTTACTTGAACTTTTTTCTAAGCCACCCTTCAATCTCTTACTCGACGTAAGTTTTGTCTTTATTTTGACACCTCTAATCTTATTCCTTTCACCAAAATTAATCTCATGTTGATTGAACAGATTCATTTCAAGATTTGACCGTTAGGTCAACTCTTCATCTTGTGATATTAGGTTCTCTTCATCAACTAATTCTTTACCTTGTAATATCTCATCAACCATCTTCAACATGTTCAGAAAGCGATCTTTCACAATTTTACAAATATCTTTCCTCTTTGTTACTATTGTAACCATGCTCCCCTTGCATGACCTATGCACGTAGGTCAAGGTGTCACTGCTTGATCACCTTGTTGATCGCCATAAATTCTTTTTTATACGTTGATAGTCCAAGGCACTTGTCAGCCAGTGTCTTGATTAATAAGTATGTAACGGGGTATTCTCTTGTTACAACACAATCCCAATTCCCATCTCCCATGCGTCTAGAATGAAAGGTTTAGAGAAGTCAAGAAGAGCTACAGTTAGGGCTTCTTTAGTTTTTCAAAAGCCTGTGGTTGCTTGTCTCCCCAAGCCCACTCTCTTGTTGTTAGGGCCTTAAGCGGGTCACTTAAAAGGCCAGGCCAATATTGTATGCTAACGGATAAGACATCTCTAGTATCCAGCGAGCCCAAAGAAGATGATGGGCCTCAATGAAACAACCAAAAATAGATATTTTGTGCTTTACATGTAATTACTACATGCCTTACCAATTGCTTCAATTTTTGTTTAATAAAACAACAAAAGATCATCAAATTTATTGGAAGTTTATTATATTGAAGGCCTGGATAGTGCTTGTTTAGTTGCTTTCAGTTTATTTGAGTCATTGCAGATAATATCTTAGAAACAACTAATTTAATTCTGACTGCTACTTTCACCGATTGGAAAAATTAGAAATTAAAATAATCATATAGAGTTGATATTCCCTGGATGCTTCTGTATTTGCGGGCAGCAGTTCAAAACCTTACCATTGTGAAATGCAGGCTTGATAAACAAATAAGGTTACGAGGGTTTTTCTTCTACCTGTGCAGCTAACGCTTGACTTTCTTTAAATTGTTGCATTATATTGAGGCGAATAAACTAATTTGCAGAGACATGCAAGAAAGAGCAAGGGAGATTAGTGAAGATGAGAATTCTCTGCGTTATGCATACATCACTGAACCTTTTGTTTCTGCATCAGGCTGGTGACTAACCCCAGAGATAATACAGGATTGTGCTTAGAAGAGCAATGGGTCCTATAGATGTTTACCTTGTCAGGCACTGTTGCTTCCTAGCTTTTATGTAACTGGCTGATGTAAATCTTGCTGCCAGAGGAGTTACGATCAGTCGCACATAAGACAAGTTTAAGTGGCATTAACGATGTTTCTGATTTTTCCTCGCTCGTATGTTCTATCATTTCAGTCAATCCGAGAAGTTCGGGGTTCCGAGCCACCTTCAAGCTTCCCATCAAGTTTAGGCCTTTATGAAAATCTAGCTGCCATACTTAACAACGGGAGAGCAGCGGAAAAGAATTGTTAACGCAAGAAAAAGAATGTCATGGCCTTTGCTCGGATCTTAACTCCTGGGATCATGAAGATTGTTCCTTTAGATGATGACGAAAGTTCTACACTTCCTTGACATCACTAATTCCAGAAAAATGCAAGCTATAAGATTATTGACACTCTTCAACACATGCCTAAACTTGCAAGGTGCTAGCATGACAGATTGTTACAAACAGTGGAAACTTGATATGTGTATAGAAGTAGGAAAACTAACTTCAATATAGACGCCCACATAATTTTGTTTTGCTTCTAACTTTGATTACCTATATGCAATGACAAACGATTGCTTCTTCTTACAGACTAGTGCTGACTTATGGACTCGGAATAATTTTTGCTTAAAGATTGGATTTGAACATTTCAACTATCCCATTCATTCATTGGCTTTCTTGAACATTAGTCATTGTCCAGTAATTGTACGATTTTGGGGCAATAATTGTGAGTTGGGACATGGGTAACAACCACATGTGACAACTCTATCCCAGCTCTTGCCTTGGCTTAGAAGAATTTTGAGACATCAATGTCTTTGTTTTTGTTTGTTTGATTGGTTTTAGAATACTTGGAGAATAATACGTTAGATGTTAGTTTCTAGCGGTTGTCTTTTTTTGTTCAGTTATCTTTTAATCATTGATACCCATTACCAGCAATGTAAACCTCCCCGACCTTATCCTTTTCTTTGTCGGTGATCATGCTCCATCCACAGAGATTAAGAAGCTCCATTCGCTGATTTTTAGAAATACAAATAGCAGGGAAAATTGTGACTCTCCTCCCCGACCCTATCCTTTTCTTTGTATGTGATCATGCTCCATCCACAGAGATTAAGAAGCTCCAATCGCTGATTTTTAGAAATACAAATAGCAGGGAAAAATGTGACTCACACTCCTCCGCGACCTTATCCTTTTCTTTGTATGTGATCATGCTCTATCCACAGAGATTAAGAAGCTCCAATCGCTGATTTTTAGAA
>JANZLH020000387.1:1712231-1726449 GCA_026770325.2 Erythroxylum fimbriatum
ATAATACAGGATTGTGCTTAGAAGAACAATGGGTCCTATAGATGTTTACCTTGTCAGGCACTGTTGCTTCCTAGCTTTTATGTAACTGGCCGATGTAAATCTTGCTGCCAGAGGAGTTACGATCAGTCGTACATAAGACAATTTTAAGTGGCATTAACGATGTTTCTGAAACCCCAGGTAAGGGACTCTCCTGGTTTATGTGAAGTCACGAGTTCAAACCGTCCTTATATATGTAACCGTTTAAAATTTGGAACCAGAGCTTTGTCTTTCGCAAAGGACCTACCCGATTCGAGCAAGAATTAGTCTGGGAGTGGATGACTTAAAAATGTCTTCTTATAATTGGAACCCTCCTAAAACACCTCGTGGGAAAAAAAAAAAAAAAAGAAAAAGATGTTTCTGATTTTTCATCGCTCGTATGTTCTATCATTTCAGTCAATATGAGAAGTTCAGGTTCCGAGCCACCTTCAAGCTTCCCATCAAGTTTAGGCCTCTATGAAAATCTAGCTGCCATACTTACCAACGGCAGAGCAGCGGAAAAGAATTTTAACGGAAGAAAAAGAATGTTATGGCCTTTGCTCGGATCTTAATTCCTGGGATCATGAAGATTGTTCCTTTAGATGTTGATGTAAGTTCTACACTTTCTTGACATCACTAATTCCAGAATAATGCAAGCTATAAGATTATTGATACTCTTCAATTCAACACATGCCTAAGCTTGCAAGGTGCTAGCATGACAGAGTGTTACAAACAGTGTAAACTTGATATGTGAATAGTAGTAGGAAAACTAACTTCAACATACAGACGCACACATATTTTTTTTGCTTCTAATTTGATTACCTATATGCAATGACAAACGATTGTTACTTCTTACAGACTATTGCTGATTACTGGCTGTTGACTGATGCAGGCATAGCATAACAGATATGTGGAGTAATGAAGGTATCCTCGTCTACTGGAGTTTTGAACCCAACTCTTCATCCCTTTGACCTATGCAGAACTAAATTTTGTGTTTATTAATTATAAACTATAGCTGAAAGGGATGAGTTTGGTGCACTTCATGATGACTATAGCATTGCTAAAGTGAGCACCCCTCGACCTCAAACTCCATCCAATCCATCAAAAGCTCCGCCTGCTAATAATTCTACAGGGTAGAGGAACAGGCAGGTAAGGGAAACGCACATGCAGTGAAATACATGAGCTTCTTTATTTGGATGAGAACCAATGAACTCCATAAATTTTCAGCTCAGCTGAATTTTTTGAAGGCCAGATTGGAATGCATATGGAATAGCTGATATTGTATAGGTTTAAAGAAAAATATACCCAACATGATCCTTCATGGAACGTATAAATGAGAGAAAGTCATCACCACTTTCTTTGAGTCCATCCCTGTAAAATTAAATTTCAAGCTTTTGTTGTATCCACTAGCAGGAAATAGAGTTATTAGTAGCATCGGCTTTGATTAGTACACACTTCGGAATCTCAGTGTTCCATTCTTGGTAACCCATAAACTGTAGGCTGTGACTTGGCAGAATACTTGGAGCATACTACATCCCCAAGTGACAAAAGCCGACATTGAGGTGCCAAACCTTTTCTCTAATCTCTATGGTAGCAGTTGTTGCTTCGTTCTAAATATTCTATTTTTAATAGACTAATTCTTACTACTTCAACTGAATCAGTTCTTTAACAGGCATCACAAAACCAGGAGCTGCAATAATTTCGACTTCAGTATCAATGCGTAGTGCCTTTATTTATCAGTTGTAGCACAATAATATGTACCCATATATTTCAAAAATGGACAGCAAAAAGTTAGAGGATGAATGTACCGAAGTCAAGTTACTCTTTATCAACTTTCTTCCCAATCCAACCAGCAACAATGGGGGTGAGAGCTACCGTTGGAGGGAACCTTATAGGTGATGCTGCTTTATGTGCAGCATATGCCAACGCAAATGTTCCAACTTTCTCCCCTGCTTCATCAGTCGAAATTCCCACCTGAAAGGTGCAATAATAATGGTTTCAAGTTCTGAATCTCACAGGTCCAAATCTTTGGCTTTCAGACCAAATCGATACCTTTTGCAGCAAAGCTTGGACATCAACACCAGCACTAATTAATGCATAACAGAGTGCGAAGGAGATCAAAGAGAGAGTAATGGATGTGGCCAGGTATGCTCCGCCATATTTTGCAAGCAGCTCCTTAGCTTCATCTCCTTTGGATTTCTTATCCCCATCTTCATTCTTTTCCTCTTTTGAGCTGAATATCTTCATTTCTCATACACGAATGATTACTTTAGTAACAGAAAGCGGTTAGTTATACCAACAAATAGATATTTCAGACAATTTTGCAGCGTAAACAATATTACAAGCAGTTGAAACATTGAACATACCAAGTCATAAAAAGAAGCAGCATCTTTTGGCATTTAATTCCTAAAAGGAAATACCCAAAACGCGAAGCATTGAGCCATAAGAGTGCACACACATGGAAGTTCTCCCGGAATCAAATTGCAACTTTATAAGTACACAAACAACAGAAAAGGCAAATTCAACACCGAGCATTTCTGTACATGGAATCCTTGTACTGGTAATGGGTAGCACAGAGACATGAATGACGGAAGCCCATATGATGAAAGTTGAAAAAGGAACAAAAGGGCTTACAGAGAATAGTCGCAGAATTAGCAATTCACACTAAGGCAGGCCAAAACCAGAGAAAACGAAGCGTAGGGAAACTATTTAGAGAAATGGGTACCTTCCAGAGACCCGCTTCAAGGCCATACTTCTTGGTGATGTCTTCAACTGAAGATGAAGGAGAAGGAGAAGGAGATGGGGTCTTGGTTTCTTCTGTTTTCTCTTGAATAGCTCTGGTCCTGAAGCATTTTGAATTGGCTTTGGAAGGATGAACAAAGAAGTTACTGTGGCAGTTAATATAGTTTTTCTTCTTCAAGAGAGGAGCACAAGATAAAGCGGAGAGTTGCAGAGCCGTTGCCATGCCAAGGATTACCGGGTTATCTATATCAAAACATGGCTGCATATAATTTATATATGTCTCATTCACAGCACTTGATGACTAGGGTACTTTGTTATGCTTTTTTAAGACGTGGTGAGGGAAATGGACAAGTGGTGCCATTCTTAAGCAACAATTCTTTTTTTCTGTGCTCTCCCTATCTTTTGAATGTGCATTCATCAAACCTTCGAATTGATATAATAATCCGTAAATTATATTCATAGGATATTTTCTACTAGGCAAGTCTTATATAACAGATTCAATTGAGAGACTGTTCGAAAACAATTTAACAACTTTGAATATGATTAAATTTGGATAAGCAGGTTGATTTAGTTTGGGCTATTTTTTAGTTTTTAGTTTCTAATTTTTATTTAATTATTAATATTAATTTTGTTATATTTACTCACCGTAATTATATATTAGATAAAAATTTAAAAATAATTTATTTTAGTTAATTAAATTTATGTTAAACTTTTTGTGAAGAGAACTGAGGAAGTGATCTAAACCTAGACAGAAAATACGATGGTCAAAGGGTTTTTGATGGGTCAAAGTGTTTTAATTAGCTTTTGGACTTGAGATAAATGTTCTGAACTAATAGTCCAATCCACTCTCTTCAGTCCAAATCCATTATTTGATCCACTCCATTCTCTTTCTATTTACCTTTTATGTTTTCCTTTAGATATTTTCAAATCTTTCTATTACAGTTCTATAACAACAAACTACTCTATATATAGAGTACAAAATCATGAAATAAAATTTAAGCCAGTTTTTATCCTACTACATCTTTTGTCATAGTATCAGAGCAGTGAGAAGCTCGACCCCTTTCTTCCTCTATTGGCTCCATTTTTTGCCTTCTTCTTTTTTGCCTTTTTAATTCTCTTCATCATCATCATGTCAGGAGCTCCTGGCTCCTCATATGCCAGTGTTACCACCAACCAAACACATCATCAATCAGACCCACAAAATATTATTCAACCAAAAGATCATCCAATAAGCCCCTTTTATCTTCATTTCAATGAAAATCTATCCTTAGTCCTTGTTTCCTCACCTTTAATAGGCACTAACTATCACTTTTGAGCAAGATCCATTCGGATGGCCCTGTTATCAAAAAATAAACACAGATTCATAGATGGATCTATTGCAATGCCACATAGAGAAGATCCTTTGTTCATGTACTGGGAAAGATGCAACATAATGGTTTTATCATGGTTATTGAGATCAGTGACAGATTCAATTGCACAAAGTGTGATTTGGTTTGACTCTGCAGTTAAGGTTTAGAAAGACTTGGAAGACAGATTCTCCCAAACTGATTCCTTTAGAATTTCATATCTCCAAGAAGAAATATACAGTCATAAGCAAGGTAATCTTTCAGTTTCTGACTATTACACACATCTTAAAATGCTATAGGATGAATTATTCAACTTAAGACCTTTACCTAAATGCAAGTGTGAGCCTCAGTGCACCTGTGATGTTTTAACTACATTCAAAAATTATCTAGAAAGAGACTGTGTAATCAGATTTTTAAAGTGGTTAAATGACTCTTATTCTACTGTCAAGTCACATATTATGCTTATGGATCATTTACTTGATATCAAACATGTTTTTGCTATGGTGGCATAACATGAAAGACAATTAAACACCCAACAGACACTATCTTCATCCATCATTGAATCGCAAGCTTTTTTTAGCAAAGCAGACAGCAAGAGCACTTATCAACAAAACAGAAAACCTATTTGTACCTACTGTGGGAATATTGGACATGTTGAAAACAAATGCTACAAGAAGCACGGTTATCCCCCAAATATTTCCAATGTCAGAACATTTCATCAAAACCGTGACACCAATCAAAGTAAATTCAAAACAATCAACCAATTTGAAACTTACCAAGACTACCACTCCTCAGAGATTGAAAGTTCTTCATTTCCAAAGGAAGCAGGGCATAACAGTCCCACCTTCAACCTCACTTCAGAGCAGTACTCTCAGCTGATGGAAATTTTGCACAAAGAATGGGAGACAAAAGGAAAAACATCAGTAAGTACACCCCAGATCAATACACTTTCAATTGACCAAAAAGGTACATCCAAACCTCACCAATTTTCTGATTTATGGTCATCCACATAAATCCTTGATTCTGGAGATACTGATCACATTGTTTGCTCTTTAGATTTCTTTTCAGCCTACAAAGCAGTAGACTCCTTAACTGTCCGATTGCCAAATGAAAATTTTGTCCCTGTCACACATATTGGGACTGTCAACATTTCTTCATTAACTCTTACCAGTGTGCTTTTTGTGCCTATTTTTTTTCAACTTAATCTCTATTAGCAAGCTTACTAGTTCTTATCCATGTCAACTGATTTTTACACCTCATTCATGTGAAATTCAAGATATCAAAACTATGAAGATGATTGGTTTTGTTAAACAAGTCAACAATCTCTATCACCTATCTGCCTCAATTCCAGCTCACACCTCTCTTCTCTCACATGTCTCCTCACCTCAAAAAAATCTATGGCATAAAAGACTAGGGCATATTTCTAATCAAAGACTATACACTTTGTCTAGATTAGATTCTGCTATTGTTTTTCAAAACACAGATCAATGTGATGTTTGTCATTTTGCTAAACAAAAAAGGTTGCCTTTTCATCTTAGTGTCTCAATTGCAAAAGCTTGTTTTGATTTGATTCATATCGATATCTGGGGTCCCTATCATACTCTCTCTATTTTCGGTTATAAGTTTTTTCTCACTATTGTGGATGACCATAGCAGAATGACATGGATATACATAATGAGGCATAAATCTGAAACTATAGATCTAATAAAAGGCTTCTGTTCTTATGTTAAAAGGCAATTTGAGAAACATATTAAACGCATTCGCAGTAACAATAGAATAGAATTTTACATAAAAGACTTTTACAAAGAAAAAGGAATTTTGCATGAAACCACATGTGTTGAAACCCCACAACAGAATGGAAGAGCTGAAAGGAAGCATCAGCACATTTTAAATGTAGCAAGAGCTCTAAAAATGCAAGCAAACCTACCTACAAAGTTCTGGGTAGATTGTGTTCTTCATGCAGTTTACCTAATCAATCGAATTCCTTCACCTTTATTATCCAACCAATCTCCATATTCTGTGTTATTTGGTACTAACCCAGATTTAACAGATTTAAAGGTGTTCGGTTGCCTTTGTTTTGCTTCCACCAAAGAAGCAAATAGAGGAAAGTTTGATGCAAGAGCAAGGAAATGTATTTTTGTTGGTTTTTCTACAGGCACTAAAGGCTACAAGGCTTTTGACCTCACCTCTAACCAATATTTGTTTACTAGAGACATTCAATTTTATGAAACTATGTTTCCTTACCTTACCCCAACTGTCATTCCCAACCTACCTTCACCTATACAACCCATTCAATCAGCCACACTCTCTGATGATTTCATCCCATCAATTTCATCAAACCAACAATCTTTACCTACACAACCTATCACTTCTCCTACTCTTCCTGACCCAAATCCACTGTCGCTCCACAAGACAATCCAAACCTCCATCACACCTCAAAGATTATCACTGCCCTACCATTTCACACACTTCACCTTACACCCTCTCCACTGTTCTATCTTATGATCACCTATCCCCTCAACATCATGTTTTTTCCACTAGGTTTTCTTCACTCAAAGAGCCCACTACCTATAAGCAAGCAGTCCAATATCCAGAATGGAGAGAAGCAATGCAAACAGAATTAAAAGTCCTAGAAGCCAATAACATTTGGGAACTTAAACCCTTACCTCCAGGAAAAGTAGCAATTAACTGCAAATGGGTCCACAAAATGAAGTTTAATGCAGACAGGAGTCTCCAAAGGTATAAAAGTCGTGTAGTAGCCAAAGGCTTAACTCAGCAAGAAGGTTTGGACTATATAGACACGTTCTCCCCTGTGGTAAAAATGACAACCATCAAAATTCTATTGGCATTAGTAGCACAGAAAGACTGGTTATTGCGTCAGCTGGATATAAATAATGCATTTCTACACGGAGACTTACTTGAAGAAGTATACATGAAGGCTCCTCCAACTTAGCTCTTCCACATGCAGATCTTGTTTGCCATCTCAAAAAGAGCATCAATGGTCTGAAACAAGCAAGCCGCCAATGGCACTCCAAATTAACATCTGCTCTCCTTTCTACAGGCTTTGCTCAGTCACAATAAGATCACTCCATGTTAAAAAAAACAGAAGGTACACATTTTATCATCTTACTTGTTTATGTTGACGACGTGCTACTGACCAGTAATAACTTGCAGCTCATACAAACCACCAAGGAATTCCTTGATAATGCCTTCAACATCAAAGATCTCGACCCTACAAAATACTTTTTAGGACTTGAATTAGCAAGATCCTCCGCTGGTATAAATCTGAGTCAACATAAATATACAGTTGACTTACTTCAAGATACCGGATTCCTGCTATCCAAACCAACTGCTACTCCTATGGCTTCAGATCTCCGACTGTCCTCATCTGGAGACTACATCGTTGATCCCTCTTCCTTCGACTGCTTAATTGGAAAGCTCCTCTGTCTGACCACCACAAGACCCGATATTTCTTTCGCCGTTCAACAACTTTCCCAATTTATGACTGCACCAACAACTTCTCATCTTCAAGCAGCACATCGAATCCTTTGCTATTTGAAGCAATCACTGGGTCAAGGGCTTTTCTTCCGCTGAGACTCACCACTCAAGCTCTGTGCTTTCTCTAATTCTGACTGTGGAACTTGTCCCGACTCCCGAAAATCCATCACTGGATATTGTATTTTCCTCGGCTCCTCCTTGATCTTTTGAAAATCGAAGAAGCAACCAACGGTCTCCAAAAGTTCTTCTGAAGCAAAATATAGAGCTCTCGCTACCACAACTTGCGAACTCCAGTGGCTATTCTATCTCCTTCAAGACATCGGAATCGATCATCTCCAACCGGCGAACCTCTATTACGACAACCTCTCGGCCATACACATCACATAAAATTCGATCTTTCACGAACGAACAAAGCACATCGAGATCGATTGCCATGTTGTTCGTGAAAAGCTCCAAAAGGGTATCATCCATCTTCTTCCCGTCTCCAGCAACGTACAACTCGCGGACATCTTCACAAAGACTCTACCAAAGTCTTCTTTTCGTGATATACTACTCAAGCTCGGCGTCGACAACATCTACCGTCCAGCTTACGGCGACATGTCAACCGACCTCGAGCTTGCGGCGGCGTGTGAAGAGAACTGAGGAAGTGATCTAAACCTAGGCAGGAAATACGATTGTCAAAGGGTTTTTGATGGGTCAAAGTGTTTTAGTTAGCTTTTGGGCTTGAGATAAAGGTTCTGGACTAATAGTCCAGTCCACTCTCTTCAGTCCAAATCCATTATTTGATCCACTCCATTCTCTTTTTATTTACCTTTTATTTTTTCCTTCAAATATTTTCAAATCTTTCTGTTACAGTTCTGTTACAACAAACTACTCTATATATAGAGTAAAAAATCATGGAATAAAATTTGAGCCAGTTTTTATCCTACTACATCTTTTGTTACTCTTATATAATATTTAATGAATTATTAATTAAAATTATTTTATTTTATTAAAATTAATACTTTATAAATTAATATAATTTTCATTTATCATGTACTTTACCAAACCATGAGATTTCATGTTCTCGAATTTATGCAAACTCTTGCCCATATTATCCTTGATTTCTAATATTAAGTCCAAATTACATGTTAACCCAACCTTGAAGCTAAACTTCATAAAAGGCCTACCAACTAAATCGACATTAGTGAAATATAATCAAAATATTAAATTTTCATATATTGTCCAATTTTATATTAAAATTATATAATTCTTATGCATTTTAAGTTCAATTTATGCCACAATAAATTATACGTTTACAAATTAAAAATAGTTTTATATAAAGCAATATCTTTGTATAATGATAGAAATTATTGTTGTTATATTTTGAGTATGAATTAAGCAAAATATATAATATATTCAATTATTTATTTTAAATAAATTAACTAATAATTCATATTAAGTTTCTTAGATCAATTTAAATAGCATTTACATATTTATTACATCTTTATCTTTAATTAACACTA
This sequence comes from Erythroxylum fimbriatum, assembly GCA_026770325.2. Classification (NCBI taxonomy): domain Eukaryota; kingdom Viridiplantae; phylum Streptophyta; class Magnoliopsida; order Malpighiales; family Erythroxylaceae; genus Erythroxylum; species Erythroxylum fimbriatum. Next base: position 1,721,338 of record JANZLH020000387.1, read on the forward strand.
ATCATAGCACATAGAGTTATTTGATAAGACTTATAGGTTTTACAATCTTACTCTTATGGAACCCAAGCTACTTGATAGATAATATATGTGCATTTCCTATATTAAAATTGGATTAAAGGGAAGCAGATCTTCCTCTTGTTTCTATCACATTTCAACCATCTAATTTTTGTAAATCTTATTTATTGAATAGATGAATTTTCATGAAACAAAGTAGAAGCAACAGAAGATCTAGTCCGGTTTTAAGAGACTTATCTTCATGAACGAGTGAGAAAGTCACATTTCAGTGTAGTTTAGGTTAGGTTAGGTAGGAAGATAATTCTTATCGGAGAAGGTCCACGCATAAATCTCTCTTTTTCTATCTTTTCTTTAAGGTGCAATCTCAACTAATTTATCTAACTTTAAGTCAACCAATCGTAAGAGATTTTGTTACTTGAGTTGGAGTTCCCGTGATCAAGACGTTCATCACAAGTTGTAAGTTGTAACCTTTATAAATTTTATTAAAAATGGGTAATTATTTCGAATATCTTATTGGTACATTATTAAATATATCTTTATTAATTATATCAAATATCTTTGTTAGTCAATTATTAACTATCAAAAACATATAAAAGATACATTAGATTGTGTTGAAATATTATTTATCTAACAAATTCAATACATATGAAATTTTATACAAATATTAGTAATAATTTAATAAAAACTAAATTATTTTATCATTTTATAAAGACTAAAAGTTTAAAATTTACAAAAATAAAAATAAATTCAAATATCGTCAAATTTTATATAAAACAAGATAATGAAATGTATTTATTTAAACTATTGTTAAATTTTATCACCAACAAAGTTATAATGAGGTATATAAATATATTTTTACATAAGTAGTGTTATAATAAAAAAAATAAAATATTTTATAAAAATTAAAACTAAAAGATATTTTTAATAGTATTAAGATAATCATATTAAACTCCTACCTAAAGATACCCTACAAGTAAATCTATACACCCCTAGTTACAAGTCAAATGATTATGCAAAGCTTTCCTCTCTTGTCAACCCCCACAGCATACACAAACCTCATATACAAAATGACTTTCCAGTTCCCACTCTCACGGAACGAGTCTCTCTAATCCAACCCCTACACAGCCGCCAACTCCCTAACCCCTTCCTTGTCCCTCGCCATGTCGAAAAAGCTCCTCAAAACCATACTCACTCATTCCAACGTAGGCTGTGACTGTGGGAGGCCTAAGCTCAAAGACGTCTACGACCCAATACCTATCACCAATCCTAAACTCTCTACCGATGATCATCATCCAGACCCTTCAACTTCCTCTTATTCAAGCTTCTTCGATAAGTCTGGGGCCAACACCGAGGACGACGACTACACCACAATCTCTTTTAACAGGGACACAAGTTCTGAATGCGACACGGATCCTAAGCCAAACCGTAGCACTGTCATCCACAGCCTTGCTGTTGTAAAAGATTCTAACGACCCTTATGAAGATTTCAGGCACTCTATGCTCCAAATGATCACGGAGAGACAAATCTACTCGAAGGATGATCTTCAAAAGCTTCTCCAATGCTTCCTGGAACTCAATTCTCCTCATCACCATGGCGTCATCATTCGAGCTTTCACAGAGATCTGGAGTGAGATGATCATATCCAACAAGTTGATGTTGACCGGGGCACACAAACGGTGTCCATGAGGGAGTTCGATCCATGACATACCAGGCTGTTGGAGGGAGAACTGAGTAGGACACCATGGCATGTGATAGCCATGTGACGGCATTGATCTGGTAAACTCCATCGCTGGTCCAGTCCTTCATGGCTCTCAAGAAAAAGATAGAATCAAAAGCTTTTGTGTATAATAAGCATATATTATTAATGACATTGCCACGCATTCATAAATTTCTGGGTGTACTCTTCTGTGTTTCATAGCATTCATTCCCATTAAAAGCTAAACTGCCCAGCTTTCAATGTGGAGTGGTTGGCTGCTTGGTGTTATCTGTACTCAACAATTCAACGTAAGCATCTCTACCCTTGTCTTGCTTTTATCCCTTGATTGACAACTACAATGGGCCTCTCCTTTCAACTTTACTTTTTTGTATTGTTTTATTTTTGTTTTTGTCTATTTGTTTCTTCTTTTCTAAATAAGTTTAAGAAATTTTAAAAAACTCTTAATTAAATATCGCTAATACGATGTTCTAACTTAACTTTTAAATCATATTTAAATAAATTAAATTCAACTTAAATTAACAATTATAATAAATTATTTATTTATGTCAAATTTAATTATTTTTCTCTAAGAAAAAGACTTATCCAATTGTTAATATAAATTTATACTTTAGTTAAAGACAAATTGACTTCATAAATTATTAAGTAATTAATTTTATTTTGATATCATAAGTTTATTGATAAAAATTAATTACACTTTATTAAAATAAATATTTAAAACTTAAAATTTATTTATAAAGTATTATTCAATAATTAATAATTGCAATTGTTTATTAAATATATAATATTAAAAACGTTTATTAAATAAATACACATTTTAAAATTATTGAAATTTATGAATTTTTAAGGTATTTTGAAGATTGAACTTAAGATGTATTTATTATGCAATTATCAATCTTTAAGTATTTTTATTTTTTCAAAAGTTTTAAAATTTTAATTTTAAACAATTGTACACAAATATATTAAATAATTTATATCAATAATATTTTTTATTAGTATTAATAATAAATAATTCAATAGCATGTATTTAGTTAATGATGAGTAAAAAATAATAATAATTCAAAACTAATTTTTAAATTATCAAAAATTCTGGAAAAATCACAATAAAACAAGAAGCTAAAAACTCAATCAAATAAACTCTTTATAAGTAAAGATTAAAAACTAAATTAGAATCAAGAACACCTCAATCAAATAAACATAATGCAATTTATGTTGTTGAGAATGTGTTCCACTTATATCCTAGTGTATATTTTGTAATATGTAGTATAAACCTTATTATATAAACAGGATCAACATAAAAGGATTAAAAACGAAAATAATACGGAATACCTAATTTCAGTTCCATTTCTGATTTTGATGCTCATTCTGAGCTCCGAACAATCACGAATCTCCCGGAACCTTTATGAAAAATATTTCCTGACACGTGGTTTAGGAGTTTCTACAGTTTTTTTAATATGTAAGCTCTCTTTACGGGTTAGATATTCCTTATGCTTACGATTGATATGAGCAATTGCAGGAAACCTTAGTCTATATATAGCTTTCATATTGGGCTTCCCCATCACAAAGTCAATATGGAACAAATCCGCACTAATTGGGACCTATTTTTTTCCGAAATTTCGACTCATTAATTTAGATCATTTATTGGGTCACTTTATTATCTTTATCTGGATCAAATTACGTAATTTAATCGATAATTTATTTAAAAATTGAAAAATGTAATTAATAATTGCCTAATTTTATGAAAAAGAGCAAAATTGTCCAACGTATTCTTGTGTAATCAAGCGATTTGGATTATCGCTTTCTTAGGAAATCAACCTTTTCAAGGCAATATATAATAAATTGAAAACTATTTCTGATGCAATTATTCTTTTACCTGAATTATTAGGGTTCTCGCATAATTGCTCCTTCTCATAATTTATTAAGAGTCCCAGCATAAATGTGTAAATGTCTCTTCTGGTTACAAGTACGTACTAGCATAAATCATATGGAAAATGAGACTCGTTAGGTATGATATGACCAAACTGTCTTGTTCCTCTTTAGTTGTTGTTTGGTTTATACTAACACAAAAGTATGTTATGACTAAACTGTCTTGTTCCTCTTTAGTCGTTGTTTGGTTTATACTAACACAAAAGGACCTCGAACATACATATACGTATGTGCGCCCAATATGAAATTTGGATATATTTATTTAGAATAGTCGGCATCAAATGAATACAATGATTTGTTATATTTTTAACACTTAGCGAATAGAAATAGAAATTAACTAAAAAATTTGAAATATTGATTCAACTCACATTTAATTTTTAATACATATTATGTGTTATATATTATTATTAAGCTATGGTATTTACATAATATATTTAAATTTTAACACTTTTTTTTTATGAGAAGCATCAATTTTGCATAAATGCATGACCATATTATTTATATAAGAGATTAAGTTTCTCATGCCTAAAATAAAATTTGATTTGGATAATCTAAATTCTTAAATCAGTATATATCAGAAGATTATTGCTTCCAATAATCAAAGGACACAAGTCAAATGTTAATTATAAAAAATTGACAGTTAATCAGTGTAGTAGGTGTTCTTTTTCTGATTTTTTCTTCTCCATATATATATATATATATATATGAGTGAGAGTGAGAGAGAGAGAGAGAGATAAATTAATAATGTTGAATTTAGGAATGACAATGGACCCATCTCACTAACTTTTTAAAACTATGGTCCGAAATATGCCTTTCAGACTTTATGTTCAATATTCAAGTAATTAAAGACAATTGAGTTATTGTCTTATAATTTGGCTACAATTATTGGTCAGCTGACTGTAGTAAGTCAAAAAAACTATTTTGCATGTGGGTTAGGTTCTTCTTCAAGATTTTTCTATTTTTCTCAAAGGTATAACTGATTGCATCATAAACCATTTGCATGTACGGATTTTCAGTTCCATCCACATAATTTGTTCTAAATCCAATCCCACCTTCAAATTCATTTAAGTTGACAGACGATTGTGCTTGATTATCCTTTGAGGTGCTACAAATCAACGATTCCCCGTGTCGTGTCCACTTAAAATAATTGGGGACAAACTTTTTTCTCAGCAAATGCCCATTAACTTCATCAATAGGAAGGAAACATTTGTGTTTTCACTTTAATTTTTACATGAACATTTGATCTTTGACCCATCCATATATGCAGGTTGAGAGTATGCATAATGAATAAAAGCTTCAACTCCCTCAACAAATTCAGGATTAATGAAATTATCAGGTGTTAATAGTTTATATATCTAAGATCTATCACCATTACTCATTTATGTAAAATTGTTAATTTAAAACGGTGAATCCATAGTTACTATCATTCATGTTCACCAAATATTACAAAACGTCTAA
>JANZLH020000387.1:1740106-1751845 GCA_026770325.2 Erythroxylum fimbriatum
ATTTAATATTATATACTTAGTTAATTAAAATTAATTATTATTAAGAATTATGAATAATTTAATTTTACTTAAATTTTTAATAAATATAATTGATTTTAAAATATCTTTAAAATATATAAATCTTAAATATAGTTTGATTTAATAATTACAATAATTATTAATTTATAAATAAAAATTTAATTTTTAAATAATAATTTGTATTAATTATTTGTTAATTATTTTTTAAGTTTTATTTATTATATAATTATTATCAATAATAGAAATATAAATGCTTCGAATACTTTTTTGTTTTTTAAAGAAAAATTAAAAATTACAATAAAAATAGTAAGTGAAATTAAACGATTCCTTGGCAAGTACTTGCAATCAAATTTCCTTTGATGATTCATAACGAAGAGTACTATTTCCTTATCTATAATTTGGTTATTCTCGTTACAGCATGAACTAAGAACTTGATGTTACAAATTAGCTCCCACAATCAATTTAGTTCATAGATACACTACCTATTAGAAAATTGGGTACAGAGAACCTTAAATCTTTAGGTCAGCTATCCCATCCTGTGAGGTGCCTACAAATTAGTGAGGGGATTAGCTACTGGATCCACTGATGAATGTCCTGGTCTAAGACAAAAAAAAAAAAAAGAAAATAAAGGAAATTATAGATTCAAGTCTTCCCACAAAACTTATAAATAATTCAGTTATTCTGTAAATTATGGCAATTTGGTACAATATATATTGGCACTGACATGAAAGAAAGAAGAACAAACGGTCTGTCGTGTCTGTTAAGACTCCTGTTCGAGTCCACCCACAATGCTAAGTTACTTCTCTTGCAATTCACCATATTTTTATTTTTTTATTTTTAATTTTAATCTACGTCATCTCGTATTATCCTCTAAAATTAAAATAAAAATGAAATGTTATGGTCTATATCTTCTTGCTTCCCAACTTCTCTGCATACATGCCTTCAAACTTTCCAATTTAGAAAATTTTCTTTTGCCGTATTTGAAATCATCCTCGAGTTTGAAACCATAACTGTGAGCACACGGAAACTGGAGATTATGGCTACTATTGATTCCCATCTTAGCTCTGACGAGGAACCTAAAGATAGAGAAGCTGAACCGACAGGATCACCCCACGAAGCTTTGTTCTTTGTATTGGCTTACCTTCCTGTATATGAGCTTCTGGTTATGAGTGAAGTCTGCGTGTCACTTAGAGAGGCTTTAAAGAAGGATGTCCTGCCGTGGCAGAATATCTGTGTCGAAAGGCCTCTTAACTCTCGGTTGTCCGTCGAAGGTTTGCTGAAAATTGCTTCAGGAGCAAATGGCAGGCTCAAAAGTTTGAGTCTTGTGGATTGTGGAAAGATTACAGACGATGGGCTTCAAAGGATTGTGGATGAAAACCCTTTTATCCGTGAGGTATGAAAACCCTTTTTTATTGATCTTGGTTCTAACTGTTCTCCAACCTTCAATTATTTTCTACATTTTTGGCTCAAATGGCTCGTGATATTCATTGATTAGATGAGTTCTCAACTTCTAGATATGGTTGAATGGACAGCATACATAATTTCTGTGTTAAAAGCAGGCACCAGTGATTTAATGCTCTCAGTAACAAGTTACGTTTTCATGTTTATTTTATTCAGCTCCACGTACCTGGATGCACTGGCTTGACGCCAGAGGGAATTATAAGGGCTGTGAAGACACTGTCCCAACATCACGACAACGTGGAGAGCATACAGATAAATGGTCTCTACGGCGTTAATAAAGAACACCTTGAAACACTCTGTTCCTATCTTCAACCTTACTCAGCAAACCAACAGAATCAGCCCATCTTTTATCATCAGTACAGAAGCTCTCAAACTTCAAGAAACAAAGAGGGTCGCAGGATTGATGTTGAAGTCTGTCCAAAATGCAGCCAAGTGAGAATGGTTTTTAGCTGCTCAAGAGAGACCTGCGAGAGGAAGATAGACTGCAGAGGATGCAATTTCTGCATTTTAAGGTGTGCTGAGTGTGGAGGGTGTCTGGATGATGAAATAGGTGAGACAGTTTGTGGAGATATTGTGTGTTTAACCTGTTGGCTTCACCTTCCAAAATGCAACTTCTGCAATGAACCAAATTGCAATCAACATCTCAGTCCGTGCAGTTCTACCGGGTTTGTTTGTGATGTTTGTCACATGAAAGCCATCAAGTTCATCAATGATGTTAGTGACTGAAAATAACCCAAGAGGCTCTTGTACTATATACTTGCTCAGAAATATATGTATTAACTCAACTTTTCAAGATTTTGGCTGCTACTTCCAGATTTTGTCCATTAAAACTTCGATTATAACCTTAGAGATTTCAGACATGAAAAAACAGCGGCATCTCCATTAAAGCCATGAGCGGCAAATTACGAACATGACACGAAAATTCCATTAAAAAATGGTGTTCAAAGAATACAATCAAACCAAATCTACCCTTAGTTACATCAAACAACTCAATTTTTGTCTTGGCTAGTTTGAACACTAACCCCAACGATCAACTGTAAGTTAGAACTACACAGCTAGGTGGCCAATCCTCAACTCCTCTCCAGGAAACCAAAATTGAATCGGCTTGTAGCTTTCCAAACAGATCTAAAGCAGCTACTCTCAGTGAAAGTGTATAACAGAACTAAAAGCAAATTTTTCCGACAAAGGTTGTCAGCAACGTTCTATAGCAAAACTGCAGTTGTCAGCAAAGCGCCTAAAATAACAGAGGTCGTGAAAGAACCAGCACCATATGCATATAGAGATGCGGTATCAGAACTAGTTGAATTTGAGGATGGAGCAAGAGATGTGTTATTAGTCAATGTGCCATTTCTACCAGCACTGCAGTTGCCAAGAAAGAAACAAAATACAAGTAAATACATGCAACAGAATTGTTTCTAAAGCAGAAGCAAGGAATGTAAAATAATGGCGTGCATCATCATACCTTCCAGGAAATATACACGAACCATGACCTGCACCAGTGAATCATATCAGCAGACGCTATAAAACCAATAAAACATAATAATGCACTGAAACCGGGGCGGAGCAAAAGTTTTAGTGGGGGGAAAACTACATAATATTGTGTAAAAAATTGCGTTTTGTTAATAGGGTAAAAAAAAATAGTACAAAAGATTAATGTAAAAGCTTAAATTTTCATCTGAGTCATTGAGGTACAAGCCCCCAGTGAATTGCATATAGCTCCGCGCCATTGTGAAACACCTATCCACTAGTCCTGTCCTGGAAGAACTAAAAATCAAATTACTTTGTGATATCAACCAAATTTTCTAGCTAGACAGAAGCTCGTAAACCTTTAGACCGTTATGGGAGGTTTCTCCCAAACATCTGAGACATCCAACAAGATAGCTTTTAACATGATTATAGATCATGCCACTGTCTTTTATAATAAATCAAAAGGTCTAGCAACCAGTGACTAATTAACAACCTACAAGAATAGTCTCTCCAACTCTTTTAACTAGGCATACAGTCACTTACTTGGATCTGTAGTTGTGATGGTGGCAACCCCTTTAAAATCACATGTCCCTGGAGCCTTGGACATTTTCTGAAAGTAAGCATTAAAAGCATATGTTGAATGCGCAGCCACATTATCTGGATCATAACAAGGCTGTCCTTGCAACATAGGTGAGCAATCAACTCTCCCTGGTCCACAAGCCCAATCCAGTGCTGCCTGAAGCATCTTCGGGTCAGCGCCTTCCTTTGCAACACAAAACGTCTGGTTTGTAGTGTCATTTGCCAACACAGTACCAGCCCCCGTTAAGTGTAAGATATAAACAGGTAGCCCATTGGCATCAAAAAGCCCCCAGTTCTTTTCAGAAACAGGGCCTGGCCTCTCATCCTCATTATACAACTCGTATATATATGTACTAACAGCAATCCCAGGATGTTTGGGAGTGCCTGTGTTATTGAGGACATGTCTAATCAAGTTACTGTTGTAAGTATTAGCATTTTCAATTGTTGCATCTGGCTCAGTCGAGTCACCTTTGGAAGGCCAACCGGACTCGGTTACAACAAGAGGCACATTGGTAAAATTTAGATAGAACATTGCAAAATACGCTGCATCAACAACTGCATCAAAAACATTAGTGTAATGGAGAAGTGTATTGGCATCAACAGCTTCCTTATTAGGAGGGAGGGGTCGAAACAGAGCATAGTCCAAGGGGACTACACCATTGGATTGCATATAGTCATAATATGGATATGCATTCAGCATAAAATATGACCCTGTGGACTGCAAAAATTTGAGCAAGGGAACCATGATCGGGTCCCAAGATCGATTGAAGAAAGCTTGGGAAGGGGGAAAAGAGTCAAGAATAATAGAAGAAGCATGTGGAGTGGAGACTTTAATTTGACTATCAAGATTAGAGGCCACGAGAGCAGAATGGATGAATTTTAGGGCAGAAACAAGGACTGGGGCAGCATTAGGGAGAGTAGTAAGGACTTCAGATCCAACAGCAATTGCTGTGACGTTTGTAGCCGGAACATGAGCTATTACATTGCGTTTAACCCAGTTGGCTGCAGTTGCATTTGATTGACCAATGCCAAGGAGCTGATCATTAGGAACAGAAACAGTCACATGGATACCTGTATTGGCAAGTGCGAGTAGCATGGCCCGGTCTGCATCATAGAGCCTAACATGTCGAATATTTTGAGCCTTAAGTAGTGCCACCACCTGAGTGGGGCTTGGCATAAAAGAAAGTGCTGTGCCAATGTTCACACCAATAAATGCATCTGCAACAAGTAGTTCAAGGATGCAGATTCAGACAAATAAAGGAGATAACTTTGTTTACAATTACTCATGTTTCCAATGACGCTGTAAACATAGAAGCCTTTTGAATTAGAGAAGGCAAGAACGCATTTGAAAACAGAGCCAATGAAGACAAGGACAGACATTGTTAGATTTACAGTCCTGGAATATTAATTGCTTAAAACTTTAGCTACTTCAAAGCTAATGGAAGTTCTACTGAACTCCTTAACAACCTATCCAGCAGATGTCAAATTCTAGTAAACCTTGTTTGCCAAGAATGAAATCAAACCGAGTCATTAAAAGTATTATGTTCATTGACCAACTATGTCATTACCTACTTGATCGGCTCTGTTAAGGACATAGAGTCAATGTCTACACCTACTTAGAGCATCGGGAGGGAATCAATGGAAAGAAGTAACTTGCTTTAAGATAGTATCAAAAGATGTGTTTCCATTAAAGGAATGATAATTAAAGGGAACTGTACTACCAAAGCTGGACCTATATAGGCCTACCTAGCTGATATTTTTCTTTTGATTCAATGATTTGGTTGTGCCTAGGGCAGGTTAGGCCAAAGGCAAGAGGTATAAGGAATTAAGGAAATCTAATTCTGTCTCCCTTTACCAATGAGATGTGAACCCAAGAGTTTGATGTTTTCAGTAAGGCCGAAACCCCTCAAGTAAAAAAAGAATCCAATTACTTGATAGCATGTATATAGCAAATCACTAAAAGAAAATTGACTACTTTGACAGCTACATGGAATCGATATATAAATGCCCACAAGCTAACAAATTACTAAAATTGACTACTTTGACAGCTACATGGAATCGATACATAAATGCCTACAAGCTATACAAATTACTCAGTCATCATGTACTGTCTATTCTGTTGTCTTCTTTTGCAAATAATTGACATTATCCTGCAGCTGGGGCAGACACCTCTCTCTTTGTTTAGAATCTAAGACATGGATAACCCAACAAAGATATAGTTCAACTAGAAAAGTTATGAGGGGAAAAGAGGCAATCTGACAAATTGAAGAGTTTCTTAAAAGTTCTTCACCCACACCACATGGGTTCGCCAATAGCATATCAAGATTTGAAAGCCTTAAGAAGCCATTAACGAAAAATATAGATCGTCCATTCCATTGTCAGATATCAGATATTGCATTTCCGGAGAAATGATTGTACCTTGCACTTTCGGTATTTTCCTTACTTTACCTTTTTTATTTAACAAAAATGAAGACTTTCTAAAATCTTTTAATTTTCCAGGCTTAGGAGCATCATAACCTCAATCACTGCCACGATTTTAAGTCTCTCCTTCTATCTTTTTCATTAATCACAGTTAAAGGTCAGTCTCAAGTTGCTTTTCCTTTCACTTTGACATTCCTAATAGTAAAAAGAACCATGGGAGAGTCAAAGCACGTTGCCCAAATTAAGCGAAGGAGTAGGTTTGAACATAGAATACCCTGACAACAGATCTGAGTTGGGATGTCTGTTTATCAAGAGAAAATAAAAAGGGGAAAGCGAAATAAAATCTGCGGGAGCTAATTGAGATTGTACTATCATAATCTGCAATATGTTATGCCAGTGACAGAAAAAGTGACAATGTTACCCTTGGACGTAGACGTCTATTCATTCGATAAGAAATGAGTTTCTATTTCCAAGAAAAGGGTATTTTGGTACAGCAAACACTACATGGAAAGTATCATATATGCAGGTAAAGGGTCCTATACCTATGAGCTGGGGCGCAATGTTGGTGAGATTCCCCGTTAAGGGTTCGAAGATCTAACAAGTTTCCAACGTAGGAAAAAACTTTTTCTGCAGAGGGTTACTTATTGCCTTGATAAGAACAACAAATTAAGTATTTCCAAACAACCATGCGCTCTCTCTCTCTCTCTCTCTCTCTCTCCACTTTCATCCTGCTGTTTTCTACAGAAAGACTTGTCATAAAGTGAACCAAAATTGTCACTTCAGAACTCAAAACCAAACTTACATTAAGTAGTCTAGCATTCAAAATGTAATAATTCCTAAGCTGCTGACCGACTACCTGCAGCTAACAACTTCCATCCAATGAATTCATCTAAATCACAAATGGAGATGAAACTCTGTTGGAAATGGGGTATTTAACAGAGGCAATACATACAAGAAAGATGAAGCAAAAGCGTCCTAACCCAGTTTCCGTATATAAATTATTTGAAAAGCGCAACAGAAGCCGATGGTAGAAGAACATGAATACAGAGGAAAAGCTCCACACTCCAAGAGAAGGAATACCAACAAAAAGAAATCATTTAAAAAATGCAAACCAGTAACACCTCGTTACCAGAAGCCATCATTTCTCGTGAAAAGAAAGAAACATAGTAGTGAACTTAAGTCAGTAACTCGAAAAGACTGAGTCTAGTTGTAAAGAATGTTGTTGTTTGATTACCAGAAATTAAAAGACAAAGGCAAACCCAAGAGAAACCAACTCAGAACCTCCAACAGCAATTAATATATAATAGAAAGAAACTTACTTTGATCAGCGGAAACAACGGACACTGCCAACAACATAAATAAAAGCACCGTAGCCATTGAATCTAGACCTCCCCAATCTTCCAAAAACACGAAACCCAGATATGGAGACTAACCCCAAAAAGCACAAGAGGGAGACAGAGAGAGAACAAAAGATGGAATAGAGCCTCTGGGGAGTAAGTGGAGAGAGAAAAGGAAGCTCCTTTTAAGGTTCTGTGGGAAGTTAAATGGAACCTCTAGCGTTTTTGGACTTGGTGGAATAGTTTACTATCAACTAAACTAAAATTGAGAGTCTTTACAGTTGAGAAGCCCTTAGCTTAGTTATGTTCTTTCGTAATAAAAGGACAGTGTGCTGAGTAGATTCCGGTTAACTGATCATGATGCCAGACATCAAACGGCTAAGATTGAATTGAGTGCACGTTCATTGCTAAGTTGCACCGCAGAATATAAATTCCTTGCGCATCGGGCTCCTTTTTGTGCACGAGAAACAGTCGCGGTCAACCAGGATGTTTCCAGTGCTGACGTGGAATAAATTCAACGGTCGCACTCATGTTAGATGTCATTATTACATGTTTTCTTTTTGGCTTCAATTCCTTATTACATATTTAGCATTTACTTCGTTTCTGTACGCTGGAAATGAAATGATAATTGAGTTTGAACCATGAGAGTTGCGTTGCGTTTTACAACGACAAAATTGCTGTAGCGACCTTTGTGTTATACGAAAGTAGCTAATTAAACTCTGAGATATAAAATATTACTCTATTAACCTTATATTTTCAATTTTGCTGCAAAAAAAACCCTTAACCGTGTGTTGTTCCTCCACGCGCGCTGACTGTAAATTTTATAGCCTATTTACCTGTGAAATGACCATAATACCCTTAATTTTTCTTTCTTGTGTTTACATATCTGTGTTTTATTTCACAGATAATTCTATACTTACTGTAATAATAAATAATAATAATATATTCTGTAATAATAATTATATTCTGTAATAATAAATAATAATAATAATAACAATAATAATAATATTATTGTTATAATATTGTAATGAGAATAATTTTTATTATATTATTAGTGTTATTATATGTATGTTATTATTTCATTTTTATTATATTATTCTTATAATTATTTTATTTATTATATGTATAATAATTATTATTATCATTAATTTATTATTATTATTATTATATTGGATATGATTATTAAATTTATTTATTAAATGAATTTCTATTATTTATTATATTTATTATCATTATTATTATTTATTGAACAGAATAGAAATTTACAGAGATTTTTTTTTTGAAACAAGAAATTTACAGAGATTAGTACAACACAAAGACAGAAATTCGCAGACACAGGGTTTTGGAGATAATATCAGAGAACAAAGACAATGAGAACTAATTGAAAAGCAAAACCCATTTTCGCAGACATCACAATTAGATTGTAAGAACGAAAAATTAAGGATTTGAACAAACAATGGAATTCAGGACAACCCGGAAGAAAAAAGAAAACCAGATCTGAAATCTAAGGCAAAAGGATTCAAACTTTCCGATCAACAACCACGAAAAGACCAAAACCAGATCTGGATCAATCCCATTTAACCATCAAGTATCTTCGAATCCGCAGGTAGGAACTAGTTTACGAACTCTACGAAATACAAGATATTTTCCAAATCCTCAGCTAGGGGACCAGTATCTTTTCATCATCATGATTTCCAGAACAGAGCAATGCCAAAGATAGATAATAGTAGAGAATTTTTGTTACCAGAGCCATTTTTAGATGAGAAAACAGGAGTAAGAGGCAGAGGAGGAAGAAGAATAAGAAAAAGAAGCATCAATATAAGAAAAAGAAGCATCAAAAGAACAGTAAGGTCCGATTCATTTCATATCTCCGCCAAATATCCACCAAACAAACCCGATTCGTCAAACATATTGGGCATGGAGCTCCGAAAACCGAATATATCATCAGGAAATAGTGTGTCCACTGTCCATAGAGGAGTACTCCGAGAGCTCGGAGAAATTTTGCGACATGGACGACTCGTCTTTGATTCGTCTGATGTCAACTCCAACATCACTTGTTTCTTTGCTTGAACCTGCGCTCTCGTATCCATGCTTGAACATCAATTTCCATTTAAAAAACTGAAAAAGAAACAGCAGGAAACGGGGGCGGTGGAGCAGGCGTCGGTAGAGAGGCAGCCGGGAGCGCAAGGGACGGCGATAAAGGAGGAAAGCCGTCGGAGTCAAGCAGGAACTCCATGGGCGACGACGGGGGAGGCAGAGCCAGAACCTCGCCATCGTCGCCACCGTCGGCACCTCCAGGGACGCCATCCGGACCGACTACGTATGGGAGACACGTCCCCGGTACACTAGAACCCTGCGGTGACGAAGACACACCATCAACAGGCTGGGAGAGGCCGACGATGATGGGAGCTTGGGGTGGGAGGGCCGAAAATTCGGTCCGAGATCTAGGAAGATGGGTTGGGTGTTGGACGAAACAGATGGCGGGGTTGGGTAGATCAGGTGATTGCGAGTCTGGTGGAGAAGGTAGAGTGGTAGTCGTATCAAGGGAGCGAGCGCCGGCCACCGGTGCGGCGGCTGGTGCGGTGGAGGTGGCAGGGATGGGAGGGCTGGAGGTGGAGGCCTTGGAGGTGCGTTTGGAGGCTGAAGCTCTTTTGGATTTCTGACCCATAGGGCTAGACCTCACTCAAAGAATCGCACTTGCTGTTGTCCACGCCTCCATTGCATGCTTCAACCACAACATCGATTAAGTGTAAGGGCAAAATAGACTTTTCAAGCCTATTTGTTGACCAGATTTGCTTAAGGGGCTGTAAGCTAATAAAATTTCAACTCAGAATTTTTTTTGCTAATTTTTATATGTCAAGATTTTTTTAGCAACTTTTGAATAACACAGGGCTATTAAGGCAATAAATTCATTCAACTTGGTCAATCTCCTATTAGTTGGAATAACAATATAAGCAAGGTACTTTGGAATTTGATATCCTGAATCTTAAGCTTGTTCTCTAATATTGTGACAATCAAAGTGCCTTGCACATATCTAAAAATCCAATTTTTCATGAGAGAACTAAGCATAAAGAGTTGGATTGCCACTTCACACGTGATAAAATCATAGAAGGACTATTACAACTCACCTATTTACCCACAATTTTTCAACTTACTGATGTTCTCAACTAAATCCTTCCTACTGTTTAGCATTGGCAGCTTCTACTCAAGCTAGGAATGTTGTCTTCTCCCTTCAGCCAACATTTTCCACCTTGTAGTGTATGTTGGACAAAACGTCCTTCCACTATTGGAGAAAACGCACATCAACAAGTTTGTTATAACCAAATTGTTTCAACCATGTAACATAATATATTCCTGTGTAACAAATATGTCATTAACGTTCAGCTCTTGACAGTAATCGAGTCGCAGACCACTCTTACGCTTATCGGTTAATAGAGTATTTGGTTACTCTTTTATTCTTTTTGGTAAATTTTTATTTCTTAATTTCAATTAGAGATAGCAATAAGTAAGGTCGGGCCCTGCTTGTGCCCTGACTGGGCTTGGATTGTCGGCCTATGACTAGCCTGATTTTTTAAATAAAAAATAAATAAAAACGTCATTTTGCCACTCTCAATCAAGCCACGGGTCGGATGACATCGTTTTGTTACTCTCAATCGGGGCACAGGCCGGACAGGCTTGGATAGCCCTAAACTACCCTATTGACTTCGAGCGGGGCTGGTCGGGCCTGAGCAGGATTGTTATGCCTAATTTCAATTTATATTTTTAAATAAAAATGTAAGTATATTTGTATTATTGATAATAATTAAAATTTTAATAAAATTTAACGATAATTTAATTAAGTTAAATTCATACAATATTTATGAAGAAATAATAATAACAAATTCATTCCATTTTCTTTGAAATAAATGATTAAATAAATTTAAATCTAAAAAATAGTTTAAAATAAAATTTTCCAGATTAAAGTGCATGTAAATAAGTTCAGTTAAACTTAATTTAACATATAAAATTAGCACATAGAAATAAAAATTAATCCCGTCTAATCAGATAGTATTTTGATGCCCTGCTCTTCTTTAACCAATATTAACGCATTGAGATTGTATCGATTATCTTCAATTGATACGAATAATTATTACAAAATCACATAACATTAAACTTCAAATTCAACTAAAAAGATAAGCAGCATTAAGACGTTCCGAATGCATTAAGACATCAAACAACATTAATAGACCAAAAATTAAAACGATAAGACAAGGAGTTTAAGATTTAAATATTCATCCAGTATTAGACTGTTATAAAATCGGCTAAAAATTGAATAAAATTAAAGAATTTGAAATATAATTGAAATAAATTGTTGTTATTTATTTAAAAATTTTAATCGGTTTATTTTCTTTTATGAGAAACTATTAATTTATAAAAATTAACCGATTAATTAATAAATTATATAATTTTTAATAAC
>JANZLH020000387.1:1752106-1766864 GCA_026770325.2 Erythroxylum fimbriatum
ATTAATTTATAAAAATTAACCGATTAATTAATAAATTATATAATTTTTAATAACAAAAGTTATTATTATAAATCAAACTAAAATATGAACTAAATAATTTAATAGTTCAAAATTTTTATAATTAAACCAATCCAATTGATTATTACATATTCAACCGGTCGAATCGTTACTACATATTTGATCATGCGGCATGGATATCACATTAATGAAGAACTTCCATCGTAAGCAGGCAAAGTCAAACGTGACGGTTTGTGATTTCTTCACGTTTGATTTCTTGTACCGCTAAGCCAAGAATTAGCTGAGCCAGCCATGAGCTATCTTACAGCAAGAATAAGATGTCACGCACGTGTAAATTGTGCTCAAATATATGAGACTATGAGTATTGTAATGTGTTAGATGTAGTTTATTACTTATATGGAGGCTATCTAGCTGTTTATGCAAGTTGGTATTAAACTAATTATATTGGTAACCTGATTATTAATATTGTATTTAGTTTTGCTAATAAAAAAACTAAAATTAATTTATTAATTATAAAGAATTAAGAATTAAATTAATAGTATATTTGAAACTCACAAAAAATATCTCAATCCTCCACAACTAAAAAGAAACATTTATTAAATATTAAACATAAAAAATTAAGGTTTCAATGTGTAAATAAAAATTATAATTTTAATTGAGCAAGATTAAATTATAGTCTTGTTATTTATGAATAATTTGAAGCTATTAAATATGATACGGGAAACACTTGTGCCTGCAATCGTAAATCTTCTTATAATTTTGTAAAGTTGGATACTATTTGAAGCACGCTCGTGTTCGAGACTATGAATCCTGCTCTAACTTTGCAAAGTTAGGACACAATTTAGGTCAATAGGTGATTTAGGACACGAGAGAGAGCAACTGATCAAAGTTGCTCTTTTGCGATTAAAAAAGGTTGTAAGTTCAAATTGTCTTTTTATAAAAAAATTATAAGAGAAAAGTTACGTATATTAATGAGTAATAACTCTTCTTTTTTTTTTTGAATAACAAGGAAGCAGAAACAAACTAATAATAGTTCAAATTGCGGCGGTATAAAGCACCGTGGGCGTAGCGGAAGAGGCACTCCAATATCGTCAGTGGGGGTTCCTGGATAATGTGCAACCCTGGAGTGGCGAGGGTGGCGAGGGATGCGAGTTGATCCCCGCATTGATTCCCTTCTCGATGTACGTGGTGGATCTGGACCTCCCAAGCCCGATGGAGTAGACGTCGGGTACCTGTCACCAACAAAGAATCAGCAGTTAACACAGGAGCAGAAGAGGAAAGTATATTAATAATTTCGAGGGAGTCCCCTTCAACAATAACTTGACAGTAGCCCAGGTCCCAGGCAAGGTGAAGGCCGGAATAGACTCCCCATAGTTCGGTAGAGAGAGGTGACCCTCGCGGGAGAAGCTGGGTAAAACCCCCACACCACTGGCCCTGGCAATCCCGAAGAAGGCCCCCAGTAGCGCAGAGTTGGCCACTCCGTCAGTGTTTAGCTTCACCCAACCCATCGGCGGCTTGCTCCACCCCACGAGGCTGCCCAAAGGTAAGCCCGGAGTGGGGAAAACATAACTTTCCACTACGCGAGCCCTTTCCATCCATGCTAAGTATTCCAAGATAACTCTATCGCCCGCGTCCGGCCATGCGACGGTTGGTTCAAAAACACTTTGATTTCGCCAATACCATAGGAACCAGAAGTTGACGCCAAAGATGGACGACCAGGGGAAATTAAACACGGGCTGGTGCTGCGTGAGGTTGGAGAGGAGCCAGTCCCAATCCCCCTGAAGGAATAAACCCGGGTCCCTGGTGGCCTGGGGAAAGCTCGTCCAGATGGCTTGGGCACGAGGACAATCACGGAGGACGTGAAGGGTAGACTCTTCTTGGCCACAGTAGTTGCACCCGGCATCCGTGGCAATGTGACGAAGCACACGTTGTTTGTTGGTCAGTAGTGTTCCTTTGGCCAGCAACCAGAGGAAGGCCCTAATCCGTTGGGGGCCATCCCATTTCAAGATTAGGTCCCAGAGGCGGTTACGATCGTCGGCAGAGTGCCCTTCTAGAAGCGCGTAAGCCGAGGCAACTGTGAAGCGCCCAGTGGCCGTAAGGCTCCATTGAGGGGAGTCCTCCGCGATGCTATCAGCATGGGAAGAGAACGCCGCAATGACCAGGCAGACGGCAGAAGGTAGGTATTGCTGGAACCGGCTCCATTGCCGCCGTCTGCATTGCGGTAATCGCCTACAGAAGCTGAAAGGTCGTTGTCAAGGACTGGGGAGGTGGCGACCGATAGAAGGGGGCCCCAGGCGTCAACCTAGTTGTCCGTCCAGAAAAGGATTCGTCGGCCATTACCGAGTTACCAGTGCAAGCCCTGACGAACGAGGGGCCAAGTTGCAGATAATCGTCGCCAGAGACTCGACGCCCCGGCCCGGACTAAAGTAAGAGGTAGATGGTGCAGATCAACTCTGTACTTGACACGAAGAATCTGAACCCAAAGAGTTTGAGGTTTGGTAAGCATGGCCCAACCCAGCTTGGCCAGGAGGGCATCGTTGGAGGAACGGATTCGCTTAATGCCCAACCCGCCTGCCTTTTTGGGTTGACAAACAGTAGCCCAGTTCGTAAGGTGGACTTTGCGATTCTTCCCCGTGGATCCCCAAAGAAAATCACGCATGAGGCGTTCTAAGTCATCACACAATCGTCGAGGAAGCTGGACTGTTTGCATGGTATAGGTGGGTAGGGCAGCGATCACAGACTGAGTGAGAGTAACTCGGCCTGCTAAGGATAAAACCCTTGCCCTCCAACCAGCAAGTTTCCGACGAGCATTATCGAGAATATGCTGATACGTGCGGCGCGAAGATCGCTCGTGAATCAAGGGGACACCCAGATATTTCCCCAAATTCTATGTCCGAGAAATAGAAAGGTCCTGGCTGATTTGACGCGCAAAAGCAGGGGCACATTCTTGGAGAAAAAGATACGGGTTTTGACTGTACTCACTTTTTGTCTGGAGGCCTGGCAAAACGCGTCCAGGGTCCGGGCAATGACTCGGGACTGCAAAGTCGTGGCTTCAACAAAAAGGACGAGATCGTCAGCAAAAAAGAGGTGCGAAAGAGGGGGCCCTATCAGACTAACTTTAAGCGGTCTCCAAGAGCCTATGTCCACCTGGTGCGATATAAGGTGTCCTAAACGCTCCATGCAAAGGACAAACAGGTAGGGAGAGAGAGGGTCGCCTTGGCGGAGCCCTCGAGAGGGGCGAAAAGGGTTCGTCAGAGAGCCTTGCCACGCCACTTGGAAGGCGACCGTCGTCACACAGTTCATGATTAGGGAGATAAGAGGGGCTGGGAGCCCAATGTCCGTTAATGTGTCCTGTAAGAAGTCCCAGCGAAGCCGATCATAGGCTTTTTCGAGATAACTCTTCTTAAATCCTCGCAAAACGAGAAATCTTGCTAGTTGACTTTAGTAGAGTTAGAGACAATGTTCTTTTTTTTCTTCTTACAAGCAGGAAAGAGAAAAACAAAATTAACTTAAAGCTTTGGAATACATCGCTCCTTGTGCGTTTATGTGGAGCAGCTCCTGGATGTCCAGCGGAGGTTCCTGAAGGATAAGGAAGCCCGGCCGTAAAAAGGGCTGCAAGAATAACCAGGCTATCGGCGCACTGATTCCTTTCGCGAAAAACATATTGAAGTTGTACCTCCCAGCCTTGGTGTAAAAGCCCCCAGATACCTGTCATAAAAAAAGTTTCCTCGATCATAATAAAATGAGAGGAAGAGATAATGTTAATTACCTCTAGAGAGTTCATTTTAACAACAACCTGTCGATATCCTATGTTCCAGGCCAAAGTAAGTCCTGAGAGCTTACCTCAAAGTTCTGCAGAAAGGGGCGAACCCCTTCCGATAAAGAGACAATGTTCTTTGTGGAACTTAAACTACTGAGGGAGGTACAAGTTAGGACATGTCCATGTGTGAGAGTTCAATTAAAAATGAGTATTTTGCTTCTAAATCTTCTCTAATTTCAGTTATTGTAATTAACCTTAGTCTATAAGCATCGGTCCCCTATTGTGACTAATGGTGCTCGCATCATGCCCCCACTCTTTTAAGAGGCAAGATCCTCTGTCAAGTTTTATGGTGTCTTATTCTGTCTCATGAATCTCAGCCATTCATTTATGCGGGTCTCGCATTTATTTATGTGGGACCCACACGGAGCCGACATAAATGAATGGCTGAGATTTATGGGACAGAATAAGATATCATAAAATTGGACAGAAGATCTGGACTTCTCTTTTAAGAGGATCTATCCTTGAATTTTCAACGCTGAACTGAAAGATACTCTCTTCAAAACTATGAAAGCATAAAAGAGACTAGCTTGGATATTGTGTGAAAGCTTCTTTCAGTTTACGAGAGTGTACTTCAGGAAATCAAATAAACTATAACTAACTTGTACGGTTATCATTGATGATAAATTTGTGATTCGAGAATAATATATTGAGTTGGATCATGAAACTTACTACCACATCTACTCTATCGCTTAAAGCAATTTATCAATCATATGATTGATGATGGATTAACCACTAAACGACATCAAACACATGTCATTCTGATTAGTGGAGAGTAATAACGACCTTTATCAGCTCGATCCGGTATGTTCATTTTTCATCAGAATGTCAACTCCTGTTAATATTCTATATACAAGCCTGGAAGATAAGGAAGTTCGTTCAACTAACTCATCAACTTCTTTGGAGTGCGTTCAAATTAATATATACGCAGGTGAAGAACCCAGAGCTTATTTCATGGAAAGTTGACAAAAGCGTAATTTCCCTTAATTTAATTGCAGAAAGAGGTGAAAACACTGATACCAATGAACGTGAAGCATGTTTATTATTTGTTGAAATTATGCTAGCTCCTTCCTCTCTCTCACCATCAGAGGAATTGGACGAGAGTGAAAGAAAATATCTCGACATAACGTGTTAGACTGAGACAACAACAAAAGGTAAAAGAAGAGACAAGAAACGGTAAGAAAGCTAATCAGATTATATGTCTAAAAGACCTATGCATGTAATGATGTAAAACGGACAGTATACGAGAATTAGGTTATCCAGGAAGAAGCATAGTAATTAATAAGTAAAAAAAAGAAGCAACACCAAGAGTATTCATCAAGTTGTAGTCTTTTTGGTGGTAGCTTGATTGAGAAAATCAAGCAACATAGTAGTGTTCTTGCATTTGGGGCACCTGGGATCTGCTTCTGGTAACATAATATACATGAGGCACCGAGGACAACCTACGAGCATCATATTCATGGCTGTACTTGTTGTCTCTGAGCTGCCTCCCATCTTGTGCTTCATGGTCTCTTCTTCCTCCGACGACACGCATGATCTTTGATCAGCTTCAGGCGAAGCCATCTCCCAACAAGAATCTGATTTGTTTTGCGAGTGAGCCATAGTTGGCTGCGATAGATTCAGCTTTAAATCCAACTTTGGACTATTGACTTTTGGACTCATTCTGGCAAAGCTGATCTTCTTTCTTCGTCTTCTTCTTCGCGGATTATTTCGCCTGTGATATGTCATCCAATAGGTAATTATGATCAAATATGTCGAAAGCTGTGGTGGGTTATAAAGATCAGGTTCAAAGGGTTTACTCAGAAGTGAGCACATATGGATAATCCAACATACTATATATGTAAACAGAAACAGAAGATATTAGATCAAGAGAAGACAGAAATGAAATGAAAGGCTTACCCTGTGCTAATGATGAGCTTGTCCTGAAGTTGTATACTGAGAAGACAGCGGTTTTGGCTAATTCTGTAAGGTGACTTCTTACAAAGAAGGAAAGTCGCTGGCCAAATGGTATAGGTAATCCACTGTGTATATGATTTGGTTTATATATATATAGATAGATAATGAGATAGACGTGTCTTGTAGTGGGAAAGCAGTACAAAACAGGCGAAAGTGAATCTCTAACTCGCGGTCATGTTTTAAGCAACAGGACTCGTCTGTATGACCATCAATAATAAGCATCAATGAAGTATTTAGTAAGAAGAAAACTGTCACACGTTCTTGTTATGAGATCAAATTCCTGGTGTGTTAAATAGAATTCAAAGGTTATAAGTTCAACAATTGAGATAAGCCCAGATATTTTCAATCCCAAGCCACACGATCTGCAGAATTTTGACCAGTCCACAATGGAGCTGTCATTTATATTACGTGTGAGGAATGGAGGAAGCCAAATTACATTCAAAGTATCATTTATTACAAGGATTGCAACTTCTGACTTCTAATTTTATCAAATGACTTTTAAAGAATTCGGGTTGGAAAACTCTCGTTGTCTTTGTGGTTGATGATCAATTTAATAAACTTAATTATAAGAGTACACTATTGACCGTCCATCCATCCTTTGTCCACCAACCTTTTGAATCTTCTTCTCTGTCCCATTGTTTATATGGAAATAAGCAGCTTAACAGTTATTGATACCTCTTAGAAAGTGCAACTACATGGAATGGAACGTTCCCACATATACCTAAATATCTGAAGTCAAATTTCGCATGTGCATTTATTAATTTTAGAACTATTTGTCCACCAAGCTATGGTTTTATTAAATTGGAGTTTAGCTCAGTACAACAAATTTGATTGCTTTATGTCACAGGAATCCAGTTTTGTTTAATTTCTCCTTTTGATGTATGCTTACGCGTTTATTAGTAATTAGTGAAGGATTTTGATGTTCTTTATTTGGTATAGTAATTATTAAAGATATAATTAAAGATCTTTTGATAGCGGTTGCCTAAAAATACTAAATAGAATACACATCATCAACTATAAGAATTCATTAGTTTACCGACGAAAAATACCGACGGCAAACACTTATATTTTGTCGGTAATATAAATTTCCGACATAATAACACAACGGACAACGACGTCGTTGATATGGCCGTAGGTAAATTTAATGACGAACATATTTATGACCGTCAGTATATTTACCAACGGAAGGATGTAACCGTCGGTATATTTGTCGATGGAAAAAGAAGAACGGTTGGTAAATATCATACAATTTACCGACGATTTAAGGTGTGCTGTTGGTAAACCGTAGTTCAGAAAATCCTAACGGTTTCACTATTACCGAAGGAAGAAGAAGAACGGTCGGTAAATATCATACAATTTACCGATGGTTTAAGTTGTTCCGTCGGTAAATATAGTTCTTTTTTTCAAAGGTCTTTTATTTTTCATAAGTAAATAAAATTTAAAAATTTAAAAAATCCCGACATTAAATTTTATTTCATGATCTTATGATAAATGCATAATTTCAACAGTTATGAATTATCTGTGCATAATATTTTTATTTTTTATATATTTAATTTGTTTAAACAGAAAGTTGATTGATGATATAAAGTTAAAATTATCTTAATTGATAATAAAAATATTACAGTGTACATAATAAGTCTTTGTAATTCAAAGCAAATGACTACAACAATCTTAATGTCCTGGTGACCGTCGGTGCTCTAAGGTGTTATCCCTTGTCAATGGTAAGAGGTCAGGTCTTATTACTCCATCTAGAGATCTTAGGCAAGGGGATCCTCTATCCCCTTACCTGTTTTTGTTTGTTGTTGATGTGCTGTCTAGAATGGTTACTCAGGCCATTGGGTCTAGGCAGTTAGAGGGTCTTCGGTTAATAGGAGATTGTCCAGTCTTGTCCCATTTACTTTTTGCTGATGATGCATTATTTTTCCTACCTGCGGATGCTACTAATGTTTCTCTTATGTTTTCCATTCTTGATAAGTACTGTAAGGCCTCTAGACAGAAGGTCAATTTGTCCAAATCCAGTATTATTTTCATCTCTAATACACCTGAGAGCAAGAGGAATGATTTGACGCTGCTTCTGGGCATTCCTGAAGCTGCTAATCCTGGAACCTATTTAGGATTGCCTAATTTATGAGGAAAGACAAAGAGAAGAGCAGTGGAGTTTATCAAAGAGCGGATTATCAAGAAGATGAATGGGTGGAAGACCAAATTGCTCAGTCAAGGTGGATGGGAGGTACTTATAAAATCAGTGGCTTGTGCTATGCCTATTTACTTGATGCTCTGTATCAAATTCCCAGCAAAAACCTATGAAGAGATTAATGTTGTGCTGGCTAATTTTTGGTGGGGGCAGAAGGGTCAAGAGCATAAGATCCATTGGGCTAGCTGGCTTACAATGACAGCAAGTAAAAGGACTGGACGTATGGGTTTTAAATACATGAAGCTGTTGAATATTGCTCTGCTTGCACGTCAGTGTTGGAGGCTGTTTACAAATCCGAATGCATTATGAGCAAGGGTGTTAAAAGGATTGTACTTTCCTAAAACCTCTTGTTTGCAGGCAAAAAAAGGGTCTCGTGCTTCTTGGATTTGGACTAGTATGTTGGCAGGGAGGGACTTCTTGAAGCAACATATTTAGTGGCAGGTTGTGGATGGTCGAAGCATCAATATTTGGGAAGAACCTTGGATTCAGGGTAGATCAGTGCCTAAACCTGAAGGCCTCCCTCCTGGTGCTCCTCAGAAAGTGGCAATTTAATTGATTCCCATGCTGAACAATGGAAGCTTGAGGCTGTGAGTGACTATCTTACTGAAGACCAGCAGCGACAGATCCAAAGCATTCCTTTATGTGGTAAAGGTTCTTCAGATAGATTTATTTGGTCAGTAGCTGCTAATGGGATTTATTAAGTTAAAGTGGGCTATATATTGAAACAAGCTGCAGTGGATTCACACATTGGTAAAGCAGCCCCTTCTCATTCGGTGGACAGGTCTCTTTGGCAATGGATTTGGCACATCACTCTCCCACCCAAGGTTAAGGTATTTCTCTGGAAAGCCCTTAGAAATATATTGCCTAGTAACTCTAATTTGGTCCATAGATCAGTGCACACTGATCCCTTGTGTCCTATATGTTGTTGTGAATCTGAGACTATTGAGCATATGATGCTATTATGCCCTTGGACACAATGTGTGTGGTTTGGTAGTGCCTTGGGGTTACAAATCTCAAGGGAAGGGTTGTCTACTTTAGATGCATGGCTGCTGGAATTGAGTGAGTCCTTTAAGAAGTCTGATTCTGGTTCTTCTCTTATGATGTTTATTGCTGCTTTGCTTTGGAATATCTGGAAGCAGAGGTGTAAGGTAGTTTTTCAGAAGGTTAGCCCTGATCCGTTTAAATGTATAGAGAAAAGCATTGCGTTGTTGAATGAGTGTAGCTCTATACGGCTACAAGAGGGACTGCAGCAAATGTCATCTCAGCAGAGTTATTGGACTGCACCTACTGCTGGTTTTTTGAAATTGAATTGTGATGGCTCTTTTAAAGCCGATAATGCAGGTTGGGCAGTGCTACTTCGGAATGCTGAAGGATCTATTGTGGATGGTCTAGCTTCAGCTTACACTGCCGATTCCGCACTTGAGGCTGAAGCTAGGGCTGTGTATGAAGGAGTGAAGTTGTTGGAGAGGCAGGGTTATCATAATGTACAGATTGAATTGGATTCACATATTGTGCATTCTGAAATTCTTAAGAATAAAGGGAATGGCAAATGGAAAATTCATCCATACATTTCGGACATACTGTATAGATTACAGCATTTACAGGGTATTGACTTTGTGCTAATTAATCGGGAAGCTAACAGAGCAGCTGATTGGTTAGCAAAGCAGACCCGGAAGATGATGTGCTTAGGTAATTGGGTATTATCACCTCCATCTTCTTTGGTTGGCATCTTGAGCTGAGATGGATTGCCAGCACCGCCCTAATTGTTGAGGTTTGAAGTGAGATGCTAGTGAGGCTACTGATGTTAGTTCTCTTGAGTGTTTTGTTTCTTCCTTCTTATTTTCCTGCTGTATTGTTGTATTTGAACTCAGTGTTTTTTCTTTATGGAATCTCTTTTTCGACAAAAAAAACTCATCCACCTCATGTCTGAGCTGAGCTATGACATCCATCAATGTGTCCACTATGGTCTGAAGTCGATTGACTTGATTGGTTTGAGACTGTCTACTAGATGCTACTGTACTGGACGTGGAGGAATGCGAATAACATGTGTTTGCAAATGAATCTAGTCCGAAGATCCTTCCACGACGGTCCCTACTACTCACTGCATCAAGGTACGTCTGACTCTCATCAACCGCTTGTTCCTGCTAAGACTGTTGCTGAATGCTTTCTTGTATTTGGTCCTATTAGGAAGTAATGTTTATATTAGTAAATGATAATTATTAAGAAATAATATTAAAGCATTAATTTCACATACATTCAGCTCTTTATATTGGTTGTTGACGAATGTCACACCGTCATGCTTCTTTGTGTGAGTGTACAAAAACAACTGACAAGGTGTAGGCCTCATGCCCATAGACTTTTCCTATATAAGAATAAAATATTATATGTGAACTAGAATTTATAAAACTTTCAGCAGAGTTTTCTCTATTTTTTTATATTGACCCCCTGTTGAACAATAAAATAACTCATCACAACCATATATGGCACCAATCATTTATACCGTTATCATTATCCATAATGATAGTATTTTCATTTCAACATTCACTCATCAATTTAAATTGAAGTACAACAAAATAAAACAATTGCAATACAAGCGTTAAGTTTAGATATTTACAATTAACTCTGCATGCTTGTGGTGGGTTATTGATCCTCCCGTATGTATGAGAAGACTCTCTCCGCCCGGGTCTCCACGTCTGTTGATCGAGTTACGCCTTGAGATGGACATTGCCTCAGGTGATGTCCAATACTCCTGCCAACGACTCCATATTTACTCAGAAACATAAGGCGGTCGTACACCAGCCTTGTGTATCGTACCAATAAAGTTGTGATAACGTGTACGAGCTCGCCTCTTCCATATTTTATGTATGATCGTGTCTTCAGAAAAATTCTTTCTAAAATAAAAAGAAATTTTTTTGATAACTTATAATGTAAAAATATTTATCTAGTTAATGTATACAAATCAATTAAAATAGAAAATAAATTTTTATTGTACCTCAAATTTCTGAAAGTAAAATGCCTTTATGGCCTGAGAGATATTCTTCCATACATAACCCTCAAGATTAATCCTCTCCTTAAATTTTTATGTCATATTTCTAAAACACGGTCCAGACGAAATCAACCTAATATAAAAATAAGTAATTTTATACCATTTGCAAAACTGAAAACCTATAACTTAATTATAAACATATAGTGTTTCATGCAATTTCACTTACAGATTATTGACAATTGTTATGTACTTTCTTCCATCAGGTCCCTCAGCTCCAAGCTGGCGGTCGTCTCCTCCATCCGATAAAGGGGTAGTGGATGATGTATAAGTTAGTAATGGTGTAACATGATGAATAGTAGGTGATGCCTCATCTGCAACTATAGGCCCTGGAGGGGGAGGAGGTGGCGTAGTGCTAGCTGCAGACTGTAATGGTCCACCTTCATAGTAAATGCCTCCGATCATGCATCTGAACCTAGGCCACATAACCTCGCACTGTCTCTTTGGTCCCATATTTCTATCTGAAATTCAATGTTAGGAAGTTGTTCACGATGAAAGAGTATGCAAATTTTTGATAAGATAAATGAAAGAAACATATTGATGGGTCTTCCTTATAACAATAAGGTTGGAAAATTAATTTATAGCCTTATCTCCTTAGGGATGTGGAATCTCTCCATGATCTTTTAAAACTCAATCCTCTTATGTTCATTTGGCTTTAATCACATTTTGAAGATCTTATCGAAGTTTTTAAGCATAGATACCAAGCGAGACATGTATAAGCAAAACACTTTCTTAAACTTGATTGGCTCAGGTTCTTATGACACCCTAAAAGTGACCTTGTCATTTGAATACATGGGTTAGGGTAATATGGTCTCACTAGACTTGACAAATACATGGATACTATTCCAAAAATTGGAGGCCATTTATCTTACATCACTATATTCAATAGAATAAGAGGTTCTCATCTCATTATTTGAACTACTATTATCATCTATGTTAGATTAGGATAAAAGAAGACATTGTAACAAATATGGTTTTTTTTCCATTCATATTCTCTATTGTTACACCGTTGGTCTTATAGAATTGATTTTAGAGAAGATAAGGGAGAATTAGCGAGAATTGGGGAAAGGATTGATCCTATAATTAACAGAATCAATCCTTTCCCTATTTCTACATGTGAACATTATCAATATATATTAATACATATCCTTTCC
Source organism: Erythroxylum fimbriatum (assembly GCA_026770325.2). Lineage (NCBI taxonomy): Eukaryota > Viridiplantae > Streptophyta > Magnoliopsida > Malpighiales > Erythroxylaceae > Erythroxylum > Erythroxylum fimbriatum. The sequence goes on from JANZLH020000387.1 coordinate 1,764,289, forward strand.
TTTCTAACACTCCCCCTCAAGTTGAATCGTAGGGTCACCAATGCGCAACTTGCTTAGAACTTCATTGAAGACTTTTCCATTTATAGCCTTAGTCAGGATATCTGCCAATTGTTCTTCCGACTGGACGTATGGCAGACTGATGATTCCCTCTTCCAGTTTCTCCTTAATGAAGTGTCGGTCCACTTCAATGTGTTTGGTGCTATCATACTGCACTGGATTCTCTGAAATGCTGATGGCAGCCTTATTATCACACAATAACTGACAAGGGTCTTGTGGTGGGAACCCAATCTCCATCAATAGTTTCTTGATCCAAAGAAGCTCAGCTAGCCCCCTAGCAATCCCTCTAAATTCTGCTTCCGCGCTCGATAGTGCTACTACTTTCTATTTTTTACTCTTCCATGTCACAAGATTTCCTCTAACTATAGAGAAGTATCCAGAAGTAGATCTTCTATCAACTGGATTTCCAGCCCAATCTTCATCTTTGTATCCCTTCACTTCTAAGTGCCCATTGTTCTGAAATAAAATTCTACTTCCGGGTGTTCCCTTCAAGTAGCGCACGATCCTTAAGGCAGCATTCATGTGCTTTGCCTAAGGTTTGTGCATATTGACTTACTATCCCAACTACATATGCTATGTCTGGTCTTGTATAGGAAAGATAGATCAACTTCCCCACCAACCTTTGATAAGTCTCCCGGTCAGTTACATCTGCTCCGTCTTCTAGCTTCAAACCATGGTTTACCACAATTGACGTTTCTGCCGACTTACAGTCCACAGGCCCAGTTTCAGCTAGGAGGTCTAAGATATACTTTTTTGAGAAATGAATATCCCATATTTTGACCGCAGCACCTCTATTCCAAGGAAGTATTTTAAACCTCCCAGATCTTTCATCTCAAATTCTTCAAACAGCTTTCTCCGAAGGCGTACCATTTCTTCATTGTCATTCCCAGTGATGATCATATCATCCACATAGATGATTAAGCATGTGATGAGCTCACCTCTCCTCCTCAGAAAAAGAGTATGATCGGAATTGCTCTGTTTGTACCCATACTTCTTCATTGCAATAGTAAATCTTTCGAACCATGCTCTGGGAGACCGTTTCAGTCCATAAAGTGCCTTCTTCAGTCGACACACTTCATTCTTTTGGAACCCTTCTGTGAACCCTGGCGGTGCTTCCATGTATACTTCTTCTCTCAAATCTCCATGTAGGAAAGCATTCTTGACATCGAACTGGTGTAGCGGCCAGTTGAGATTTGCTGCTACTGAGAAAAGTACTCTGATAGTATCAATCTTTGCTATTGGACTAAATGTCTCTGAGTAGTCCACCCCATAAGTCTGAGTGTACCATTTTGCTACTAACCGGGCTTTGTATCTTTCCACCATCCCATCTGCCTTATGCTTCACGGTAAACACCCATCGGCATCCAACTGTTCTCTTCCCTTCTGGTAACTCGCATTTTTCCCAAGTCCCGTTCTTTTCTAGCGCAGCCATTTATACTCTCATTGCTTGGACCCATTCTTTCCTGCTCTGAGCTTCTTCCACAGTCCGTGGGATAGACTCGGCATACACGGTTGTGGTGAATGCCTTAGCTTTTTCTGACAGACTCCTCCTGACTAGGTTAGCCATCGGATATCTGGAAGTTTTGGATTCATGCTCTGGTGAATACCTTCGTGGTGGAACTCCCCGAGTGCTTCGAGGAGGAAGAACATACCTCCCTACACTTTCCAATACTTCAATCTCTGGTGTTGGAGCTGCACTTTCATGGTCAGAATAATTCAACGCGGAAGCAACATCATGGGTAGGAGTATTTACCTTTTGAGGAGCATCCGACCGAGGAGGAGATCGGGGTGATTCTGGCTCGTTGGGCCGTTCTCCGTTTTCAGAAGTGACGTCAACGGATCCACTAGCTGATTTGTGGGGTTCACTGACCGGTAGAGTTGGGCTGAGTAACCAACGTAGTGTGTTGTTGTCATGACTCTCCCCCTGACCACTGGGTTGGGTTGTGAAAAAATAGTCGGTTTCAAGAAAGTCGCAATCCATAGTAGTGTACATGCGACGAGTGGAAGGATGGTAACATCGATGTCCTTTCTGGTTTATCCCATACCCAACAAAGACGCACTTAAGAACACAAGGATCGAATTTCGAGCGCTCAGCCTTAGGAATATGCACAAAAACTGAGCACCCAAAAATTCAAGGAGGCAAGGATAAGGTAGGAGGAACATGAGTGTGAGTGGATAGAACATCTAGAGGAGTTTTGAGCTTAAGAATTTTGGTGGGTAGGCGGTTGAGAAGATACACGGCGGTGGCTACAGCTTCAGGCCAAAAATAGGTGGGTATATGTGATTCAATCATGAGGGATCTGGTTATTTCAAGAATGATTCTATTTTTTCGTTCGGCAACTCCATTTTGTTGGGGGGCATTAGGACATGTGGTTTGGTGAATTAACCCCTTTTCTCGAAAGAAAGATTGCATGGTATGGTTCACAAATTCCCCCCCCCCCATTATCAGATCAGAGGATTTTGATATTTCTTTGGAACTGAGTATGAATCATGGTATAAAAATGCACAAATTTTTCGAAC
>JANZLH020000387.1:1771826-1783053 GCA_026770325.2 Erythroxylum fimbriatum
TTTTTTTTTTTGAGAAGAATTTCTACTGAGTGTTATTGTTATTGTTTTTATTCATGTTTATAAGTTCTTGTGTCCTTTGATTTATTTTAAAATATATATTATAAATAATATTATATTTATAATCTTAAATAGACTCTTTATAATTTTAATAAAAAGTCTAATTTAACATTACATAATATCAATTATACAACTCTTAATGTCATATTAACGTAATTTTTTTTTACATTTATTAACGTAATTTTTTCGTCAAAAAAAAACGTAATTTTTCATATATTTAAAATAACAATTCAATATTTGGTCAAACTCCAAGAGACAGTGGGAGAGGACGAAGACTTTCTACTTAGGCTTCTGAGAATTCTGTTTTGTAATTGTACGCCTCTCTGATTCAACCTCTTCAAATGAGTCGGCATTTCCCAGTACTCTTTGCAGTTTTTCTATTCTCTGTCAGATCGAGTAAAGGTTTACCTTCCGGCCATGGCTACAGTGTAGGCGATGATGTCCCTCTCTTTGTCAACAAAGTCGGTCCTTTGCACAATCCCAGGTTCTGCATCTTAATGAATCTATTACCTTTTCTCAATATAAGAGTGCTTTGGAAACATATTCAGTATTTGCTATAAGGCTTGTTCATCCTTTGTGTTGCAGTGAGACGTACCCATATTGCGACCTCCCCTTCTGCTGCCCAGGTTAGACCTTAGGTACAATACAATAAGCTGCGTTTAACTTTGTTTATCTCCTGATATAATTAACGCCCTTTTGAGTAGAAGTCTTTTCATTTTTGGGAGTTTTGAAGTGGTTAAGTTTTTTATGGTGGCTTTCGCCTTTCAGATCATATTATCTCGAAAAAGGAGACGCTTGGTGAAGTGTTAAATGGTGATCGTTTGATGGGTACTTTGTATGACTTGAAATTTCGAAAGGATAAAGCCTGGGAGATCCTCTGTGTGCAGAAGCTTAGAGGTGATGATGTTGCAAAGTTCAGGGTTGCCGTTCTAAATGATTACTACTTCCAAATGCATTACGATGATCTTCCGTTCTGGGGTTTTATTGGAAAGATTGAGGACCTAAGTTGGATGGGAAGTGAGAAAAACTTCAAGTATTATCTGTTCACCCACGTGCATTTTGATGTTCTTTATAATGGCAACAGTATAATAGAGATAAACGCTCTTGGTGATCCAAATCATATCGTTGATATATCAGAAGATGATGATATGGATGTAAAGTTCACATATTCAGTGCTATGGAATGCAACTTCCACTGCTCAGGGCAGGATGGACAGATATTTGAAGACTGCATTCCATCCTCTGCACCAAAAAATTCATTGGTTCTCATTTTTTAATTCAATTGTCATTACCGTACTTTTGATGGTATTTTTTATTGTGATTTTCATGCGGCATCTTAAGAATGATCTGGGAAGGTAATTCACTTCTCAATAGTTTTGTTTTCACTTGAATTTACCTTTGTGTAAGTAATTTTGACCTTGTTATTTGTGTGCTTAGTGCAGGTATTCTAGTGGAGATGAAGAAGATAAGGATGTTGGTTGGAAATATATTCATGGTGATGTTTTTTTATGCCCTCAAAAAATGTCACTGTTTTCTGCTGTCATGGGTACTGGTGCTCAGTTGCTAACATGGTAAGCTCCATGGCACGTCATTTTTCTCTATATTACCTGTTTGGCATTTCCCACGGCTACAATTTATCAACTACCCTAGATTTTTATCATCAAAAAGTTTACACTTTATGGGAACTCATCTTACACATCATGATTTGTAATTCTTCCCTAGTTTTCTTGTAACTTCTAATGGCAAATTTATTTATTCTTGTTGACAAGCATCGGTGTGAATTCCTTTAAAATCCACCATTTTGATTCTGGAACAAGCCTTTTTGTACCATTTAGTCATGTTTATTCTATAATTTTTAAGCTTTGATGCCAAATTGATTGAATAAAATGAATATGTTCTCTAGTATCAATTTCTGTCTACCACATCTCAGCGGGATTTCAACAGGGACATTATTGTTGTTATCAATTTCTGTCTAATTTTCATATTGGTTTTGGGTCATGAACTATCTGGTGTAAGAAGATAATGTTAACTTAGTTTAAAGGTTTCCATTCTGAATTTATAAAGCTAAGCGCCTTCATCTATTTATGTCACCAATAATGTGGTTTCTGGATTCAAATCTCATATTTCTAACATTAGTTTATATTCTAAATTCCAAGTGTCTGTCTTCTATTTGTCTTGACTCTTGTTGGCGTGCTTTACCCCTTCAACCGAGGAGCATTATGCACTTCTCTTGTCCTTCTTTATGGCCTTACATCTGCAGTTGGGGGGTATGCTGCTGCTTCCTTTCATAGTTATTTCGTCAAAACTGGATGGGTAAGCAAAACTTCAATTTTGTTGACAATTTTCTTCATATGTATGTTTGCTTTTGCTGTTAAAAAGCTGGACTTCAGCGTGGTAAGCATTTTAATACCTGGAATATACATGCTACCGCTATATGATCCCAAAGCTAATTAAGAAAATATATTGATAAACTTTATTTATCAGAAATGGGTGTGGATACCTATGACTAACATTCTCAACTTTAAGCAATATAATCTGCTGTTTGCTTATTTAGTATTTAACTCATATATCCTGACACATTCAATATTACTTTGCAGGAAAGGAGTGTTCTTTTGACTGGTATTTTGTTCCTGGGCCCAGTATTTGTGGTGCTATCCATTTTGAACATAGTATCTGCATCTTATGGTCTGACTGCTGCTCTTCCTTTCGGCACAATTCTTTTGATTCTTCTCATGTACACCCTTTTGTATATTCCATTGCTTGCCTTGGGTGGGGTGATTGGCTATCGTTTCCATCATGAATTCCAGGCACCATCTACTGCAAAAAGGTACCTCAGAGAAATTTCACTATTAAGATGGTATTCGAAGACACCTTATCAAATGTTTCTTGGGGGTCTTTTACCTTTTAGTGCCACTGTCCTTGAGCTACACCAATTATATTCAAGTTTGTGGGGCCAGAGACTATACACTCTTCCCATCATTCTATTTGGAACTTTCATCATCCTAGTCTTAATTACAGCGATATTGGGAGTTGGGATGACATGTATTCAGCTTTCCATGGAGAACCAGAAATGGTGGTGGAGGTATGCCTAGTTGCGAATTTTATGAGCTGCATATATTCTGAAATTTACATCTGCACTGTTGTGAGAGTCTTGGTTGCGTCTTTCTTGGCCTTTGTCTAAGATAAAGTGTGATTCTTATGCCCATACTATTATCAGGCTCTGACAGTATTATCAAAGCATTTGCATGACCGAGTTAATGATTATGGGAAGCTTTACAGCAGACCACAATTTTCTAATGCACTTTCCTGTTTTATCTTTGAGGCTATATGTACATACTCCTTTGATTCGTTAGTAGATATATCCATAGCAGATTCAGTTAATTCTATTGTGATCTTTTTTCCCCTATTATTATGCATGTTACTGTGGTTGGGCAATGTCTTGATAACCACTTTGTTTCCATTTGATGCAGCTCTGTTTTGCGGGGAGCCGCACCATCCATATTTATGTTTGTCTATGGCATTATTTTCTTTACTCGTTCGAGTATGAGTGGACTCCTGCAACTGTCAATCTTCATCGCCTATAATGCTTGCATGTGCTACGCTTTTTTCCTGATGCTTGGTACAATCAGTTTCTGTGCTTCCTTCGTTTTTGTTCGCCACATTCACCAAGCTATTAAAAGTGAGTGATTGTACTTGTTTCCACCACAACTAATGTGGGCCAGGCACATCCCCTCTTGTATCTTCGTTCAGAAGAGAAGGCTGACAAAAACTCAACAGATGTTATAATGTTTGTGATGTTCTTTGTAACAAAGAAAATTTAAACAAGTATGCATAAAAACAAACCTTCTCGCATGCTTAGATCTTTAGGGGGCCTCCACCATTGTGTCAGCAGGGGGGGAGCTCCACAAAGCTATCAACTTGGCGCTTCATTTAACATTCATTGTCTGCCAAGAGTCATGGAATTCCTGTGGACACCTTAAACTTCAAATTTCGTGGGAACAAAACAGATTTTGGACCGAGCAATGTGCGCGAGTACAATGATATGATGCGGATGCGGTTGTCTTTCTCTCTTAAGAGATCAAGTTGTGCAGTTGTCTGGCGTGGATTCCAGGTCTGCAATGATTTAGGATAATCGTTACACATTCTTGTTGCGTACTTCTGTGCCTGGCAGTGGCAACCCAAGTCCAGAGTTCACATTGCAAAATATTACTGTACATTCCTTGAGATGCGATTTTACCACATAGGAGAGAGCGTTCAGGAAGGGATTGTCCCTGAAGTCTCGTTAGCCTCCTCTCATTAACAACAGACAAATCTAAAAAACGACAAGACAAGCCATAAGCAATTCTCATTTGATTTCTTTTGGATGTTTTCAGATTGTCGAATCTTGACATCACACTCGAGGTTATACATTTACATTCAATCTACTTTACACAGATTCCTCAAACTTTAATAACAAGTGCCTTGCATTTTAATGCTCTCAAGGGTTTGTAGAACTTTTTAACTTTCGATAACTAACCCCTCTTGAGTATGGTGAAATGTGCAAAGTTAGCCCCTTCATATGTTCATTTCTTTTTCTACAGAAAGGATGAAAGAATGCAGCAATTGGCTTGTCAGCTTTGTTCAGAATCTCGGCTGGTGTTTTCCGATGTCAGCAGAACTCTGGGAAGTGTATACTAGACTCATGCTGGCGTAGAAGTTAGGCTATTGACGGCTCGAATTTGAAATGGATTCGGAAGTGGCACTTAACCTTCTCTCCTCTACAAGACAGTCCAAGACCCACAATCTCATCCTTGCAGGGATCAATGAACTGTTCACGAGAAACTAGACTGTAGTGCATCGATATATCTACCGCGAGAGCAACATATTTGCTGACTGGTTAGCGGCCTATGCCAAGCATTTTGTGATAGGAACCACTTGGAGGATCAGTCGGAACTCTGTTTCCCTAGACTTATAATGTAATTTGTCTTTTTCCTATTAATAAAAAAAAAAAAAGAGAATGCAGCAAACCAAGCTCAGTCTTGTCTGATCAGAAAAATAAGTAGTTACCTTGATCTGGCATAAGAAACAATTAGCGCACACAGTAAACATAGAATGAGCACATTCAAGAGAGACCTTAAGGAACTATATTTCTCTGAAAGTTACTGAAATCCTAAAAACATATGGCAACTTAACAATAAATTAAATGTTTCTCAGCAAACTGTTAATTTTGATTCTTGTATGAAAAAGAAAAGAAAAAACAAGAACTTCTATGAAAACAACTCTTTTGACTACCTGTATCAAAGTTCTAAACAAAATAACAGGCATATCTCATCTACCCAAAACCACGGGCATAATTCAACCTCCTACAGCAATGTTTTAAAAAGAGAAAATCTTCCCATGCGTAAGCTGTATGGAACCCGTTACGAGGAGAATGATTAAAGTTGGTACACTGATCCTTCACTTGAATCTGCAAATGGTGCAGAACCTTCAATTGTGATGGCTAAAAGCAGTAATGCCTGAGGTAACGTCCAACTTGTGATCAACGGAAACACTATGAATTTATGGTAAGTTCTTCAACAGGTACTTGCTAACTTGTAACCAGTCTTCTATTTCATGTATTCCAGCACACCCTGAGTGACATCTTCAAGGAATGAAACAAAACCCATGACACTAGTCAAGCCACTACCATCAACATCCTGTTCCTCGATCAGATAGCTCTCGAAAATGGAGGCATCATCCTGTCCCCCTCGGATAAAAATAAGTTTAGGGGTGATGCTCCTATCTTGCTTTAATTTGTTAATTGTATTCCTCAATAAACCTGACAAATAGACATCTTGATTCAAAACCAGTAATATGGAGCACATTTTTTCCTGAGGTTCTAATTATTCATCACCAAAGTATAGTTAAAAATAAGAAAAAATCTTACAGTCTTGAGGAGGAGGGAAAGGGAGTGAAGGGTCGGCTGTGGAGGAGTAGAACACAATTAGAGTGGTAAATGCATCTAGGAAGAATATTGGACTACCACTGGTGATCAATGCAGCACGACTCAAAGAGTGACGCGGATATGCTTGCTTGTCTGGTGAAGAATATGATGTGAGTACTGGGTACACGGCTCGATGAAGGGAACTTGGCCCCAGAGCGCTGCAGCAAAAAAGTTTAGAAGGGTTTGGACAATTTAAATTTTGCATAAAGCAAAATGAAAAAGCTGATTAACTCTCCCCATCATCAATCACACCATAAGTGTAACAACAATAACAATAATAACACCCAGTATAAATCTCACTGAGGCGCAAGGTCTGGAGAGATTTAGTAGTACGCAGCCTTACCTAACTCACACCATAACTGTAATGAACCAAAATAAAGGACAAGAAAAACATCTACGAGAACAATTATACATGACCAAAACTGTCAATCATATGTTGGAAATTGTTAATGGTGCAGCATTGCATTCAAGGAAATTTAAACCCAAAACTCCACCTTTTTCATTTGTGAATCAGATATATGGCATGAAAGAGTTTCAATTATTGAAATACCATAAATAATCCTCAATTGTGAAGCATGTCAGAGTCAATAAAATATTAGGATGACAATGCATCTTAGTGTCCATCACTCATCGTCGTGTACAAACAATGATAAGTGATCCTAAGCTTAAACAGACAATAGTATGTTGATGCAAGTAGTTGTCATTCATCTCAATTGGCTGTAGATAGTTGGGTTATGTTCTACTGAGAAGTATATCCGCAGAACAACTGATATTTCAAATTGAACCTCTAAAGCTGTTTAAACTCCTAACAAACTCTTCTACCAATTCATACCTGAATAGGCATTGCAAGTAGATCCGGTAGTCAGGGTGAACACCTTCTTCATGGAGGCAGAGAAGAGGATTCCGAAGCAATGCAAAAACTAGTCGAGGTAAGGGCTGCAGTTGTGGGCACTGTGAAAATGCAACGTCAACCTGACCGGTAATTGGACTTCCACTTTTGTATGCAACAAGTTTGTAAGCATCATTATACTGGGCAGTGAGGATCACAAGCCAATCATGAAGTAACATCCTACCCTCCCGAACCCCTTGCTCTAGGGAGGCTAATATAACCTACAAGGAGGACAAGATGTGAGATCGGTAAAAAAAAAGTATTATTTAGTAGGGACGATTAGAGCATATCATTTTCATCTTTTTATCACAAAGTTACAGAAACATGAATGTTTGATAAAGCCAATTGCAAAAGTTTCAGATTTTAGGAATGTGAGAATGACTTCTGCCAAATAATGAACTAAATCCTTAACCGCTCTCATGTTCTTCCACAGGGAACTTTAGCTTAGCTGTATCCAAGGAGTAAGGGAGACAGCATAACTAACACAACTAAGAAAGGGCAAACTGGATGGTCAAAAATACATGCTGCTAATAATTTTTGTACACTAATGATTATCATTCTCCTATATTCTTTATTTTATTAGCAACAAGAACTCAGTCAAGAAGAATCAATACAGTCATGGTCGTGGTATAGAGAGGGAGAGAACCTTGTGAACCAGTACTGAGAGAACAGCTTCAGGATCAACACTATCATAAAGTTCATTAACATTTCGAGCAATTCCAAACTGCAATGTCCGAATCCTTAATCTTCGCTTAAGGGAATGCTTATTTCTGTGGAAAACAAAACAGATTAATCAGCCCAAAATGTACCTATTAGACAGCAATCACAACACATGCAATAATTTTCAGATGTTTCAGCCACAAAGGAAGATCAAGGAAATTTCATCAAGAAAGGCATCTGGCACTTAACATTTCATGAATGCTCAAATAGCAACAATGAAGCAGCAAACAAATATCTTCTAATTCCTACCGAGTTGCTGAAACTAATCCTGAATCTGGCAGCTCCTCAGGTGGCACTACAACTGTATATTGAAATGCAATTTGTAGCACGGGTTGCTCAGATGCATACCTGTTAAAATTTGATGAGAATTAAAATTTAATCACCCAGAAACAATAAATTAATTTAGGAAACTAATTACTAAATGATCTCACACAGATACAGAGAGTCCAATTCAACCCAATTCAGATATTCATACGAAGTATATCCCCATCCACCATATTCAAATCTATGTAGCACATTCAATATAAGAAATCATGCATATGTACGCAAGCATGTGAATGTATCTATAAGGGTTATTCCAGTCAAGCAAAATTAAAGTTCAATGAAAGCCAGCTTAAGAGCATCCACTTGAGCAACATAAATTATATATGACACAATTTTCATCATCTCACTAAAAGATGGCATCACTCGTGACAGATTTATCAAGGAAATAACAAAAACAGAAATCAAAGGCATGGGAAAAACTACAATGCAAATCCTAAATGACTACCCTCAATTATAGTTCTGAATTCAAGTCGAATTCATTCTTTCAAGCATTTTGGTCACCACTTCCTCACCCTGAAATTAACTTGAACACAGACATCTACATACAGAGTCAGGTTAAGCACAACTCAGAATCGATATATAAAAGGGGAAAAAATAAAGGAAAAAAAAGGAATGAAAATTTCTTGTTTGTAAGATATACCAGATTTGTAAGGTAGAAAGCATTGTACTTTTTATTTTCTGCTCATGACAAATATTTAGCTGTTTTCTAGTTTAAATATTGGATGGTCTCAAACATGTTCAATTCAAGCAAAGGAGGGTACACTATAACAATCACATACCTGGAAAACCCAACCGCATTGATAAAATCAAAGTCATAAGCATATGTGGCATAAGAATCACAACATATGATATGTTGAACATTTTCATATTGTGGATCTGGGAAGAAGTGACCATACTGCAGAAAAAAATTGCAAAAATGTTAAATCTATACACCAATTTTCATAATTTCCAGATAGCTAAGAAGTTACTCACAGAATGACCAGGTTTGAACTCAGAGGATGTCCTCAACCGCAGTACACATCCAAAAGCATAGGGCCGACTAAGCATCCGATAACTGAACCAGTAGATCGTCAAAAATGTCATTCGATACAGAAAACAATTATGAAATACCTTTAAGAAGAAATGAACATCTAAGTAACCATCTTCAAGAATTCATTCTTTTACCCAGGTTTTATATGTGATTCCAATTCTTATTGATAATTAAAATCAAAAGTTTCATTCAAATGAACAAGAATGTGGTTTTTGAAGTCAAAAGCATGCTAGAACTAATGAAGTTTCATTTCATACATGTCCTGAGGAAGTGTTGAATCATCAGTGTTTGAATAGAGAAATAATGAGCCTCCACTTTCTATGCTAAGAAACTTGAGAGACGCCAAATCAGTGTACTCGTTTGTTACAGCAAATATGTCAACACAAACACCTGCTTGAACAGCAACAGCAGCCTGTGGTGTATGTCAATGCCCACATCTATCTAACCATAGAATATAACACAGCAGAATAATAGCCAAATTGCATTTACCAGATCCTTATAAAATGGAGTCTGCTCTGGGAGTAATGCCCTGTCTGCATCCTCCCCTCTGCTTGCATACTGTTCACCATACCTTCTTGTATCTAATTGTCCAGCTCCATAATCAGGAGGACCAGAAATGAAGGCAAAGACTCTTGCTGCAACATTTGACAATCAGGTACTAAATTTAGTTTATAGAAAAGGAGCTGGAAAATAAAGTGGCAAAGGGAGGACAATTGCTGATAAGATGACGTTAACTTAATTCTGCACAAGGAGGGAGCAAGTGAACTATTGCAGACCTAAAGCAAACGTGTTTCCATATTCTGATCCAAGATACTTAAACAGGGCTTCCATTGCCACACCAAAACCTCGTCCACCCATCAGAACGCCATCTATTCCCTGACCTGCACCATTGGTTCTTTCCCAAGATGTTGTTGGCCTGAGTGTATCTAAAGCAGCTGTGATATTGTCCTTACATGTGTCCACCTGCATAAAAAGTCTAGACTTAAGGGTGGTCTTAGCAAATTACAGATAGCTCAAAAATGTTTCCTTTTTCATTTATAACAATATTAAACTAGGTTAGACACAATGCACCTGATCAATAATGTGAAATGGTGAGAGGTTCATGAGTAATACATATCTGAATATGATTTATTACACAGTAAAATGAAGAAATTTATCACTTTGAATGGAAACTCCTGAGAGTCCAAAAGAGTTACTATTTGGAACCACAGGATCTCTTTTCAGTTGATTTTTCTTATAACGTGATACTCTACATTGCTGGTCCCATTTGGAAGCAACTAGATGATGAAAAATTATCAGAGAAATGCATTAAAAATTATTTAAAAAATAGGAACATTTTTTAATAGATTAAGCAGTGACAAACATACAGGAGCCAAGAATTGCAGCAAAGGCATGACATCTTCCATCTCAACTGGCAATGTTCCCTCTGAATCCGGCGGTATAAAAACGTTTTTTACAACTGGAATAGGACCTTGAACATCATACAGGCCAACTTTGTGACTGAAAGTAGCAAGACCAAACAAAGAACCAGGTCCAAGAGCTGAAAAAGTAATTGGAAAAGAAAATTAGTCATGAAGACATACAGGAATAAAAACATTATTTTGACAGAATAATAATTTCAAGGAAATGATTAACCTTCCAAAGCAGCTTGCAGTGCACTCTTAGTTAGCTCCAAAAACTCTTCAGAAGCTGCAGGGGAATTCAAGAAAAGTCAAGCACAGTAAAATATTGTGAATATCAAAGCTTATTTCAAAAATATTACAGGCATAAAGCTGTAAAATATTAAAAATAACAGAAACAATCATTCACAGTCATTTAATCATAGGGAAACATTCAAGTCGGTCACTCAGCTTTACAATATAATGGTCAAATAACTCACCTGGTATGTCAACATTCATATCAATCAATTCACATTAGAGGACAGAAAGATTAATGTCATGGATAATTTTAATGGACAATTCTTTTATACATGTAATCGTCTGCAATTACACAATCATGTGACATGAATTGTTCTGCATCAATAACCCACATGATCTTCATCCTTAAATATACTTGATATAGCATACAAGAAAAGTGCACACATGAACTGCAACTATCCTTAAAGAATGAAAGATGGAGTTAGTTCTGCTGAATAATTAGAACAAATTAAAAACAAAGAAGGAATAGTGCTAAGCTTCAAATGAGTTTTATGAAATCCTCCAAAATGAGGCCATTTCAAGCTATCGAAAGAGCTTAACTTCATAATT
>JANZLH020000387.1:1784530-1797162 GCA_026770325.2 Erythroxylum fimbriatum
ACTCTAGACTCCAACTTTGATTTCTAGTCAAACCACAGTCTCTCACTGCCTCATTAGCTATAAAGACAACAAGTCAACCATTCTAAAGATCCTCTTTTTCTCAACTAAAACTACTAGCCAAAAAAGAAAAACAAGATTTTAATTACCGAACAGACAGATTTCGCTCGTTTCCTCAGTATCCAAACAAGTTACTAATCAAAACACCCAGGATCACTCACTAGGAAGCTCAAGATCGATAAAAGATGAGGTCATCTCGGCGCAGGACTCAGGACAGGAGTAGCGAGCAATGGCGTGAGAGGAGAGGCCGTTGAGTGTCCCACAAAGCGCGCAACTCCATGCCCACTGCTCCAGCTCGCAGTAGGTATTAAAGTAGGCGTAGCAATTGTCACATCGAGGCAGTAAATGTCCCTCCGTTCCGTACACCGGCGATTGGCCGTTCTCGTCCTTGGAGGCGAACGGAGTCACAGTCACTCCCCATGGAAGGCCCGACGATTCTTGTGCGTCTTCGTCTATTGGGAACCGCGAGACAGTTGCTCGGACCGCCATGATTTGACGGAATTTCAGTTTTTTTTCCTTTTGTAGTCTCTTTCCCTTTTCTCGGGAAACAAACAGGGGCCGGAATCTGAAACTTTTGAGACTCACTAGTATAGAAATGTAGATTAGACGGAATGCGCAACCGGTGCGTACGTTAGTGGTGTCTGTGTTGGATTAAGTGTGACTCACCAATGGGTTTATGCCACGTCGTCAAACTTGTAGCCGACGTGGCATAAGTTGTCTGAATTGCTTGTCGTATGAGGTAGGGGAATTAAACCTGAAAATCAGGTGAAAAATTATTAATATTTTTCTTTTGGTTACGTAATTCTCTACATATAATATATATACACTTACTTTTGTTAGCGTAACAGTCTCTCTGCTAATTAAGTGTAATATTGTATATTAATTAACCTCTTCAAATTTTAAAACTTATATAACTCAATTCAAAATTATTTTTTCTAATATGACGTACCCACCAAATATTAAATGAGTCCCGTCTATTAGTCATATTAGTAAAAATAACAATTTGATATAATTTTTATAATTTTGAAATATTACTCATTAATTTTTTTAAAAAAAGTGAAATGGTTGAAATCACATGAGATATATGTATATGTATATCTTTTCCACCAAAATAAATAAATTAGTATTATGTGAAACATAGAATGTGGCATGTATGTCTTCCTTTTTTTTTTGGTCAGCTTATGAGGTGTCTTAAGAGGGTTCTAACTGTAAAAAGTCGCCTTTAAGTCATCCACTCTTAGACTAACCGGGTCAGCCTGTAAAGAGTAAAGTACTGGCCAAACAGATCTCCGCGATACAAAAGATATGCTGCGTATATCACGACTTTCCTCATACTTTCACCAAGTGAGAAGCCTAAATGAGTTGAGATATATTCCTGCTGGAAGATACTGCCCTTTTCTTTTTGCAGAACTCTCTCCACTTTACATACGATGCTGATGCACCAACAGCCTATTATCTTCCAATAGGTCTGCAGGAAAAATGAGAGTCTCAGTGTACATTCTGCCTATTTTCCTGACTGTTACATTTAGCTTCCACCAGTTCTTTCCACAGTTGCTCTGTATTGTGACTTTCATTCAACAAGCAAGGATGAGATAACACAATTATGTACAAGAGGAACCAACTCTTGATCCATATTACTCTGGCTAAAAATGAAAAGCTTGAAGAGTAACTCGGAAAACTCAAGTATTGAGGAATGTAATCAGGCATCAGCGGAGAGGAACTTCAACTAAAAAATGTTATTGAATATTGTATAAGGATTCCACCACGTAATTCATAAAAATTACATACTAAGCTCTCTAGTCTACGAAATATTGCTAGCTTATGAGCAGGCAGTTCAATGATCTCGTTTATTTTGTTCACCGGCATTCCCCCTGTCTCCACTGCAACAGTAAAAGTGTGGCAGTTTAACTCGACCGCAACTCCTGCAATCAAGCAACAAACTGTACTAGTATTCAAATCTTTGGGAACAGAGGACAAAGTACCTAAAGATCATAAGAGATAGCAAGTTGTAGCTTATGAGATTAGAGGTAACTTTTAAAACAATTCACGCATAACGTTTACATGTGAAGAAGGAATGCAGTTTAATTGGATAAATGAACAGGCACAAGGCCATGTCTTTATTCTAGCTCTTTCTAACTTGGTCTAAACCACTAAAAGATAAAGCTAAGTTCTTCAAGAAAGTGAGAAAAGCAACAATTTTCTAGACCATATCCTCCATATCTATCTTTTAACTTACAAACTAAACGAAAACACTAAGTCAATTAACATATACTGTTTTAAGGACAAATCTTCATTGATAACTTGAATCCCAGTTCATATAGCTTCCTGCCTAAACTATTGTACAAATTCCTTTAATATCCATGGAACAAAATGTCAATGGGCAAACTCTTACCTGCAACGAATAATAACAGGAGTTGGTTTCAAAGCCTTAGGCCCATTTCTAATACCTCTTTTGTGAGGAGAAACCTGCAAATGTGAAGTGAAGAGATGAGTAAAATCCAAAACTTGATAGTGGAAAGGGTAAAGAGTAAGTTACCTTCTTCTTGGGAACAGCCATCAGCTCCATTGGACCGCCAAAAGAGAAACTGGGCAACCCGAATCCGAAGATGTTGTTGTGTGTATTATCAAACTCCGGTAAAATCATGGGCAAAGATTGGATGGATGGTTTGATGGAAGCTCCCGACGGCGATGGAATGGCAGGCGCGTGTACCCATCTCCTGAAACCTGATGTGGAGGCGCTGCCAATCTTTAAAATTGCTACTCGAAATGCCATTAACAGAACGGATGATTTGAGAATGGAAAAGGTGAGAACTTTGAGGCAGCCCGGGGAGATGTGGGATCTTCTCTTTTTCTCGGGAAACAAACAGGGGCCGGAATCTGAGGTTTTTGAGACAGTATGGAATGTAGGTTAGATGGAATGAGCAACCAGTGCGTACGTCACTGGTGCCTGTGTTGGGTCAAGTGTGACCCACCAATGGGTTTATGCCACGTCGTCAGACTTGTAGTCGACGTCGCATAAGTTGTCTGAGTTGCTTGTTGGAATTAAACCTGAAAATAAGTTAAAAACTATTAATATTTTTCTCTAAGTTCCGTATTTCTTTACGTTTTTTTTCCCCGGGAAAAATCTCAATTGTTATTTTTAGATGCACACTTAACAAATTTTCAGATTAACATAATAACCTACAAATTACGTCAATTAGGTATTTTGTATTTGACAAATCCTATACAATAGGTTCGATCGAGAGAATATAAGTAAAAAAATTAAAACACAAGATTTTTTTTTTTTGCATAAATGGAACACGAAACAAATTACATAGTAATTCTAGGAGAGTCGTCCTTCGATAGATCCTCTAATAGGAGGAGGTAGCACCCATTGAGTGTAGTCACAAAATAAGTAACGCCTGTATTAAAGTGATCAGCATATTTAGCAAGCTAATCGACGTATCTGTTACTCTCTCAATAGATATGACGATGAGTAACGGTCCAACTTCGGGCAAAGAGTTTATTAATCCCCTGCTCCGTCAACTTAACCACGTGTACACTTCACTTCTGTTTTGACATACAATGTGGCATGTATACTTTTGATGTGCTTGCATTCCTGCAACGGTGCAACCCCCACACCGGAACCGTTATGTGCAAAGTTGAGAGAGCTTGGTGATGGGGATTTGGGTTTCGCAAGGCAGTTGTGTATCCTGCCTCGTGAAATTGAAACTGAAACAGAAACCCATTAGAGACGTTTGGTTTGATGGCTACCCAAGAACATGATCGCGTTTAGGGAAAGCAACCAGAGCAGGACAAAACCGAAGGAATGGTAATATAAAAAAAGAGAGAGAGAGAGAGAATTGGAATAAAAAATTAAAATTAAAATAGAAATGAAATCACTGATTAAGAGTGTTTGATATATGCAAGTACGAGATTATAGAAATTAATATTTGGTATCAAATATTAAGGATGGTAATAACAATTTTTTAATTATCTTAATTATTTTGTAAATAATTAATTAAATTTTTTTATTATTATTATTTTAAAATTATATTTAATTAATAAATAATTAAAATTAAATAAAATAATTATTAAATAAAATAATGTCCATTGTAATAATACCCTAATAAGAATCAACCAAAATGATGTATTATCTAAATAAATAAACTAGTCTTAAATTATCGAAAAAAAAAGCTTCAGTTGAGTCAAAACATTTTAAAAAAAGAAAACAAAAAGAGTTTTTATTCTTAATATCAAATTTCAAGTTATATCTGCATCTACTTGAAAATAAATATAACTTGAAAACAAAAATACATGATTATTTTAAATAAGTCAATCCTTAAAAAATGTAAATTCCATACCCATTCTCACGTCTTCTTAGTTACCAATCGTATTCTAGAAAGCTTGTTTTTCTCATCCTGTAAAGACAAAGACCACAACCTTAAGTTTGTCAGTACCATGAGTAAAAATTTCAAATTAATGCTATCCGTTTTAGTATGTATGAACTTTTAATTCTGTACATGTGAAATGGTAATGTAGACTATTTACATTGTTTATAAATTGTTGTTTAGCTTTAGAAGTTACAGAACCACAATGACAAACGCCCATAATCTGGGTTAGAAGAGCTTTTCCAAAAGTTCCAACGAGGATCAGACGACAAATG
Source organism: Erythroxylum fimbriatum (assembly GCA_026770325.2). NCBI lineage: Eukaryota > Viridiplantae > Streptophyta > Magnoliopsida > Malpighiales > Erythroxylaceae > Erythroxylum > Erythroxylum fimbriatum. The sequence goes on from JANZLH020000387.1 coordinate 1,789,233, forward strand.
TTAGTAACATTTCCTTGCAAAAATTCCGAGAAAAGGTGATAAAAGATCAAAGCATACTCCAAACCAAACAAATCCAATTCTAACCAAAACTTCCCAGATTTTTGTCGGCCAAAAAGTTTCTTATCAGCACACAAATTACATCGTACAGAAAAAGAAAGGCAGAAATGAGAATTACACAACAACTCTATGATACACGACCCCTACAAAGATCATATGTGTAGCTCAACATTACATATTGAGGAGCTAAGCCCCCCGTAGAATAGTAAAAAGAAAAAAAAAACTATTAGGCCTATGACGAGGAACAAAAAAATATACGGAAACTAATATGAAAAATACTCATCAAATGAACAACCTTGATGACTTCTACCTGCTTGTGACGCAATTTACACAGGGCGGTCAATCCCTACTATAACGTTTTTTAGCATAACGAAGTGGATCTAACTTCCGCCCGCAACCCAGTTCTCGAACTTGTGCATCTCTTCATACCAGAGCTAGCCAAATGTGCTCTTAAATCAAAAAATTCACAAAGCCTCAAGCTCTATCCAGGATCAGTGATCACAAGTTCGGGAATACCAGGACATGGCATCATTTGCTATACAGATACCACTAACCCATCGCGGTAATAACAGCCCACAATGAAGTTAAAAACATCATAAGAATCTACTATATCCAAGCAAGAGAACCCCGATCATTTGTTACTTGAGGTCGACCTCTAGTTGGTGTTGGAGGTCTGTTAGCATTTAACTCCTGCTCTCAACAGAAAAGACCAGCAAGCAGGGCAATAATCAGTATAAACAAAATTAGCAATACAACTGAAGCATTTGTATGAATCAAAATTTCTTTAGACATGTCAGAATCAAGGACCTGCATCCAGGTATCTTCAATATGACGTTCAGGTGAAGCTTCTGGTGATGATATTGCTGGTGGTAAAGGATGAATAAGTTTGGGAACAACAACAAGATCTCTCCCTAAAACAAGTATTGCACCTGCATTGTTTGCAGTACCTGCAGAGGCATACAATAACCTGCTGTAAAAATGCCAATCTGTCTATGGAGATTGAAAAACAAGAAGCAGAATTTCATACCACAATAGTTGGTAGCTGAAAAAAGTGTAATCAGATGACCCTGGGCAAAACGCTCGAAGCCATCCATCACACATTCATGAGCACGCACAATCAATTGAAGATCATTGTTGTTGCAAAATTCCATCACTCTATCAGGCTGCCAACCATCCTTACTCATAAGAAGACGCACCAAGAAGGCTATTGCAACTATTGGCAAGAAACTATGCTAGGATGCTTATGATCATCATAATAGCAAATGCTAATCAATTGCAAGTTCAGAAATACAGTGTGAGCGTAAAAAATTTGCAATTTCCATCATCAAGTTCACATCCAAAAACTGTTCGATATATATCAAGTTATCAAAACAGCAAAAGTGCAAACTGAAAACTTAGAAGCAACAAAAGGATAGATTGGTCAAAAAGTATCTCTGATGTATAGTTTTTGGAAGAATAACTGAAATACAATTATCGGTGTAATGTATAATACTTGGAGGAAAACCAATGAAGCAATTGATTACAAACAAGCATTATAAGAAGTACTCACCCCAAAAGTTACCAACCCAGGACCTCTAGCATTTGGCCGCAATCCCTCAACACTGTCATTCTCTGTCGGATCAGACCTGAGGGACAAATCATGTGTCATTATGAATCAAAGGTACAGCAAAGAAACAATATAAGGCAAACACCGACCACAACAAATCCATAAGAACGATTGAGCCTGCTTCCATGGTAATTGGACGCTGAATATTCTCAATCTGCTCCACATGATTTATTGAGCGACCAATACCACCATGCATACAAATAATCTTCTTTTCAATTAGTGCAGCTAAAGGAAGCCAATTAAACAGACGATTTATCCGATGCCAAACCCAAATTCCATCTCTTTCACCCTGATCAGCCAAAAATAAGCCAGTAAGTGAGCTGTGACAAAAGGAAAATATAGTTTAAACTGTAATATCTCACCATACGCTCAATGCACTCAATGCGAAAACCAAAAAGGGCATTGATATCTGCAGCTTCATGATTCCCACGAATTAAATGTACATTTTGAGGATACTCAACCTATAAGATTACAATAATTAATAAAATGCATTGATCAATCAAGACACTAGGAAAAACTTAAATGTAAGTGTCAGTCAGTCATCTAACTGAAAAAAATAGGTTAACAGGGGAAAACTAAGGAATAAGAAAAGAACACACAACCGTCTTACCTTTAAAGCAAGTAGAAGGCTTATAGTTTCCAGGCTATGCTGGCCTCGATCAACATAATCTCCTAAGAAGAGATAGTCAATATATCTGACAGTCAAGTAACAGAATTAGAATAAGCCTTGCTAATAAACAAGCATGTAAACCTAAAAACGCGCAATCTTGTCTCCAAAATACGAAACCTCATCCTTCCCATTAACACTAGAGCCAAAGATAGCAACTTCTAGAAGTTAATTCCACGCTCAATTGCAAGGTTTAGCATTCATAACAGAGCACCGCAGTATGTTAAATAGATAGCAAGAAAATCAATACAAATAATGAAGACTTAGTGAAATAAATGCTTTGGGTGGAAAATAGCCTCAGCAAGACTTTAGTTGCAGATCAGATTTAACAGAACACTAATTTCTACATTAGTCAACCAAGATGGTTATTGACTTTGCCACTGTGTACAAGGGAAACAGGTCCACTTTAGAAACTCCTATTTTAGATTATCCTTTTAGTAGATCAAGTTTTTGTATTAGTCATTTATTTCCAGCTTTTTAATCTTTCCAAAGATTTTTGGTTCATTATTTATAGCTTATCAGTTAAATTTGATGTGCACAGCCAGTCACATAACGGCATCCTGTTAACACTTAAAACTGCAATTTCTGCAGGCCTATCAATTAGCACAAGCAGCTTGATTAAATCAAGAGAATTCCTCTATAAACAATTAAATATTCCGAAGCACATGGACCAGTATGCAAGATAAACAATAAAAAAGATAAGGATTCTTACGCGATGTCACCAGCTGTTGAAGGTGCACCATATTCATCAAAGAGGCGCATAAGATCACCAAATTGACCATGGAGATCCCCAAATATCTTGATTGGAGCCTTAAGCTGCAAAACACTTGGTTCACTTGAAAAGATTCTTTCAGCACTGTCACAAAGATCTGCTATTTCATTGCAATCTAAGAAAAATTGCCGCCGGACGGGAGGCTTCCAGCCACGTGGCTTTAAAAGATGTGCAACAACCTATTGTAAAAAAAGGATGTCATTTGGAATGTATAATCAGGCACAAACATGCAAACGGTAAACAATACTGTGGTTGTGTATGTAGATGGGTGTAAAACTATATTCATAGATGTATAGTCCATAAAGATAGAAGTATGTACATTAAGCAAAAGGTAAATTGCTGATAGCGAATGCACAGAGATCAACAAAACAACAAAAATGACCTCAAATGCATGTAAGGTTTGCCCTATAAACAAAAACTATTCATAAGAGTCCAGAAAATTAGTGAAACGAGGGATCACACAAACAAGTCTAGTTAACCTATATCAAATAATATTTTGCGAATAAAAACATTAGATTCTCATTCCTGATATGGATACACCAAATGAAGAAAATGTAAGGAATGCATAATAAAAAAATATTTAATCAATAGGTTTTTCTATGTCAAAAGAGCTTAAAGAATTATTAGATAATTATGTTTTTCTATGGTAAGGCACAGCAGTTGATCATGTTGCACAGTAAAATCAAAGAAATATAGAGAGATGAAATGGATGAAACGCCTATAGCCTATGATGGTAACAGATGCATAATTGTATAGAAGAAATGTATGCTCTCCGGTTATATACAATGCTAGATCATTGTATCCGGCAGAGGCATTTAGGTTTCAAAACTCACGACATATCTTCAGTTCTGACCAACATATACTGGACCTCGACTATGTCAAAGAAGCCGCCAAGACGGTATCAACTCCAAGTAAGTATGGAAAGCTAGCAAAAATATTCAACACCATTCATGATCAACTGTACCAGAAAAACTCTCCATTTTTTAAGCAATTGAAGTGCCATCCTTGTATTACTCATGGAACTAGACTGAAGGCAGAAAAATCTAGCAGTCTTCTGAAATCACGTTGCCTGAATACGTATATGAAACAAGATTCACAGTACCTTTTTGGGGACACTATTAATGGACATTTGTCGATCCAGCAGTTTTCTGGCAGCAGTTGCACTCTCCGGGGTGCCATAGCTCACCCTCCTACCTTCATTTTCAAACTGATCAATTGAAAGCTGTCTGACCATGCCACCTAAAGCTCCACCAGTCTCTGCAGCCACAACTACCTACATATGGAGGCAGTAGAAAATATAAACGAGATTAAGCATCCTGATTCAAAATTTATTTCTGATCACATTCATAATGGTGTACAAACTAATTTACTGACAGCTCTATGATGCAAACGCACTCCAGCTGGAGTGATATCGTTCACTCCAGCAGAATCAGGTTTGATCATTGAAGATATTTGATTGCCACTTGGGGTAGCTTCTGCTGTACGCTCTCTATCTGGCAGCTCAACTTCTCCATTAACTTGCCGTGCCTTAGCAGCAGCCAGAGTGGCAGTGATGGCTTCAGCTTCTGCAGCTGCTGCTTCGACCAAATACTCAACACCTTTGGTTGTTCTCCTGTGTATTGATACACATCCAGCAACATTTTTAATTTTCATTTCAATCCCAGAACAGTGAAACATATCTATATATATGCACTTGCTAGCTTACCGGGATCCTTGGAGCATTGCATTTTCAGTGCTAATATCAGTGTACATGTCACCATTTACCGGTGGGGCAACAGGATTACCCAGCACAACAGCACCATCAGGCACTGCTTCAGGCATACTTTGCCTAGATCTGTCATCAACAAATCCATACCTTCCAGGCACCCTCCCACCCTGTAAAGTAGATGCAGCAGCAGCCGCTGCGGCATGGGAAGCAGCAGTCGTCGTTTCAGCAGCGGCCAGATCTTCAGCAACAAGTAGATCATCAAGCAAGACACCTGTGGCACAAATGTTGTAGATAAGTATGCTACTATAATACAAATAGAAGATGGTAAGAACAATAATCCAAAAATAAATGGGACTGCAAGGTCCATGAAATTTAAAAAAAAAAAAGGAAAATACACCCCAAGTTACACCAGTAGAATTCCCTTTAGTGGAGAGATTTCATTCTTTACAATATTAATGTAACAACTGCATTGTGATATGGTTATAATTCACTAGTTATTCCAGAAACTGCAAATCTGGATCCTAAAAGAATAGTTTTCAATACCCATTTGTGTGTGGGTGGTCAATAATCTTTCACATCATTCGCCTTCTTTTGTCTATCATGATCATCAAAATTGTTGCTAAACCACCATAAACATAGAATATGAACTGCTTACCACCACGTAAACCTCCATAGATAAATATAAGATCACCAATTGCAGCAGCTGCATGCCTGCAACGTCTTGTCAACTCAACTGCAGCATCCCCACCTGCAGCATCAGCACTGTATCTGCCAGTCCTTGGACTAGTAACAACAGATTTAGTATCACACCAAACTCCAGCTGCAGTGTCCAAAACTGCACGGGAAAAAAAATGATAATCAAAATTCAGCAACCCTATGATCTATCTAAAATGACATAAAACAGAATCTTCTATGAGTAGAAACTATCCTATAATTAGATTTTGACCCAAACCTAACTCCAAAAGCACTCACATGTACACTAAGGAACAAGGTACATGAAGAATGCTTGGACGCAAGTCGGAAGTAAGCTCAGCTATCAGCAATCATATTAAATGATTGAACAAAAAAAGAAAATTAATTAATTTAGGGTTTCAACTACAATGTCATAATTGCAGCTCCATCTGTAACAGTTATGCAGAAGTTGACATATCCTAATAGGGTAAACTTATCCAACACATATCAATACCTGAGACTAAATAAAGCCTAGAATCTAATCTGATATTTGGATGCCTTATCATCTAACAAATGCATTTCCAGCTAATTGCCCATCCACCTACAAATGGTACGGAAAAGACCTTTAAGTAAAACAACTTGATTAGCTACCTGCAACACTTGATGAATCTTCTACCATACGACCACCACCAAGTGCCCCTCCAGAGACATGGAGCCTTGCATTAACAAAGACCTAAAAGTACAATTCTCGTGAGTGATGCAGTCTTGCCGGAATTGATGGGTCATATAATGGAACTGAAAATAAGGGATAAGAAAACCCACAGCTGCATGTTGATATCTTGGAGATGGAGAGACACCAGGAGCAATTGCCCATTCCCAGCGTCCATCCCTATGTTTAGCAAGTCCATATGCACTGGCTAGTGGCTGCAAAAGTTATGTTAAGAGAAATGCAAATGGTTAAATTAGCCATATCAGATGCTGCAAGAAGTGCAATAAAACTAAACAAACTGTTGGGTACGCATGAGATGAATACTGAGTAGATGGATTTGACATCATAAATACAGTGGTCATAATCTCGTTATTCACATGTATAGCATATAGAAAAACAGAAAGCCAGCCAAACTTCTACCCCCAATGCTATGTTCTTTCAATAGGGAAAATGAGTCTATGTTCAAGTAATAAGAAATAATAAGTTTGAGATGATCCAAACAAGAAAATGCAGAAAATCCAAAACAAGTACTGATTTGTCAACCTAAGAATCATAGTAATTACAATGAGTTCCAAAAGCCAAACTATATTGAGAAGAAAAAGAAAATATTGATTAAAAGAGAAAAACTAATGACATCAGCTTACTTTCTAAGCATATTAAGAATTAAAATGGACACATTTCTTACATTGAAGCAACCATGTAAGTCAAATATGCCTCAGGGTAACATAAAGGAGTTACACCAAGAAGTTTGTGATCTCAATGCCCCATAAAAGTTACCATCCCACAAAAGGTTTTATTGATTTACCAATTTACACCGACAAGTTTGTGATCTCAATACCCCATAACAGTTACCATCCCAGAAAAGGTTTTATTGATTTACCACTTCAAAACTAGTGGCATAGAAACATAGAAGCTCCAAACTGGGCTTCATACATAAGTAATGGCATAATTCATGTTACTTACCACTTCTCAAGTTAATTGAAACCGCCTTCAATGTTCACACTCACAACTTCCTTGTTATATATAACCCTAGAAGGTTTATTTTTTAGATTATGTTAGCTAGCTATTAAGTTGACATATTTCGTTCAAAGCTCATTAAAAAAAGTTATGCAGCATCTCTTGTAATCACCACACTCGTGAATCTTCCTCACCATTTTATGCAATAAATTATAACCAAGCCTAAACACAAAGTCGAAAGAAATTTAACTCACCACACTATTAGCATCTCTCCCACCACAAAGTAAAAGAAGGCCATCTGAGCGTGCACTTGCAGTGGCATACCTGGTCATATGCAAACGTAATATAAATAGGCTTGATTTAAACATGACAACTAAAGTAACAAACAAACAAAGGCCCATTACACAAAACACAAACGACCAAATTGATATTGCTACCAAAACCAAACCCAACGATCTATGTTCAGGATCATAGTTCAGAATCATACTTGTTAGGGTGCTGCCAAAAATTGCAGCAGCTCAAGTTGCTTGTTTCCAAGATGCAAAAGTTCTATTTATTGACCTAAGATATTGTTTCGTCGTTTTTATCGCTATCATGTAAGGCTGACCTTCTCATTTCTAATGAATCCTGCTCCTTTTAATATGCCTTTGATAAGGACTTTAGAAGAGCCACACCCTAAAAGCTAGCTTATGAGGGTAGAGAGCTCAAAGTCCTTATAAATTCCATATCAATTTTGTATTTAACCAATATGGGATTCAAGTCCCATACCTTGCAATTAGATC
>JANZLH020000387.1:1812717-1841232 GCA_026770325.2 Erythroxylum fimbriatum
ACAAGTCGCCTTATACAAACAAAATGCAAGCACAAGTCGCCTTGTATCTCATACAAGTCGCCTTATACCTACAACTACAACAATCACAATATCAATTATTATACAAATATTAATAAAATATTAATATAAAAAATAATGCTAAAAAATTATAACATCAATCATTATATAAATCATGTAAAAATATTTTTTAAAAACTAAGTAATTTAATTTGTACTAACCTTTAGATATGCACTTCACACGTCAACATCTATAGTAATACATCTTTTTTCATCATCCCAACCAAAATCACTTGTTTCTCCGCTATTTCTCGCATCATACATAGCATGATATTGTTTTTTCAATAATTTACAATGAGATTCAATATGTGGTTTTTCTTTTAAACCATGCCCTGGTAATTTTTGATCTAATATCCTTTCCAGTTCTTTTTGATATCCTTTCCTTAATCAAATGCCATTTTCACCATCAAAATTTCCACTTTCTTTCGGTTCAAGTATGGTCTCCACTAACTTTTCATCCTCAACAGTAGTCCAAACATGGTTACTACCTTTGCCTCTGTGAGATCCAATATTACGTTCCATACCTGGAAAAAGTAAATTGATTTTGATATAATCAATGTATAATGCAATAAAAATTATATGCATTTAATTCATAAAATAATTATATATAAGACAATAAGTTATATAAATATTAAGTAATTAAGAAAACATTAATTAACATTAAGAAAATGGAAAATAATCTAAAAAATTTAAATAATGCATGTCTTTAACAAAAATATTAAATTACCTAAAGCTACTAAGAATAAAGATCGTAAAAGAAATGAAAGCCTATATTTTTATCCATTATTTCTATTTTGCCTCCATTCATCAAACATTTGATTATCTAAAGTTTGTCGCCAATTTGTCCATTCCTCAGATGATTCAACTAAAGTGATCGGCTCTCCGTCTAACTCAACTCCACCTTCATTTTCTTCTTCTTCCTCTTCTGCATCTAAATCAACTTCACAATCTTATATGATTGTGAAGAAGACAACAAGCCATTATAATCTTACTTTGCAATTTAATAGGATACCAATTTAAGTTCCTAATGATATGCCAACGAACTTTCAACAACCCAAAATATCTTTCAATAACATTTCTAGCTGAAGAATGTTTCATATTAAACAATTCTTCAGGGTTATTTGGTTGATATCCTAGAGTCCATTCATTGAGGTGATATCTTTGACCTCGAAATGGTACGAGAAATCCTTTGACGTTTGTATATTCTGCATCCACTAGATAGTAACAACCTAAAATATTAAGAAGACATTAAAATAAATTAGAAAGTTTTAAGTAATATATATATATATATTACATTTTAATATTTCACTTTTTATTTTTTACTTACCATCCCTGATTGGTAGTCCATTTCTTCTCCTTAATGCATCTCGGGGCACTCTGGCATTTGCAACCGAACCTTCCCACCCAAGGAGGACATAAATAAATTGCATGTCTTGTGAGCTTACTCCTAGAACATTTGTAGCTAGGTCACCTCTTCTATTTCGATACCTAGGCTTCTCAGCTTCAGGTACCCTCACTTCTATATAAGTACCGTCTAGAGCTCCTAAACAATTCTACAAAGTCAAATTCCATGAATACTTATATCATATAATTAAGAAATAAATATATCAATTGATATATTAAATATTAAATATTTACCTTAAACCATTTCCATTTCTCATCTGTGGAATTGTGAGGTACAGGTTCAAGCACTTTAAGCACTTCTCTTTGAAATCTAAGAACTGAATTTAGTACGAGATTAAAATGCTTACTAATCGTTTCTCCTGAGCGTAAGAAGACAGTTTTATCGTACGATTTTTCTCGCGATGTCCAAGAATGTACAGAAACATTGCTACTTGTTAATCTATAGTTGTGTTCCTGGTATCTGTTAATCGACCAATAGTTTTAAGCATATTTACTAATCTTCTAAATGTGAATTTGTCCATACGCAACTCTGAATGACATGTTAAATACTAGTATATATCAACCTATGAAGGTATTGGGATCGATCGTATTCATCAACAGGGTATGGAGCTTTCAAACAATATTTTCCATGATGCAATACTACGACTGAAAGGATATGTAATATGACTCTTAACATGTCTATTCGTTTCTTTTGCATATCCATTAATAAATAAAATACTTTTTTCTTTGTAGTCAAATCCATTCCAGCCATTATTTATCACCTATCAATTAATCAACAAATTTTAAAATAAATAATTAAACTTTATTGAATAGAATAAGATGACACTACAAATAAGATACTACAAATACACATGAAGATCAAAATCTGCAACATAATAATTTAATTATACTCAAGCAGACTAAACCATCAAAATTAGAAAGGCGTTGGCTTCTTTACACAATTGTCATATATCACTAAGATCACCTGAAGGTATTTGCTTTCTCAACAAACTGACACTATAAAACCCAAACTCCAAATTGGCTTCAATAAGCATATGCACACACAGAGCTTTAGCTTTTCTGATATGGCTGCATTCAGAAAGAATGCTCAAAGGAACAACCTTTTTAAGGAGAGAGAGACGCTAAACTGAATATCAATTTATAAAATTGGAAAATTATCCAAGAATTTTTTTTAAATATACTAAGCACTTAGCAGCGTAAATTTCTCTTTAACAAGGTCAAAATTTTAGTTAAACAAGGAAACAAATGTAAAAAATCTGCAGATGCATAAGAAAGGTAGAAACTTTTTGTTATAATACCAAATAACATGGTGCAACAGAGAAGATGACCAAACGACTAATGACAAAGGGCTCTTCCTTCACTGATTTTCCTTCTTGTTTTTTTTTAAGACTAATATCTCTTCTCCATAAGCTTGTAGTTGTGTCCAAAGAAAGTTGGCAGGCACGATTTGGTAAAAGAATCCAAGACCACAGATCAGAATACCCAGAAACCTCAAAATCACAAACGATATAAAACTAAAACTTTTTGTTTATAAAAAATGGCCTCTGGTCAACAAAGCTCCGATTTGGATGAGTTGTGAAAAGACCATGTAGAGAAGAATTGGATGGGACCCAGGAATTGAATTGAAGGGCGAGAGGATTAATAAAGAATCGAGCAAACGATGAACACCAAAAGGCCAAGGGCTGAAGCTCGAGGAGTAAGGACGGGAGTGGTGGGGAAAACGGAAGTGGCTGGGAAAAGCCAAAAACTATGCTGAGTAAAGCCAATATAAGGCATTTGGAGTACAAAAACATCATAATTTAGTCTAAAATGCTACTAATTGAAAAAAAAAAAAAAGCAAGAGCCATATCATAATTGCTTCCATAAATCAGACAAAAACTACACAAAAGTTAATTAAGAAGGAAAAATATGAACTTGAAGATTGTCGATTGAAACTTATGAGCAAAAAAATTCAAAATCCTACTAACGACAGAATAATAAGAATAGTTGAAGAGGAGGTAGGGTTTTATAAAAGAGTTATCGTAGAGTTGAGAGAGAAGGAATGATTGAATGAGCTAGCATAATTTTTAGATTAAATTATCGAGAAAAGTAATCTAAATATCAAGGGGGTGCTGGGATTTAGAATCTAATTACGGTGCTACTACTTTCCCTAGATTGAGAAAGTTTTTACTTTCCTAACTACTCAAAAAAATAAACCAAACGTGATAATATAAATTTTAGGAAAAATATTACTTTCCTAAGCAAGAATCCATGCCAACCAAACAAGTTCGTAATGTAATATTATTCTGTCCTTTTGAAGGAGGGCTCATAATGGAATGAAATAGGATGGAAAGGAAGAGTTTCACATTACATCTCATTTCATCCTAAACAGTAAAAATAAGATACCTCTGAATTGGAGGGTTTATGATAGAATGTAAAATGATAAACAATATTTTATTATATTACACTATGAACTATTATTTCAAACAATATTTCAGTATATTGCATTATGAACCTTTCCATCTCTCCAAAACAATAATCTTTTACTATTACATCTATTTACATTTCATTTCATTATAAACCTTACGTCTAACAAAAAAAAAAAAGCCTTATAATTCAAAGGATTCCTCCTTAAAAGATTGAACCTACAGACATCTCTTGTGCAAGCTGTTCTGCCAGAAGTTAATGCTTCGAAGGTAATACTCGCGAATCCATTTGATCCAAAGTACTTTATGATCGACATAGTGGTACTGGTAATGGAAATTATCCCAAGCCCTCCATGTTTCTTTTAAATAGTAATCTCATTCCATTCGATCTTTGCATTTTTAACGTTTTCTATTTTGCTTGTCTATAAGAAGGCTTTCATTATTCTCTCAATCTCTTTAGCAATGCTACGTGTGCTGTCGATAATAAGGGTGATTATGACAACATATGAGAGACTTGATTATGAAATTGGCTTGATTGGTTTTGAACAAATAAGTATGTAATCAATTTAAACATGTACCAATTTAAAAGTTTTAAGTTATTTTTTTCTTTTTTGACATGAAAAATAATAAAAATAAAAAGTTAAATTAATTATAAAATATTAATTCATTTCTTATGACTATATGATAATAAATTACTTAGATTTAAATCGTTACACTCTTATTCAAATGTCAATATATTATCTATCAATTATTAATTCAAGTTACCATAATTATTAGTGTTACAAAGGTGTAGTCAATGTTATAAAAATTAGACTAGAAATTAAATCGATAAATAAAAATTTAAGATTTAAAAGATTAAATTATTATTAGACAGTCATAAAATATGTTAAAGGTTGAATAAAATTAAAAATATAAAATATAATTAAAGGATTTAAAGTTTAATTAAAAAATATACGGTTAAATGAAAATTAATTGGTTTATTTTAGTTTATAAAAATCAATTAGTTTGTAAAAATTTACAGATTAATTAATAAATTAATTCATTTTTGACAATAAACATTATTACAATAAATCAAATAAGAAAATTAAAAATCAAATTAAAATTTTAATAATTAAATTGATTTTTAACGAGAGCTCTTGGCAACATTCTCTTTCAGTCATTGTGGCAGAAACCCGCAAGTCTTCCGTGTGGCGCAGCAGAGTTGACCCGGATTTCGCCTCCGACAAGAGCAACTCATCGGTTGGAGCAAACCGCCTCCTGGGTGGGTCAAGTTAAACACGAATGGAGCAAGCAATCGCTCTTAATTCTCGGCTACAGCAGGGGGCCTTATACGAGATAGCGACGTCAATTAGCTTGGAGGATTCACCCAGAACCTAGGCTGGTGCACTCCATTGACTGCCGAACTTTGGGGAGTTTTTACAGGTCTCACGCTCGCTTGGCGATGGGCTTCCACCGACTAGAACTGGAAGTGGACTCACTATCGGTTTACAAGATCCTCTCTTCCTCGGACAACCGTTCCATGGTGCTCAACCCTATCGTACTGGGCATCCACGAATTATTCACATGAAACTGGACTGTTGCTCATCGTTTTGTCTATTGAAAGAGCAACAGATGTGCAGATTGGCTCGCCACTCAGGCTGATCATTCCGATGTTGGTGTTACCTTTTTTGCTACTGCATCTCTCAGGTGCAACGTATCCTCTTCGGGGATATGTCGGAGAACTGCCCCAGACTTGTTTTGTGATCTGTAATATATTTTGTTTCCCTTCAATAAAAAAAAAAGAAAACAATAGCATATCGCATTCCTCATGTCAGAAAATTGATGACATGACATGGACATGGTCTTCAATTTCAGAAAACTCGTGGCCACTGTTTAACCCATACCCCAACAGATCCAGATGCATCTTTGGATCCGCCTTTCATGACCCAATTCAAATTTTCTTCAACAATTCTCTAGGAAGTCCATTAACCAATCTACCAATATAACAGACACACGACACCTGCACTGACAGACTGCCTATATCTTTTCTTTGTCAATGTTCGACTTCTCAGTTCTTAGCTAAATGGTATAGTATGGAATCTCTGAAGAGCAATGCATGCTAAGCAAGCAAAGGTGATGTTTTCGTTGAATGTTTTATGTAACATCTTTAGTGATGTTTGTAATATGTGTTGCCAGCCAATAGTTTTCTCTTTGGGTTTCTTAGTTAGCGGAACCCTCAAACGTGAGTGCGTCTAGCCTCTGAAATGGCCATAGAATGTCTGGTCCTCGGTACTTCCTCTTCCACTTTTACTTCCAATTCCTTCGCTATCCTACTTACCTTCTTCCATTTGCATTGCATATACTAACTCTTTATTTTCTTTTTTGACGCTACTTATTGCCATTAGGTGCCGGGCAGGAAGTGGGCAAGAGCTGTGTGGTAGTGTCAATCAATGGAAAGCGTATTATGTTCGATTGTGGCATGCACATGGGCTACGATGATCAGCGTCGCTACCCCGACTTCTCTCTTATCTCTCAATCCGGAGATTTTGATGCTGCCCTCAGCTGCGTTATCATCACTCACTTGTAAAAGATAAAACTTTTTTGTTCCTGTTTCTATCTCTCTCTCTTTTTTTTTTGTGAGTTTCCGAGCTTCTATGAGATGGGTTTATCGCAGTCATCTGGACCATGTTGGCGCTCTTCCTTATTTCACAGAAGTATGCGGTTATAATGGCCCTGTTTACATGACGGTAATGTTCTTAACGTGCTCGACAAAATGTTCGAATCGGAGTTTAATTTTCAGTACAACTGAAATGAGGAGCCTTGAAGTATCTTTTTCTAGTGAAGTGACTTGGATTTTAGTCTCCGATACCTTGGAAATTATAAGGTTGGGATTCGGGTTTGGAATATTCAAAGCTTTATTCTGCACATAATATGGGACATGGGCTCGAGTTATGATCCTTGGTGTATGCAAAAGTTTCTAGTCTTATGGCTGCCGGATTTGTGAAGCTGTGTTTTATATTCCTTTTATGCACTTTTTGCAGCTATCTTATTAAAATTATGCGTATTGCAGTATCCGACAAAGGCTTTGGCTCCACTGATGCTAGAGGATTACAGAAAAGTAATGGTAGATAGGAGAGGCGAGGAGGAGACATTTACTGCTGATAATATATTGCAATGCATGAAGAAGGGTAACTTTTTTGGATCAGTTTCATATACTTCGATCATGTAACCAATAAGGGCAGTTTCTGATACCGGTTGCACTTGCATAAAGTTGCTAACGTATTTGCTTTGAACTTTTGCTTCCTTGATGCGTTCAAAAACAAAGTAATTCTTTTGCAGAAAAGAAATATGCTTTTGATTATTTATGTACAATAAGCAAGAAACATGAAATGTTCAGAAGTTTTTGTTTGATATTTTGTTCTTTATTTTCCTGGAATTTCAATTCTTTATCTTTTTTTCTGTTTTTCTTATTTATGTTTGCATTGCAGTGATACCGTTGGATCTAAAGCAGACTGTGCTGGTTGATAGTGATCTTCTTATACGTGCCTACTATGCAGGACATGTAAGATTTTAATTTCTTCTGACACATACTAGAATCATCGGCCTTGTCCTCTTATGGTTGGCAAAATTATTATTGGTTGCACCATTAAGATGATGCTTATCCACTACAGGATTTGATGAACGTGATTTGAAGACTTTGTTCTCACCATTACTCCTTTTGAAGAAAAGAAGAGAGAGAAAGGAAAACAGGAATACATGTTGAAGTAATATTATTTGATTGAGAGATGGTTCTGACAATAGGCTGTTAATATATTAACTTAACTACTGCATTCAAGTTGTAACTTATTTTACTTCTTATGTTTATTTGAATCTTCTATGTCTTAGTGACATTCAGAACCTAAGCAACTAGAATGAATTTAACTAAGTAGGGGTCTGTACTCTGTAGCCTACATTATTATTAAGTATAGAGCTAAAAGAAGAAAAGGTTATTAGAGAAGATTGATCAACATGATATTCTAATAAATTCTCCAGTCATCTATTCCAGCTCAGTTTCCAACCTTAAAGTTTTGTTTCTCCATTCACATCCAGTTAGCTGAAACCCCACGGTTTAGTACTTCTGTTATTAACTACCATCATCGTGTGTGATGTGGCTCATATGCATGGATTCTAAGCGTAATTCTTATTAGCTGACATTTTAAATAATGTATTTTCGTATTACTTTTCTTTTTTAAATACTATTTATTACAAACTAATCCTACATACAACCAGTTCTTGCATGCTTGGCTTGTGCCCCAACTTGCTACCTGTTTCTAAAAGAAGGTTTTATGGGCCACTTTGAAGGGACCAGCTCATACACTTATTGAAATAAATAGAACTCCGAATAAAAGGAAGCTAGTTTATTTAGTTAGTTTTCACTAAGAACTTACCTTCAGAATCGTATGACCACTGTCTGTAAGTGCTTGCTTGATCTATCTAGACTTGGAATTATAGGATCTTGTAGAATAAGTATACCTGAAACTTTTGTGCTGAGTTTTCATGTAATACTGTCTAGTCCATCTCATTACACCCATCAGTTTGAATGCTTACACATCATGAAAAATTTTAGGGAATTAATTACTTTGAACAGCGTTAGTGGAGAGGATTATTAATTCAGTTTCGTGGGAGAAACTATAATAACACAGGAAGGGATGTTGGAGTCACATTTTCATTCTTCATGAGGATTAGGAATAGCTGTTTCCTATTTCGGCTCTTGTTTGCCTTAGTTGATCTCATAACAAGAAAAGTTCTGGCAACAAAGTTGTCTGTGAATTTTCTGGTGTATACTGTGGTTGACATTATTCCTGAATTTTACTACATTATTTTATGAAGGTTCTTGGAGCTGCAATGTTTTACGCCAAGGTGGGAGATAGTGCTATGGTCTATACAGGGGACTACAATATGACCCCAGATAGACATCTTGGAGCAGCCCAGATTGATCGGCTGCAACTAGACCTTCTTATAACAGAGTATGGAAAAATATGTTTGCGTGTGGTAAACATATGCTTATAGAACTGTTTTTATAGTACATAACTATATAGAGTATATTTGGAATTTGGGGAATGTTTAATGGGATACTAAACTGAGGAAAACTGCAGAAAAAAGGAAGAGGTAAGTTGAAAATCCAATTTTATACTAGCTCCATGAGTGAATAAACTGATTTAACTCCCTATAAGTTTGCAGTCTGTTATGAATGTGTGCTTTATAACATGTTTATTTTGTATGGCATTTTTGTCAGTATCGTACGCTTGACATGAATTCCCAATTTCGCTTCAAAATATAAGTTATTTAAAAAGGTGGAATTGAAAGAGATATTTAAAGAAAAATTCTGCACCAATAACAGAATATGAAGAAGCACACATGCTTGTTTCTCTATCTAGGTGGGGTTTTGTGCTTTCTTATCAATTGACACTTAAAAAAGGGCCATTATTTTTGTTGGTGGTGAAGTCATTGGCAGCTAATTGCATGTCTTTGAATTAGCTTTAGAAAGTGGCCACTTGTCTAAAGTTGTTGAAAGCTTGATCATCTTATGATCCCTCTCCCATGTCTAGACTTTGGTGTCAGCAACAATATGTGTAGAAATACAATGTATCAATACTTCAACCAAAAAGTGATTCTACATTTTGCGATGCCTTATGCAGCACAGGCTTTAATGGAGCAAATAGGCATATTGTTGTATGCATTGTTACGAGATAGTTTCACTGCCTTACAGATTGTTTGCCATTTATTTTTGAGCATCATGAAATATTGGATGCAGAACCCTGAGTATTTTCATTTCATTTGGTAATTGTTGAGTCTCAATTCACTCAGTACTTCTTGTTGCAGTGTAAAAGCTTTCAAAAACTTGTTATTTTTATAATATTAGTTAAAATTCAACAGTATGCCATTTGGTGGATATGCAAAAATGTTCTCCTATCTATTAATCTGTTTGTTAACAACTAAATTTTAATATATTATGCTTATATTGCCTAGATGATGCTATTTGTTTCGGCCTAGAAAATCTATTTTTGTTTGGTGACTGTAATTCTCCTTATAGATCTACATATGCAACAACAATACGTGATTCAAAATACGGTAGAGAGAGGGAATTTCTCAAAGCTGTAAGTAAAAAATCCTATCAGTTCCTTAATTTGATGTTCATTTCTAAAACTTTTCATATACTCTACGATGATCTTTTTCCCTTTTGATTCTTTTTGTACTAGTAAGATTTACTTATTCTTTTGATAACCCTATATAGGTACCTTTAAAGTTTCAATTGTTGCAGTTAAACTATGTTGTAAGAATCTGCTTTTACATGTTTTTTAATGCCATGTGAGAAAAAATTGATTAAGAAGATTTAAAATATGAATGACGTTATAGGATCCTATTTTTAATGGTTGTCTTATGCAATGAGATACTCACCTTTTGATATTGGATCGTAATATTAACCACATGAATTGAAACATTGATAAATATAATTCTTCTTTACCTTCTTTTCATTTTTTTTAGGGTTGAGGAGGGGTTGGTTGGTGCAGGTTTTGATGCGGTTTTATAAAGCTTTTGGTATTTCGTAGGAATTCTGGTTATTGAAACTTATTAGCATCACTTAGGAAATATGGATAATGTTTCACTCCTTAAGGTGCCGACCAAGACACGGGGATGTATTCTCTAGTATAATTGTGCATCTACTTATTTTGTATGATCCATCCCTTGGACAAAATCATGTTAGAATTAGATACGACTCCTTTGTTACGTCCATGGGCTATAACACTTCTTTTTTGCTTTTCACATTATAGATGTATTTATTTCCTTTTAGCCATGTCCTTTAATAGAAACAAAAAACTGAAAGGAAGTTACACCATATAACTTGAAATCTTTCTGGTATGTGATTGCTTTATGTACCATGAAAGCCATCAAGGGAAATAATTGGTTAATTTCTAATGAGTTTAAAACTCAAAGATTGCTCATTGGTCTTTATGAAATTGGGAAAGAGTTTACAGGTGTGAAAATCAGAGCATAGTTAACTGAGGGCTTGATAATAACTCAAGACCCTTGTAGCCTTTATATAGAACCTATTATATAAGGAAAAGATCTTAGGAGTAAAGAGAAAATCACACAATAAAGAGGAGATCATACTTTTCCTAATATAGGTATTTCCTCACGTCTAATATAGATCTTTTCTAACAACATAATCTTTTATGTTCAATTGTAAAGCTTGCATTTACGAACGCAAAGCCATTAACTTTGCATCTTTATTAGAGTCTTATCTAAGTTAAATACTACAATTAAATAGCACGTGTACTCAATTGCACTCTATAGCCTCTTAAGGCTCTTAGAAACTTTGTAGTATGCCAAAGATTCCTCCAACTCAATTGTGGTTTATTTGAACCCATAATCACTTCAAATAGTCGTTAGAGGCACAAACTAGCCTTTACAATGGCTAGTTTTTGGCGCATTTGGCTAGTCGATGCCCATTTGGGTGGGGTATCAGCTAACCAAACCCTTAGCCTAACACCCAATACTCTTTACTTTTGGAAAACATCATCGGGTAGTCAACCAAAACCGTTCAACTAACCCATGACCCATCGGTCAAAATATTGGCTAGTTAAATGTCTAGCTATTGCAAAACCACCCATTCTATTTGTAAAAATTACTAGATTAGGCCAATTGAATCAAATCTTAGGTTAGGCAAACTCCTACATAAACCAATTTTCAGAAACATTTGAAGTAATCAATTTTCAAGCAGTTAAAGTTTTTCAAAAGCATCAAAACACCTCATTTTGACAATAAATTGATTTAAAACTATTTTAAAATATCCTCTTAAGTTTGTTTGAAGAACAAGAATCCTTTTAAAAGTTCAAAACAAAATTTATCTCGATTATAAAGGGGTTTATGCATATACTTTACACATAAATGATCATACAATGATTGAGTCCCTATTTCGTTGAATGACTAAGAAAAGATTACGAGAAATATCAAAATGATTTGTTACACATGGAATGACTTTTTTCTTTTCTGTTTTTGGTTTATCTGACTTGAATTTCCTTGGCTCTCTTGAATTGTATTTGGTACTTCACTTTGTTCGTATTGATTCTTTGAACACTTTGTCTCCCCTTGAATCCAAGCTTTCACCTTTTTTTGAATCTTTGACAAATTAACTTACTAATACTGCTAAATATAAAAATATTACAATCAACATATTTTGTTATCATCAAAATTTTGAGTTAGAATTTCACTCGGTCCAACAAAAACATCACATTATAATTATCTGTCTAGTTAAGAGGATATGTACAATATTTTATCTTAAATCCTAAACACCTAAGATATTCATATTTTTATTGTAGGATAATGTTATTCTTTGGTGATATGTACACGAATGTGTTTTTGACATATTAAGAACTATTTTATGATTTTTTTAATAATTTGTGACAGCTATTGCTATGAACCTATGTATCAAGGACACGGCAAAATGGAGCCGTGTCCGCGTGTCGGACACCCACCTAACGCTCGGTGGACACGTGTTCGTATGTGTCGGCATTAAAAAATAAATTTTATAGGCTCGGGCACGGCTGGAGACTGCTGTTTCCTGCTAAAAACTTTTCAAAATCTACGTTAACCCCCAGATTCTTCAATTCAACTTTGAAAGAAAAAACATCAACTCCATAGGCATCGGTTTCAACTACTGGTAAATCACTGAAAACCTCAAAAAGACAACTCCATCCAGGATCAGACAGAAAACACTCATAAGGATACTTGTACCCAAGACTAGTCTTGAAGCATTGTGCATTTACAAGTGCTCTAGAAATTCTATCAGAAAATGGTAATTGACGCATGCATTCCAATGCCAAAAGAAGAGCATCTGCTGTTAGAGTAGAAATTCTATCAGAAAGTCTGAATTTTTTTTCTTAATTCTAAATTTTATTATATATATATATATATATATACCGTGTCTGTGTCCACCAAATTTTAGAAGTTGGTGTGTCCCCGTGTCACGTGTCGCGTGTTCGTGTCCGTGCTTCTTAGCTATGAACTCATACAAGGTAGTATTAACCTAGAGATAAGTAAATATTATGGATGACTGAGTAGGTATTTTGCAACCCATAAATAAGCATCCTTGCCTAAATATTGCAGGTCCATAAGTGTGTTGCTGATGGAGGAAAGGTGCTTATACCTACATTTGCACTAGGCAGAGCTCAGGTATTTCTTTCTTTAGATTGTACCTACTTGAATACGATTTATTTTCATGTGGAGGTTAATATTGGTTCTTTTATTTATAAAGATGTTTAACATTGTGGGTTAGTCATACTTCTTTAAAGTAGAAAGGTACCTTTTTCCTTGTTTCATATTTTGTTATGAACGTCCACCTAGTAATGAATGAGACTCATTGTTTCATATTGTGTTATCAATGTGCACCTAGTAATGAATGAGACTGAGTGGAAGAAAACATTAAACTAGAAAATTATTAGGAAAAAATGGAGCAATATATATAAGGGATCCCAATTATCATACATTAGAAAAAAAAATACAAAATTCCTAGAGTTAACAATGCTATTCAATATTAGAGTATGACCTCAAAAGTTCTTCATTTTTCATTCCCTCATCCCATTAACTGAAAATTTTACCTCTTGTTTCCCATCGTATATTTAAAGTTACATCTCTTTAAAAGAGATTTTGTTCCTACAGTGATTGAAGGGTATTCTGGTAAAGAAAAGCTAAACTATTAGGAACACCTCAATTGATGTATGAAGTTAGAATATTGGTATTGGTGAGTGAATGGAATTAAAACTAACGATAATTGGTTAAGTTGGTTGAATTCCATCTTGGTGAAGTTGACAGAATCTAGAGTTTTTATCATTTCTAGGCTTTTATATAATCTATGAGAAATAAGAAAAACTTTTCAATTGCTTCAACTTCCTGTCTCAAGATCTGTTTTATAAACGTGGAATAAATGTTAGCACACGATAATACCTTTTAAAGTTTGATACAACTTCAAAATGCTGAAATGTAAAGTCAAATTGGTAGAAAAATAGTAATATTATGAAGATTATCTTTAAAAGAAATTAAAAAAATCTGCATATTTTTAAGGTATATTACAAACTCTAATATGATTTCTAATTAAAGAAAAAATGCTAAAATAAGTAAAAAGACAAATAGCTTTAAAATGCACTTAAATTCTACACTCCTTTTGATTGTGGTTTTGACACTTAGTTTGATTAAAGAATCATCTACTACACATTCCAATATCAGTCCCTTCTATTTGAGAAAGCCTCAGCCTTAAAGTTACCTTGGACATTTGCATATAAGGCATCATTTGATAAATGATATGGTCAGATTCCACATCAATCCCGTCCACTTAAGCAAAACTCGACATCAATTTACCTTAAAACATATAATATAAAGGATAATTTAATGAATGAAGTGGACAAATGTTCTTTACATTAAATGTTTTGGAATTTCCCATGTTATCTGACAGGTTATAGCAAAGGTGTTGTCATTAATCTTCTTCAAGTACTACTATTACCTATTATTTCTTTGTTGCAATAAGTCCTTATCAGAGACCTTTCCTTTGTACAAACACCGCCGCTTGATCTCCAATTCCAAAATCCTGCTTCTTGTGGTCTTGATCTACTGATTTCTTGTACTTGACAGGCGCTTCCTTTAATTTTGCATCACTTTAGCCTAGTTTCACTGAGCTTCTCCTTGAAATAAGCTACTAGTCTCTTTTTCTGAAAGAGAACATTCTCTGATGCTAAAGAACTTAAAGTTTATAGAAGAAACAGAAGAGGGCAAATCACTCAACCACAAGCTTTAATTTGGTGAAATAAAGAGGGGGAGTTGAAGTGACAGCAAGGACAACTAGGGCTGAAATTTACTTTATGTTGGGTTTTCCTTATTAGATAGGAAATAAAATCAGATAAATTGTTCTAGTTGTTAAGGACTTAAGCTTATTTACAATTAGAATAAGGGTTTCACAAACATTTTTTTGTGTGTGCACTCAGCCCTTCAATAAAATAAGACTTGAATTTTTCCACAAACTTGAGTTTTCAACTAGAAAATCTGATACTTTTTTGTAAGAGGGATTCTTAGACTCTATGAGCGATTCTTAGTTCTCTACCCTATTTTGTTTGTTTCCTCACTAAAATTCCCACACTTTTAGCTTGAAATTCCAGCAACTAAAAGCCTAAAACTCTGGCCCTATGAAACTTGAAATTCCAGCAACCTAAACGAAAGATAATGAACCTGAAATTCGAGTACACAAGTTTTGTGAGTTTTGGCTACTAGTTTGATATCTATTTTATTTATCTCCTCATACATTGTTATCTTCATGTTCAACCTCAAATAGTGCATCAAAATTTGACTAGGCTATCACAAGAGTGGTATGCAACTTCTTTTACAAAGCAAAAGTAGTTTCAATTTCTTTCCACTTGAATTTCTTTTTTTCTAAGCCTTCTGCACCTCTTTAATTTTTGTTCTTGCCACTTTCTCCTTCTTATGTCCATCACTGCATGTAAGGGTATCTTGGAACTATTACCATTACTCCCCCTCTTCAACTCTTTAGTGGAAAACTCAAGCCTTTTTCCGACCTTCCGATTGAATTCAAACAAGTAGAATCGTAAAATTTATACTGACTCTAAATTTTTAGGGTCAAGCAAAAAATGATAATAAATCCCGGAGGTAATTCGTTAATAAGGGATTAAATAATTAATATTAAAATAAAAATAAAATAAAATAAAAAGGGCAAATCCACTCCAATTAAGGAAAAAAAAAATCAATATCCTTCATCCCAACAGCATCCAAATTATCCTCTTTGTAATTGTTGCGAGGATATTCTAGCTTATTCTTCAACATTAGTTCGGACCTAAACTCCTATTTTGTCTCTACTGATTGGCTTCTTGTCTCCAAATATCTAGTCACTTGCTTCCATTCAATCTCCCTCAAGTAATTCCCCTTTTAGCCTTATAAATTCTATAATCCACTCACAAATTTCTAATCCTGATGGCATCTTTGATGCTATTGAAACAAATCTATCAAAATTTGGGGGAAGAACTTCCTCCTTTAATAGTTGTGTCATGACACTTTGGTTCTGACTTGTGCCTTTCCCTCACAGTTCTTTTTGGATTGCAATCTTTCTCACCATGAAAATGCTCCATCCTTCAATCTCATGTTGGAAGTTTCATTCTTTATCATTTTGTAATCTCCATATACTATGAAAACCTGTCTACTTCTGCAATCCAATATAGAAATTCTTATAATCAAATTTTCTTCAAAGGAATATATGCCTTTAATTTGATTTTGTTGGTATCTTTGTCACCATAATCATTCATTTTGTATTCGACATTTCTTACAAGTTTTGTGAAGAAATCATCAACTTGATATGAATCTTCAGTGTTGACCTGTCATTCATGTCCATATAGAGGAACTTATCTATCAATATACTATCGAGAAGCTAAATCTTCTAAGTTTTTATTGGCAACTACACTTAAAGCGTCAAATTGATTTGTAATTTCTTCAAAGTATCATTCTAAATGACGAAATCTGGTTTCCATTAGAAGCTCTGAATGCCACCTTGAAATATTGCAAAACAAATTGCAAGGTTTGAATCATCTGATCTCCATCATAAGATACTTCAACCTACACCTACACCTACGTCATTTGCTATTACAGTGAATGAGTTCTCTTGCTTTTATAGAGCCTGATATGGCATATAAGCATGAAAAGATTAGTTCCCAATTATACTTTTGGGATTTCATAAACAAATTTATCAGAATGTTGAAACGTAAACTCAAATAAGGAACAAAACATCGTAATATTATCAAAGTTGGCTTCTAAAGGAAAGAGAACCACATATTTATGCGATAGTGATTGTAACCCCCTAACAAGTTTCTTAATTAAATAAGAAAAATAATTGTTATTTTATGCAGATTGGTTGAAATTTTTTATTTTGATGGGGCAGATAAGTTTTTTTATTGTAAGTTTCTCTTTTCTGCAAAAGAATGTAATTTCATTTTTCAATTCTTTCTGATTTTCTATAATTGATTTGTCTTGTTGCAAAATGTATCATATAGTAGGTCTTAATTGTTGTTAGGTGTTATACATCTTATATTGTTCTTCTATAGGACAAGTTTTGTACCTCTTTCACTATTTACTATATTCTCCAATCAGGAACTCTGTATATTGTTGGATGACTACTGGGAGCACATGAATCTAAAGGTTCCTATTTACTTTTCTGCAGGTATCACTTATGTTCTTATTTTTCCTTCCATGTGTTTTGGCGAGCATGTTATCCTGATGTTTTGAGTGCTAGCTTAAACTTTTGGGATAAACAGTTTTTTATCTGCTCAGTTGCTGAATGAGATTGCAACAGTCTTCATCCTTTCTTAACACCACTTGGGAATGCATTTTTAATATAGTTTTTTATTTCTAGGTCTTCTAATGATCTCGATGTTTATTTTGCAGGCTTGACTATTCAAGCAAATATGTACTACAAAATGCTTATCAAGTGGACCAGCGAGAAGATCAAAGAGACATATGCTACACACAATGCATTTGAATTTAAAAATGGTACTATGGTAGTTCAATTTGATGTTTCTTGCATGTAGAATGTGAGTAATTTTCTGGATGTCTAGTTGCTGTTCATTATGGGGAACAGAAAGCCAAAGTCCCTCTAGTGAATCTTTTCCTTTTAGTGTGATATCCAGTCAAGCTAACATGAGCAGCGACAAGACATGTTTAGAACATCTTCAGTTTTCCAATAATTTATTATAATAAGAACCATAGCTTTCCTCTTCAATTTGTCTTGTTCAGTTACATGATTATTCAGATGCAAGTTTATTGTCTTTTCCTTCTTGAAATGCTTCCTCTTACTTTTAGTATGGTTCCCGCTAGAGTCTCATCTGCAGATGGTAATACTCTACCTGGTTCTGGAACAATAGAAAATAGTATACCTGATGTTTGTTAACAGAAGTTTTCTTTGCAACATAGAGACACATATTCAGGTGTTCCATCAATAACTTATTGATTGGCATGTTGTAGTTCACAAATTTGAACGCTCTCTAATAAATGCTCCTGGACCATGTGTCCTTTTTGCAACACCCGGGATGATCAGTGGTGGTTTTTCACTTGAAGTGTTTAAGCATTGGGCTCCTTCAGAGAAAAATCTCATCACTTTGCCTGGGTAAGCTACCTAACTCTTTCTTTGTTCCCTTTCTGGAGACTACTTGAAAAGCTATCATTAGCCACCAGTTCCATCCATGAAAACAGAGTAGCAGATTCCCATGCATAGGATTTTAAGCTACATCTTGTACATAATACTTCTGAAATTGTACTCTTTAACTACTTAATATGTTTATAATAATTAATATGGAAGGGCAAAGAAATGAAAGACATAATATAAGGAAGAAAATTAGAGCCCTTAAATTCTATTGTTTACGACATTTTATATAGCACTAAACATATGTTAGATTTTCTTGAATCTCTTAATTAGACATGATGTAATTCTATTACATTTGGTTGCAGACCCTTTCTGCTCTATTTGGTTAATTCTTACTCGTCTGAAAACAATCATCCAATCATTCTCTTGAATATTTAGTACTTCCACATATTTAATTGTATAAACCAGAAAGTTTGAGAGTTTCTTTTAGTAAAGCTGAACACGGAGGTCTGATGATCATGTTTCAGTTAGAAACCTATCATAATAATTCCCATAGTTACAGGTCCTACAGTTATATTAACTGACTTTGTTTCGGAAATTTATAGATATTGTGTGGCCGGAACCATTGGACACAAGTTGATGTCAGGAAAACCAACTAAAGTTGATTTGGACAAGGACATCCAAATTGACGTGCGATGCCAGGTATATGTTCATCTCCTCTGTCTTTGGACTTTGTGTTTGTTAACACAATTTGATGCATCTCAAAGAAGATAAGATCCTGCATTCTCTTTAAAAACAAAGGTATTTTTTGGGTTGTCGGTTGGGGGAGCGAGCGTGGAGGTTGATTGCATTGTGCATGTGTATGTTGGGAAATGGCCAATGTTTTCTATTTTGTCCATCTGTAGAACAGTCCTGATAATATGCTTAATCTTACAGATTCATCAGTTGTCGTTCAGCCCGCATACAGATGCCAAAGGGATTATGGATCTAGTGAAGTTTCTCTCCCCTAAGCATGTGATACTGGTTCACGGCGAAAAACCTAAAATGGGTACCCTTAAAGAAAAAATTCAGTCTGAATTGAAGATCCCTTGTTATTTTCCTGCAAATGGTGATACTGTGTGCATTCCTTCAACCCTCTTTGTGAGAGCAAAAGCTTCAGACACGTTTATTCGCAGGTGCACCAACCCTAATTTCAGATTTTTAAGTTCGAGCTGTGAAGATGAATCCATGTCACCGGTAGGAAACCCAAATCCCATTTCTAGACTCTGGGTAAGTGACGAAAGAGTTTCTGAAGGGATTTTGGTTATGGAGAAGAGCAAAAAAGCAAGAGTCATACATCAAGATAATCTTTTGCTCGAGTTGGGACAGATGAGACGAGAGCTCCAATTTGCTTATTGTTTCCCTGTACATGTTGACAGATCGGAAGGAACTCTGAAGGAAGACCCTTTCACAGCACTTGATGTCCTTGGTCCTTCACATAAACGCCATCTGATTCAACTAGTGTGCAGTAAGCTTTCAGATCAACTTTCTGAAGTGGACCTTCTTAACCATGGGGAGCATCTTCAAGTTGAGTCCTTCAGTGCATGCATATGCTCGAAAAACAACTGCCATCATCGAGTATTCGATAGTTCTCAAGAAAGCTCAGTTTCATTGTTCTTTTGCTGCACTTGGTCTGCTGCAGATGAAAAGCTTGCATGGGAGATAATTTCAGCTATGAAGAAGTACACTTTGAGCATCAATTGACTGTTGAGAAGATTAGTTTAAGTACCGCCATGGAAGTATGTTACAGTAAGAGCAGTTGTTTACTCAAAGAATCTGTTAAGATGCACTTGAAGGATCAATTACTGAATTGTTCATCTCCCAGGATGCTGTCCCGGAACTGCTTGGCGTGGAGCAATCAAGTGTCCAACTCCTTGTACTTTCGGTAACAAGCTGTCTAGCATAGTTCTTTCTATAAGTTGAGTTTTGATGTTTACTCTTCCATATTTCTGTCAAAATGTTAAGTCAAGATGTGTACATACTCAAGCTTTGATTTAGACAGATTGAGAAATGATTCTGTCATACTCGAGCTTTGATTTGCATTTCCAGTTACTCTTGGATAAACAGAGCTGGGGAAAAACGTATAGTGTCTTTCTTTACTCCATAGTTAGATGTCTTAATGCTCCTTACGAGTAGAAACTGTCAACAAAAAAGTTCTGACGTTCCTCGTGAAACACCAAAACAACACTTCATACAAGGCAAACTCTTAACAAGACCACAACAACTCGTAAATACAACTACTTGTCGAAAAGGATGCTTATGACAGTCCTAAACAACTGACCTCTCTTGTTATTCAGAGCTTCTCTCACACCCTTCTCATCGGGCTCCAACCCTTTAGCCTTCAACTCCCTCAGAAACTCCCTAGCCTCCTCAACCTTGTGCTCCCTAGCAAAACCCTCGAACACCGCCGTGTAAGTAGGCGCACTGGGTCGCATTCCTTTGCCCATCATCTCAATCACGTACTTGGTGGCCTCACTCAGCTTGCCGTCGTTAGCCAGACCCTTGATAAGGACTGCGTAAGTGTAAGCATTTGGAGAAACCCCAGAAGCAAGCATGCGGAGGAAGACCCTGTGAGCCTCTTTGGACTGGCCACCGCCGGCGTTGGCGTAGGCTTCGATGACGGCGGTGTAGGCCACAACGTCGGGCATATGACCCTTGTCCTTGATTTGAGAGAAAAGCTGGAGGGCTTCATGGGTGCGTCCGTCTTTAGACAAAGCGTCGAACATCTTGACTGCATGGTTGATGAGGCCACCATCAGAGCGCATTTTGTGGAAGATGAGTTGGAGGTCTTTGGGGTCGTCGGGATCTTCGACAGTGGGCTTCTTGTTAAAAGGGTCGTAAGGGGGTGGTAGTTTTGCAGTGTCGATTTCGTTTCGAAGTTTAACATTTTTGTCCTCGTGCTCGGCATCAGAATCGGAATCGGAATCGGAAAGGGAAAAATTAACCTTAGTGTTGACTATTTTTTTGTTAATGGTGGTGGGTTCAGAAGAGAAGCGTCTAGCTACTGAGAGTTGGGAGAGAGGAGGAGGAGGAGTGCAAAGAATAAGCAAACGACGTTGAAGTAGAGAGTGAGGGATAGAGAGTAAGGAACGACAGAAAGCCATGAAGCACCTGAAAATGCTTAACAAGTCTATTGGGTTAATTGCACTGTGAAGCACCAGAGCGAGTTCGGCCTTCTCAAGCTCGTCTCTTGGAGCAGTACCAAAGGCATTGGAACTTTCTTCATCAATGACTTAGCTCGTTATCTTACTATTTGACCATTACCATAGGAGGCTGGACCGTTGTACCTTGGGTTCTCTCTACTGTATGAGTTTGGATCATGCTTGTCAAGTGGTTATTGCTACTTTTTGCTGCATGCTACATGGACCAAGTTTTGACATCTTCAAGTGGAAGAAGTCCATTATGCTTCTTAAGAAGTCATCATCTCCAGAAGGGGTCCAAAGTTAATTTTGAGATTTTTTTCTTTTGAAAAAGAGAGTAATATGATTAAAAACGACGAGAATAAATCTTAAACAATTTATCGGGTATATTAACCCATAGATGAAACCTGCCATGCCGAATAGAGTTACACGCTAGCAAGTGGACACACCTATTCTCTTGACGCCTAATCCCAAAAACCTGAATATCCGGCCTATCAACAAGAATGGCCTTACAATCAGACACTAGCAAACTAAAAGCAGAATTATCCTCACACGAGGAAGTAATAGCGAAATATAAGGACTGACAATCGGTAAAGATACAACCAAAATCAAGTAAAGAATCGAAAGCGTAAAGTAAACAATGCCGCAAAGCAAGGGCCTCCGCCTCCGCCGCTTGATTACCACCTTCCTCATAGCCAGAAATGACTATTATCATATTTAGGTCAATTATTATTTATTAATTCAATTAAAATTTTTAATTAGAAACTTAGAAAATATATAAAATATGATAATGTTTTAAAATTTTTGATCTCATCTTATCACGTGGCATACTCGTGATGTCATGAGAAATAAAAAATATTAAATTTCTATTAACGTAGCACACGAGGAGTTAAGAATTAATTCCAATCATATTTTTATTAGTTTAATTTTCATATTAAACCTTTTAAAAATATTAATACTTATTTTAAACATTTTCAAAATGTTGACCTTCAATTATATTTTGATAAAAACAATAATAATAATAAACGATAACTAATTTTTTAATTTAATAACTAAAATTTTAAATATTTGAAAGTAATTAATTTTTAAAAACTTTGATAATTTAATTTAAAATTTTAATTTTATTAATGTGATTAATAAATAACATTTATGTTATATTTAATAAATATGTCACATCATCAAAATTGATCTTTTAATTTAATTATACAATAAAAAATTAATTATTAAATTAAAATTTTAAAAATGTTGATCCTAAATTAAAAAATGTTAAAAAATTAAATACTTTTGAATATATTATCCTAATAATAATTTATTTATTATAAAAGATAGAAAGTAAAATTAAATATTTTATAAGAAAGTGTCACCGTCATTGACAATTAGGTTACTTGACATTATTTTTCAGAAGGCGACAAGAACAGGTTACACATTATGTAGCTTTCAATTCGATATCTGTGTAGTGAAGACCCAACTGGTCCTCTTCAAGCAGCGACTGCGTGTGAGCAGTACGTTACAAATGTATACTTTGAATCAGGACATGACATGAGCTTTCACAATCACTTGTTTTTGGCGAATACCCATCCAAGTTGTGCTGTCGGCAACACATATCATGACAACAACAACAGCTCACATTTTTCTTTTCTTTTCTTAAAAAAAAAAAGGATAATTATGTAAATACAAGCGCCAAATCTCCACCCAACCTGACTTTAGTCAAAATTCACAGTTTGATCAGCAAATAATAGTCCACAAGTCAAAGCTGTAGGCTTTTGATTAGAAGAGCATCAACAACTTGTTTACAGTATGTACAGTTCAGTTGAATATCTTAATCATCTCCCAGTCCCACACAAATCAAAAGCATTCCCCTGTAACAGGCACCCTTTTTAACCAGTATCTGTGAGATGAACACGTAAAAAAGTACAGTACATAGCTTTTGCTTTTGAACTCAGCTCTCTTCTGCCATTTTGAAGGAGAGTATTGAATTGGCAATCTTCCTATCAGGAAGTCACATTGGATGCTTTCAATAATATTCTTCCATCATTCACTCATTTATGTACACATTCAAAAAGACTGAACCCTACCCTACTGCCATGTAAAACACTTTTCATGATTGTTACACCATTAAAATACATTCTTCCTTTTACCCGCAATAGTCCTTCCCTCCACTTGCAGTACTCAAGATCCCTTCTTGCTTTCCTTGTACCTGCAACTTGCAAGAGAGACCTTCCCTTGAAGTCTCTAAGCTGAAGTTCTACACTTTATACCTCTTCAATACTAATACCACAACCCTCAACCAACTAAATTTACTTCCACAAGTATTCTCTTCCCCTTTCCCATGTACATATCTTCACAAAACTTTATTCACCTGAAGAATAAATCAGACGCGTCAGTTCAAGCTGGGAACCCACAAGGTTATGCAATAAACTATCGGACTAAAATTTTGTGATTCCGGAACTGAACAAATCTTTCAACACTAAAAACACAAATTTTGACGCAATAACCTTTGAAATGCTTAGGAATTGCAAGACTGCATAAAACATAAAGCCCTCAACAAGGAATGCAAGTCCTTTCTTTGAAAACCTGAAATCATAACATCGTTAAATACTAATAACTAGAATGCTTGAGAACTGTCTGAAATCATAACATTCTCAATTTGAAAATCAAACCTCTTTTCTTTTTCTTGTTCTATCCTGGGATCAAAGTGAAGTCATTTGGGAAGAGGCATCACAAGTTACTTGAATTAGGTTTTAACCAAAGGGGGATGTTCCTTCATTTTAGGTAATGCCATCTTGCTACGAATCAGAAGGTCAATTGAATTTCAGTAAATTACCAGATCTACCTTAGTATACTAGTTTGGATTACCAAAACATCCTTTTTCTTAGGTATATTGTGATCCTAATAATCAGAATGTACGATCACCTTTCATGGTAGGTATAATATTGTGATCCCCAAGTTCCACAAAAACCAAACTGCAACAACCAAATAATTCCAACGCAAGTGCACCAAAGTTATAGTAATGCAGGCTTTATCATACATGGACAACGACAAAGGGAGCAAGATTTTCCTAAGAAAAGATAGGCAAAGAACTTAAACCTCAAGCTTCCTAAAACAGCATCAGTAAAAGTAAAACACAAAGTAAAATGTCCCAAAAGAAAGAGTTGAAACTGATCACTCGATCGACCCACTTAACCGACAATCTCCAACCTTTAGGTGTTAGATCCAAACCAACCCAACTAAACAAATATGTGCCCATCAAGTCACCAACTATTTCTCTCTAGCAAAGCAAACAAATTTACAATAACAGTGAAACAATAAAGAAAAAAAACATTAACTCACCGGTGACTGTTTCTTCTAGTCCCGGAAAATGACTTTATGAGCTATTTTCAACAAAGGTTTCAAACAATCTGGAGAAAACTTCCTCGCAAACAAATACGAACTGGAGTAGTTGGATTTCCTTAAATCCCGAACAAGCTGTGGCGAGATTTCATCGGGCCTATACGTATATGGGTGACCATTTTTAGTGCCAGTCCAATTGACTCTTGTCAATGTATAATGAGTACATCCATTTTGATCCACCATTGACAACAAAGTAGGAAAATAGTGTTCTTCTGGGTAACATTCATCGTCCCTATAACATGGCAACTTGAATTTCTTCCACAGACGACGGTCCTTGATCACCGTGAGTACGTGGCGGCGCGTTAACACGAAGAACTGAGACCCAACTCGGAACTTTTCAAAGGGTACCTCTGGCATCATTGAATACCTCCCTCTCGCAATGTAGCGCTTCCACAAGCGAGGCTCTTTGGAAATTATCTCGATGAAGCTCTTGTACTGGATCCGAACACCATGGTTGGTGTTTGAAGAAGAATCAGAGGACAAATCAAAGGATCTGGAGTCAACCAGGGAACTGTAGACGTATTTAAACGAATGGAGAGGGATGCAGTACTGGGACAGCACAGCGAAGAACGCGTTGGCGGGATCATCTAGGACGGCGGTGGCTAAGAGGCGGCGCGTGGCGGATATGAGAGTGGGGGAGGCGCGGTAAGTGCGCTTAGCGTGGTCTATGAAACGGCCCTTGAAAACGCCGCCGGGGACGGTGATGTTGGCGGAGGGATCGGCGTGGACGTAGACGTTGTACAGAGAAGAATGGGTCGTTTTGAAGAAGTTGTCCCAAAGAGGAGAGAAATAGAGATCGGTATTGGTGAGGAAGAGGAAGGCGATTTTGAGCTTGGGGTGGTTGGGTGAGGCCAGGTGAGAGAAGGAGGAGGAGGCGGCGGCGCGGTTGAAGAGGGAGAGATCGTCGAGCTCGTCAGAAGGGGAGATGGGAACGGCGAGAGGAGTGGGAGGGAAGATTCTGGGTCCGACAAGGAGGAAGAGAATAGGGACAGAGAGGAGGAGAGAGAAGGTGAGCACGAATGGGGCTGAGAACATGCCTCCGCCGCCTCCACCTCCTCCTCCTCCTATTATTCTACTTGCGGTTATAGAGAAGGAGAAAACGCGTGAAAGTTTCGCACTTTGGCATATGGAAGAAGAAGAAGAAGAAGAAGAAGAAGAGGTGTGAGTACTTGGCATAAGAAGAAGTATGTGTTGAGGGTGAAGTTGTAGAGTGGTTATGTTAACAAGAAATGGGTTTTGGAATATGGTTTGAGGGTTTTGTTTTGTTTTCTTTAATTTTCTTGGATGGACGATGGAGGTGGTGGTGGTGCCGCTGTGGTGGTGGAGGACTGGAGGAGTGAAGCCTGTGGAGAGTTAGCATATGGTAAGACACAGAACAGCCTCTCTTTGCCGTTAAGTGTAACGGTGGCTAAGACAACCAGACCCATATTTGAGGAAATCTTTGGTCGCAATTACTCGTATCTAACATTCTAACTAACTATCGTCAGGCTTAAGGCATCAATACTTTCTCTGCCCACAAATGACAAATCATTGTATTTTAACATGAAGTAGGTTCAATATATGGATTTTAAAATTAAATTTATTTAAATAAAATAACTTTTTTTTAAAATTATATTTTATCATTTTCATATTCATAATTGATAAATGTGGGTCATTTAAAAGTAACCTCTTTATCAGTTAGGAATAAAACAACGTACTATTAAATTTATCTAAATTTTACGTATTTGCAGGATTTTCACTGAATATTGTTATTTTTGTAACTATTTTACACATTTAATATATAAGAATGTTTTACAACATTAATCTTTATGGTGAATTACTAAAATAGTAATTATATAATCACTACCCAAATAAAATTAAAAAAATTATTTACTAATTTTACTTGTCTCAATAACAATAATCATCATCTTTATTATGATCGTCACTTCTAGTTCGAAATTTCGTAATAAAGCAAGGTTTGGAGAGGTCTAATAGTATACAGCCTTACCTTAAAGATTATTTCTAATAGACTCACGTACAAATGTGACAATAACGATAACACCAAATAAAATTCTCGTTAACAAGCATGAAAATTAAGCAAGAGAGTATTTCTAAACTATTCGGAAAAATAAATGACATGCATAATTATAATAATATAAATTATCCCCATTTCAGTCGTACCAGATTGGATCCAACCCACCTTCTCCGTAGTCTGTGATATGTTTGGAATGTGGAACTAAACTTTTAAAAACTTATCACATCACTATTCTAATGTTTTTAAGAAATGGAATATCATTTGCAGCTATGTGGATGGATACACAGATAAGCATTTAGAGCCTTCTTTCCTTTATTTATCTGTAACTTTAATTATTTTTTAATGACACGTAAATCAAAACCTGAAATTTAACATATGGGAGGAGCTCTTAGACCTGAACTCTGTTTGATTGGACTTATATTAGTAGAGTTTTTATCAGTAAAATTTTTTTTGCATATATTTTCTAAGAAGAACTATTCTAAGAAGCTAATTTTATGTTTAGTTGTTATTTAAAAAGAGCTTTTTTGAAAGGGTTAATACAGTAAACTGTTTGACAATATAAAAATAAATTTTATTTTTAATTTTAACTATATTTTATTTTGTAATAAAAATTATTTATGTATATATAAATTATTTAAAATATATTAAATAATATGCAAAGCACAATATATTAATTATTATATAATTTTAAACCATAAATAAAAATATATATAACCAAATCTTTTATATAAATTATAACATAAGTAAAATTAATATAAAAATAAATAAAAAAGGCAAATAATATTATATAAATCTCAAAATAAATATTCAAGTTAAGTGAATAGTTAAATACATACTAAATTATGCATTTTATTGTAATAGAGAATATGAGTCTGTAAGAAAAACGTGAAGATGAGTTTGTAGGTATTGTGAAAATTATGTGTAAAATATAAAGATAAAAGAGACTAAAAAATAGGGTCATTAATTGATATAAAAATCTACCCGAAAGAGCTATTTAAGAGGATTTTTTGAGAAGCTCCAAATTTGAGCTTCTTAAAAGATTGTACTTTGGTTGCCAAACAGTTATATCTATTAAAGAAGTGATTTTTTATTTTACAATCAAATATCTATTTTTTAAAAAATACTTTTTATGGTAAAAAAAAATACTTAATGACCTCCCAAAAGCTTATTTAGACAACCACTTAATTAAATTAGTGTGCATTAACGTAGAATTGATTAGACCGGGCCAAGTTCGGAATAAGGGAACAAACTCGATTAGAGATTCAAATGGACTTGAGTCCTTATCAGACTTAGATGGCTTGAAGCCTGATTAGGTTTAGGCTAAACTCGATTATATTTTAATTAAAATTTGAACATAAAAGTGGTTTTAATCTACTTCTTCTAGTTCCAAAAGGTTGATCTCCAACCCTAAGGGCCCCCAGTCGCAAGCCCGACCACCGCTAAAGGATTGAATCACGGTCTGATCCTGAGCAGCCCCCTAACAGAGCGGTCCATTAGCAGCTGAACCTTTCCAACCATATAGTACATATCAAAATTGCACATCTACTAACTTACACCTAAGGCATTTGTGATAATCTCTTCTTCTTCTTTTTTTTGAATAAAAACGATAATAGCGCAAAAACAGACAAAAGCAGGAAAAGCAAATAAAACTAACCCAAGCCAACAGGCTTATCTCGTACACCCGGAATCTAATAGTCTTTCCCCCTCAACAATAACAGAAGCCGAACAATCTGAATTTAAAATGGAGACTAAACAAGAAGGACAATCAATCCAGTGATGTGGGTTTGCATGTAATAAGGCTGCCTTGACTAAAGCATGAGCAGCCTTATTGGCAATCCTACGCATCCATTGAAAGGACAAGTGAAGGAAATGTCGCT
Source organism: Erythroxylum fimbriatum (assembly GCA_026770325.2). Lineage (NCBI taxonomy): Eukaryota > Viridiplantae > Streptophyta > Magnoliopsida > Malpighiales > Erythroxylaceae > Erythroxylum > Erythroxylum fimbriatum. The sequence goes on from JANZLH020000387.1 coordinate 1,841,189, forward strand.
TGAATGATAAACAATCAAGGGTCAAAATTTCAATCTCAGACCGA
>JANZLH020000387.1:1946457-1956841 GCA_026770325.2 Erythroxylum fimbriatum
TGTAATGTGGATTGAGATATTGAAGTACTGCTTGAATGTGAATGTGAAGACCTATGTGCTTTATAATGTGATTGATTGTGGTACATGTATTATGTTCATGAATGCATAATCAGATAATGACAGTTGTGACTAGAGTAGCCACCGATCAAAGCTTAAAGCTCAACGAGTGAAAAGAGCCTCGAGCTCAAACAGTAATTAAGAGCCTAAGGCTCACTATATATAATGAGCCCTGTATCCTCATCGGATAAGGGACAGTTATTAATGAGCCCAGTATCCAAATGGATACGAGACAGTTCAGACACTCGGTCACAACAACATAATAATTAGAAAGTATCTCATGAGCATTTCATATGCATTTTTGTTTGATCAATTGAAATGAGAAATTTCCTTATGCTAAGTGAAAATATGATACTTATGTAAAGTGCAGTATGTGATTATATATTATGTAAAATGATGTGTTGCATGAATTGAGTGAATCATCGATGATGGTTATCTCATTGAGTTCGCAAAACTCACCAAAATTACAACGTTGTCTTTTCAGGACCGAGAGACAACTCTAGCTACTGAGAGGCTTTACTGCTGTGTAGATTATATTTTGGCAAGAGAGATCATGGCTCAAAGGTCGGTCAACTGGAATTTTTGGACATAATAGATAGATTTTGTATATTTTCCTCTTTCACATAGCACTTTTGTACTAGGTTTTGTTGATGTACATGCAGTAAAGGTTGAAAGACATAATGCAAACTTTCGATTTTAAGAAATGAAATGAGGAAAAGATGGTTTTAAAAATATTGTGATTTTCTTATGACGCTAATAAGTGGTTAATGATATTGATGCCATATGAAGCGAATGTAGTGATCGATCGTAACACACCATTATGTAATATATGTACCGGAATGACCTCCGGGAGTTTCAGTGTGTACCCTGCGGGAAGGGAGCGCTACAATATTTCACTGATACGCAAAGTGCAGAACGTTACAATAGTTCGTCGATCAAATTCTGACTAGTGACATCTTCTTTAGTAAGTTTATTCTTTCTCTTCTTCCCTGAACACTTGTTAGTCACCATTGTTAGTTGTTCTCCTTCATTATCGTAAGTTGTTACTTGCCAACAATTTTCATTAGATTATGTGGCTTATGTTATTTGGTATGTTGTAGAAATAAAATGAATGAAGATGAACGGATTGTGATTATGATAGTGGTTACAGGAGATCAAAAGAAGAAATAAAAAGCAAAGAAGAACAAAGTGCTTATGTGTTGAGTTTTAATAGTTTTATAATGTCTGTAATCATAACCATCTTCTTTTAATAGTTTTGATATTCCTATTTATATAGAGATTAGTCTTCCAAATATTCATATAGTCAAACAAAACGCATAAATATTTTGTTTTAATTGACAAATACTCATGTTTATGAAATATTGTATCAAACTGCTCTATAAATTTCTTATTCACAGTAAATATGCAATCCTAAAATGACACATTCGTACAAATATATTTTTATTTGATTCATACTCATGTTTTTAAAATACTGTCTCAAACTTGTCAAATTTTGTGAACAGAAAAGTATCATTATTTTTTATAATCACCTTATTAATTTAGAACTCTCTCCTATCATTCCACCAAAGCCTAACTTGCAACCATTTTGTTTTATTCCCAGCTCTCTCTTTATTAAGATGGTTTCGTAATTATGTATTAAAACTTGATTATTTAAGATTTACAAATTTATATTTATCTTTTTCTAATATTATTTAATTATTTAATAGTGCTTTTGTTACCAAAATGAAGTGGTATTTTCTTAAATTATTATATAAAAACAAACAGTAATTTATTAGAAAAATATTTTTATAATATAATATAATAAATAAAAATATATTAAAATAAAATTTTATTAAATTTTTTTAATAATATTTATAAGTTAATTATATTACTCATTTTAAATTAAAAGATCAAATAATTTTAAATTAAGTAATTAATAAAAATATATCAATTATAACAAGTATTTATATATTTATTTTGTTTGAATAGTCTAATTGTAACCAGTAACTCACTAGTGAAACCAATTACAAATTGATTAACTAGTATGTATTCTTCTCTAATCTTGTATGATTAGATGACATCATCCTAAAAAAGAAACAAAGGAGAAAGTAAAAGGGGGAATGATATAGGTAGGGTTCATTAGCTAAAAGAAACACTTCTTATTTTTTGTGACATTTATAACTAATATATTCAAAGGAGTAAGGAAGGCGTGGTCGAGTTATTTGTCAAAGATACCATGGAAGAAGGTAAATGAAGAGTTTCACAAAGTGACCAACTTACAATGGGATAAAACTAAGCTTAAAAATATGTTTGATTGGATGAGAACTAGATGGAGTCTTTGGAAATAGTTTAAAGGGAAAGAAACGGGATTAGGATGGGACTATGACAAAGGAACGATTGCTGCTAGTGAGGAGTGGTGGACTTTGAAGATCAAGGTTAGCCCATTTTAAGTTATTTTCCTTTAATGTTAAATAGTTAGTTAAATATGAGTTAATTTTTTTTTAGGAGAATAACAATTTTAAAATATTTAAAGAGGAAGGGCTTGAACCTGAGCTTGAATGTAAGTTGGATCAACTTTTTAGATGCTTGGCCCATGGAGAGATTACATTTTGTCCAGTGGCTGACCCTTCATAAGAACAACGAGAAGTTGAGGGAATATATGTTCCTTCACCTGATAGTCATAATGCTCATCATTAATTGTCAGGCTATCAGATCATAAGAATATAGATGAGACTAGTGGTCTAAACAATTATCATATAACTGGTGACTGGGAAAAGGTGTGGAGAGAAACTACCCTGACCCCTACATCTACTCCTGTTACTACCCCTCAAGCTTCACATGATGAAGGGAGTGAGAGAAGAAGATGCAAAAGAATTTTGGAGAATGATAGTTCACAAAGCAACAAAAGTGCAAGAACTGATTCCACTAAAATGGTAGGAAGATCTGCAACAATGTATGAGAGGCTTAACGACATGATGCAATTAATTCAAGAGAGACAGAGTGCAACAATGGAGATGAATACTTCTATTACGAAAATTCTGAACTCGATGAATATTGGTGCATTATATAGTACTGGTGCGGGTGCGTCAGATCATGATGTCATGAATGCTTTGGAAAAACTATATACTTTACCTGGTTTAGAGACTGGTACTCCTGAATTTTACTTTGCTTGCATGTTGATTGAAGATCCGCAAAGAAGGGCCATTTTTTTCTATTTACCAGATGATACAAAGAGAGCTGAATACATAAAGTTTATGTATAAGTATAACAAACATTAAAAAAAACATTATACATAGTTTATATCTATGCATTACTATGTTTAGTTTATTGTTTTTATTATTTATGCACTTATGTTGGCGTGGAATGATTTAAGACATTATGAACTTGGTTAGCTTATTTTACTATATTATGTTATCTTGTTGGTAATCTATAATTTTATTATGTATTATATTATTTATTTCTTTATATTTAGACATATAAGTGTTATGTTTATTTAGAATATAATTTTACTTGTTGATTTGTAGGTATGGAAGATAATGTTATATAAATTATGCAACTTCTACAAATTAAGCAATTTTTTGACAATGAGATTGAGGTTTAGGATTCAGTGGTTTATGTAGCGAGTTACATGGGTGTGTATATTTTTAACCACATATACAATGAAGCATGCATGACTTCCTATTAAATAGGAGAACTATGGATAAATGAATTATTGAATGGTTATTAAAAACTGTGTTTTAATACATTTAGGATGAATCAAAATACATTTTGTCAATTATGCATAGTTTTGGAAAACAATTATGGTTTGAGACCTTCGAATGGGGTGTTTATTTTGGAGAAAGTCGGTTTATTTGTGTATGTCCTAAGTAAAGGTTCCCCTAATAGAGATATCCAAGAGCGCTTTCAACATTCATGTGAAAATGTGAGTAGAGTTTTTAAAAAAGTTTTGAGTGTCATAACTGGATTTTCAAGGGATATACTCATATCAAAAGATCCCAAATTCAAGGAGATTCTATAACAAATTGCCAATGATGCTAGATATATGCCACATTTGAAGGTAATTGAATATGTTCTTACTTCCCCTTCATTGTATTTTTCATTAAAAATTGTTGTTTTATCATCTTATGATCATTGTTTTATATTAGGATTACATTAGAGCTATTAATGGTATACTGATTGCATTAGAGCTATTGATGGTACATATATAGTGGTAGTTATTACAGAAGAGGATTAAATGAGATATAGAGGATGGAAAGGAATAACAACTACAAATGTATTGGCAGCATGTGACTTTGACTTACTATTTACATATGTTTTAGCGGGTTGGGAGAGATCAACACATGATTTTCGTATTTTCCTTGATACAATTGGTAATCTGATACTTAAATTTTCAAAATCACTAATAGGTAATTTTAAGATTTGTAGGATTTGCTAGTCATGATTTATACTTTTTATGATATCATCTATACTAATTATATTTCCTTTATAGACACTCAAGTAAATATTACTTGGTTGACAAAGGTTATCCGGAAAGAGAAGGATATTTGACACCTTACTCAAAGATAAGGTATCATCAATCGGAGTTTTGTGGTGTAAATCTAAGAGGACCTCGATAAATTTTTAATCGAGCTCATTCATCATTGAGAAGTTGTATTGAGAGGGCTTTCGGTGTTCTTAAGGTTCGATGAAAGATATTGGAGAAAATGTCTAAGTATTCATTGATGGATTAAAATAGAATAATTTTTGCAGCTTTTGCGTTGCATAACTATATTAGAAGAAGTGCAATTAACGACCCAACTTTTAACATCATCAATCAAGATCCTAAATTTATACCTCCAGATGTATTTCAAGATGTTGACGTTAACTCTATATAAGAAGGAGTTGAAGAACAGAGAACTCGGGAGATGATAACTATTCGTATAATATTGCTTTTAATTTAATGGCAGTTGGACATCATTCTTAAATTGTTATAAACCTTTACTTTAAATGACGATGTTTATTTCTTTTGCTCTATTTGAACTGTGTTGTTTAACTTCATTTGGATTGTTATATTTTATATTATTAAAGTTATAAACTTAATTTTTGTAAAATTAAATATCTAAATTCTTATAAGAATATTCCTCGAAATACTAAGAAATATAATATTCATGCCCATATAATTTTGTTAAGAAATCATGCCCTAATAAATCATTTTACACATCAACAGCTAATACTAAACAACTAATTTTGTCAACCATCTTTAATAAACAACTAATGTTATTCGCTAGTCAAATTAGCTGATATAATCAACTATCAGCTAACCGCTGATAGAATCAACTAATAGCTAATACAATTCGTTGTTTGCCAAACAGGACTTAAATAAACAATTGATGTTATATACTGGTCAAATCAGCTGGTATAATCCGTTATTGGCTAACCGCTGATAGAATCAGCTAATAGATAATGCAATCTGTTGATTGCTAAACAAGTCGATGCTTCAAGTACCTTCATATTTCAATATGAAACAATATATAAGGCCTATGTCTTAGAACTTCAATTTTTATCAAAAACTCATTTAATATGTTAATATTAAATAAATTATATCTATTTTAATTACATAAAAGAAAGTGTGTTTGTATATAATTCAGATGAAAAATGTTTAATAATAATAACTCATTTAAGAAAAATAAACTTAAGATATCAATTAAAATTTTATTAATAAAATGAAAAATAAATTAAATATTTATTCTCCATTTAATAATAAATATATAGAGGAATTTCATAGGAGTAACATTACTGTTGCGAAAACAAAGCTTAGGCCTTTTCTCCTTATCCTCAAGACTGGCTCTAATTGGCAGAGTTTGTTCTTCCTATTAAAAGTGAACATACATTAATAAGTATTAATTAATTAATTAATTTAAAATGTATAATTTATCTATTATTATTATTATTATTATTATTATTATTATTATTATATACTTAAAAATAAATATGAATTTGACCGATATTTTGGTCAAGTTCTCCCTTTTTCGTAAATCAATTTCCATGTGTGCCCTTCAGGTTCTTGAGTGGTATCAAAGCCAGGACAAAAAGCCGGGAATAATCCCATAACCCCGAGTGGTCTTTGTTCTTGTCGGGTCTATTTTTAGAATAGCCTGCATACCTCTTGGTGTTTATTAGCATGATTCTGTAGACGATAGATCATCTGGTAATGTAGCATAGCCATGATGGCTTTAGCATCTTGATCTGCTCCAGTGATCTAGATCTGAACTTGAAGACGTTCAAATAAAGTGGGAAAAAGTGGATAGAGGTCTTTTACAGAGGTAGGAGTTGAAGAAAACAAAGGAGGAAACTCCTTTTGGTATCTAGGAAATTGAGGAAACTCCATTAACCAAAAGAGTGGAATAAGGAGTTTAAGGGTAGAAGTATTCTATGTCAATAAACATTCAGAGCAGAAACGTGGAAAAAAACGTCTCGTGACAAACACATTCATATGGTAATGTCTCGAATTTCAAAGTGAGTTACACAATAAGAAATAACTACATATGTATTTGGTCTTTAACAGTATTCAAATAATAACTTAAGAAAATTCTATAAGTGATATAAAAAGAGTAGGCAAAAAGTACCAACTCCTTTAAATATGTTTAGACTTTTTAATAATTTAATTGAAATAATTTTTTTAATTAAGCTTTAACTAGAATTAAATTTAATTTTAATTGAATATCAATTAGACCTAAATAAGATCCAATATCTCATACTAGTCCTTATTTATATAATATTTCATATTTAATCATAAAGTTTCTCAAACTTTGCAACGACCATCCTTTCTATGTAACTCATTATGTTCCAAAATATGTTGACAATCGATATAAATTATAAACCTAAATTATATTTAGGATTAGATAAATTAAACTTCTTTAATTCATCTTTAATAATCTAATTAAATAAATTATATTCATTTATTAAGATTGACATCTAATAGTATATTAACACTACCAAAATATTAGGTTTTTCAAAAGTTGTTTTGTTTAACATTTTTGTTTATGATTTTCTGTATAATTTAATTTTTTTACTACACAATATTTCGATTAGACAAAGAGTATGAAATCAATATATATTATATTTGAATTCAATCATATTAGTTATCCATTATTAGTAATTGATTATATTAATGAAATTTAAAAGTTATTTTTAAAATGTTATTTCACCATGTCAATGATTTCTTAAATTAATACTTATAAAGTACCAAAATATTTTTCCTAATTACTATAGGTTTATGGATCCTATATTGATTACTCAACTATATCCATATAATTCATATTATATCCAATGACTACCAATCGACCTACCTTTAATAATAATAGGTCATTAGTAGTATCAAAATATATCAATCTCTATATGATATACTTTAGTGATCTCAAGTAAAAGTATACAATCATCATAATAAGAATTTTCGTAAACATGCAAGTAATATTGCAAATAAAATTTTATATCGAATTAACTCGATGAACTTATTCTCCAACAAGCATCTACAGGTTTGCTTAAGTATATCTATCCTTTAGTATATGAAATCTACTACTTCTTTCATAAGAAATAAACATAACATGTGTTAGTTATCTTTACATTCTATTAATCTCTATTATTAATAAAATAATGACTATGAATAATATATGGATGATATGGAGTTTCAGTATGAATCACATAATTATGATCTCGTTAAAATTTCATTTTTAATGTCTTTAAATAATTATATAACAACCAATTGACTGTAGAACATAAACCAATAATCTCTCACATTACTAAGTCAATCATTCAATTATCTTATAGTATATCTTTATTTAATGATTATATTACCATTGAGACAGTGGTTTAATGATAAAATTTTACAAGATTTTATATAGTGAGCAATTTCTTAAATATTACAGCCTGTATCTCAATTAGTATAATAATTAAAAGAAATTGCCTAATCTTAACTCTTTTTACATGCCAAATGGCTCTAATATTCTACAGTATATTTCTATTTCAATAGTGTAAGAAATTGTATCAAGTTCGTTAAAGAACTTCCTGTTCCAAATAATTATTTTTTTAAACTCAATATAATATTGATTTAAGTAAAAAAGTATGTCTTAACTAGGATATACTTCTAGAGTTAATATTTATGTAACTTTGAGCTCAAATATTAACTCATAATATAATAATGAATACCTTAATACTTCAAAAGTATTAGATATCTCAAATACTAAGTACTTTTAATACATTAGCTATATACTTGGACTAGAAAGGTAATCAATTCTATATCTATCTGGATAAATCTAATTTCTAGAATTAAGTTTATATCTTTTTACATCCAATAAAAGTTACTCTTAGACTATAATATCTTCAACAAATGAAAATGTGAAATATTATTCTTATTGAGCATTAAGTCATTACATACTCCCATTGAAAAAAATAAATATGCTCCCATGAACCTTTTTATAAATATGATAATAATCATCTCTAAAATTTCTTTGAATTCATTATGAAGTTTATGTTTTTCAATATCTTATAGCCTTTCAATTATACATAAAATATATAAACAAAGGCATTAGTTCTAATTGAATATATTGTCATGAGATTTGAACAATTTTAAAACATCATCTTCCTCCAATAACTTATCTTGAGAACTATTCTCATATAAGTGTTTATTAAAACAAAGATTCTATTTAATGAGTTCTATAAAATTATATCTATCCTTTTGAATATCTTATAATCTTCTATTGACCATTTTAGTTATAAACTTATTGTATAATATATGCTTCAACTAAGCATTAAATCTCACAATCATTAACTTTAACTATTTTAAAGTCTTATCTTTTTAAATCTAATATGAAATATTACTAATTAATTTAATTGAAACTTTCCAAGATATGTTGTACTACACATCATTCAATATCCCAATTGTATTTTCGTACTTGATTTTTAGGTATAACTTAATCATTTCATCACATAATATTTTAATTAGATGTAAAATATAAAATTAATGCTACTTCATTTAAATTCAATCATCTTAGTTCTCTACCATTAGCAATTAATTCTATTAATAACATTTAAAAATTATTTTTAAAGTGTCATTTCATCTTGACTACAAATTTTTCGAATCAATACTATTCGAGAACAACGAAACATTATCCTTAATCATCTTAGAGTGGTGAATCTTACATAAACTACTCATCTAACTTCATATTGCTTGTACTATCTAATGATTACTGATTGAGTTATCCTTATCCTTAATAAGGACAATTCATAAATAGCATCAAAATATAGTAACTATAAATGAGATACTTTAAAGATCTCAAGTCAAATAATCACATATACAATTATCTCAATGAAAATTTTCAAGATACAAAAGCAATGTTTCAATTAAATTTTTTTATATTAGATTACTTCAATGTATTTGTTCTCCAACAAGTAATATATGTTTGTCTAAATATCTTTATACTTTAATTTATAATTAGATAAACTACTTCTTTTATAAGAAAAAGTATAAAGTGTACTAGTCCTTTTATGCTATATTAATGTCTATTCTCAACAGAATAATGACCAAAAACAAGTTCCTAATATAATATGAATATCATGATTATAATTTAATCGTAATTTTATTTACAATGTATACTTATCTCATGAATTTTATGTTATACATTAATTAAATAAACAAACACGTATACAATAAACACAAGTTTAATTAATTATATTACAAAAACACAATCAATTGACTAAATATAGTGTCTAATCAATAATTGGAACTATGACAATTTTCAAATTAATATAAATAATAAGAGAATTATTTCAATTTCATAAATTACATAAGTTGTTCGAATTTATCGCTTATTTTATGACCAATCACAACAATTTCCAAAAAAAAACAAATATAATATTGGCAGTGGTAAATGAGCAATTTATGAATATTTAAGTGAAAATTAATAGCATACATGATTATTAAAATAATTGCAATTATATTTTTCAAAAATTGAAACATTCACATGATAAAATTTTCAAGTTAGTAACTTTTAGTATAATCTATCCAAATAATTGTGCAACAACTTAAGAGGTGTTATCCATGACAAGCCAAAAAACCTAGAGTATGAATTGACTTATTCTTTTATTTGAAATTATTAAATTTAGTTAACACACTGCGGAGTTACATTAAGTTAAAATCATAAAGGTAAAATCTTCTGGTGTATTTTTATGTATAATATAACTTAGCAACATTTGAATTTTTATAAACCTAGCCGTCTTCCTCTTTTTCTCTCTAGAGTGCAAGTCTTAGTCTAAACCTAGCCGTCTGCCTCTTTTTCTCTCTAGAGTGCAAGTCTTAGTCTGCCGATTTTCG
>JANZLH020000387.1:1958149-1970015 GCA_026770325.2 Erythroxylum fimbriatum
TAAACACCGAATCCATTCGATTAGTTTAATAGCAAAAATTTTAAATTGACCAATTTTTTAATTTAGTTTTTAATGTTTTAATTCGATTTAGTTTAATAATATTTGTTGTTAAAAATCGATCAATTTATTAATCAATTGATCAGTTTTTATAAACTAAAATAAACTAATTAATTTGTATTTAGTAGTCTTTTTTAATTAAACTTTATTTTTTATGGATAAGGATAATTATCTTCAATTATTTTTTAAATTCTTTAATTTTATTTAATCTCTAACTGATTTTATAATGGTCTAATGTCGATTAAATCCTTTAAACCTTAAACTTCTTGTCTTACTAGTTTAACTTCTGGTTTAATTTTTTAAAACATTCGGTTAAAATAGCACCTTTAAGTATCTCGAATGCTTCTTGACACACATATGACCAACACCACTCTTTCTTTTTCTTCAACAAATCCATCAATGACACCACTTTCTTTGAGTATCCTAATATAAACTGCCGATAATAGTTTGTCAGCTTAAGAAAACTCCGCAACTCATGTACTTTTGTAGGAACCTGCCATTCAACTATTGCTTTCATTTTCTTATGATCCATCATCAATTGACTTTCTCACCAAGTGAGCTAAGAATTTGATCTCTGACTATGCAAATTCACACTTCTCTATCTTCACATAGAGCTTGCGTTGTTTCAACCGCACGAACACTTTCTTCAATTGCTCCACATGTTTTGCCATGTTTGTAACACTAACATATGAAACATGAGATATTGTTTTTAAAGAATCTTCTTGAATAATAAAATATATATAAATAATGAATAAATAATTGATATTTCTCTTTGATTTAATATTTAAGAAATTGAATTATTAATTCTTTTATATTAAATATGGCTAAAACAAGCATGCATCTCTCTTTCTAACATTGTTAATGGTGCGTTTGAAAATGTACTATCAAAGTTACAGAGGTTTAATTTCATTATTTAATAGAATCAACATTCTAAATTTCTAGTGCAAATGAATTAGAGTTGGGTAGACCGACACCATTTTGAAGAGCTGGAACTCACTAAGGTGTATGCACTCAACTCGAAAATGCTTTAAAATTGGATCAAATAAGACAAAAAATTTAATGTTTAAAAAATTAAATCGGTATTAAACAATCGTAAAATTTGCTAAAAATTAAATAAAATAAAAAACTTGAAATAAGATTAAAAAAATTGTCGTTACTTATCATTAAATTTAATTAAAGAAAAGATTGTTAAATAAAAATTAATTAATTAATTATAGTTCATAAAAACTTATTAATTTATTAAAATTGACCGATTAATTAATAAATTGAAAGAATTTTAACAACAAAAATTACTGAAATGAATCGAACCGAAAAATTAGACAATTAAATGTTTTTACAGTAGAATCCGCTTAACTCATTTACTTTTTAATCATTGCTTATTACTTTAATATTTTATTAATAGTAAATTATTAACGAAATTAACGTTTTAAAATAAATTGATAAAATTTTAAAAAGTTGATTATTTAATAAAAAATTAAATATTTTAAGATTAATTATTCCTTCTAGAGTTCTAGTACTGTACCTAAAAAAGTAAAACACTTGAAAAGTCTATACAAATTGGTTGGTTGGACCGCCACTTAAACGGAGCTTCGATCATATCCAAGTGTTGACAAAACATACTTTTCCCTTCCCGTCTGAAATCTACTGCCCTTGGCCTTCATCATCAAAAGTCTTGCGTATATGTTCTCGTCAGTTTAAAGCCGAATCTACTGCAAAGATCTACTGATCCCAAATAGCTTCCACGGTTGACCAAAAATGCCAATACAAGCCGTTTTCTTCAAGTTATGTGTGTGACTTTTAAATCGCTAACTGGTTATTAATTGTTTGTTTGTGTTGTATCGATATGAGAAAACTGCAAAAGTAAGACAGTAATCCTCAGTCTCCTCCATTGTTTTAGCTTCATAGATGTAACACCAGATATGATGATTATTCAGTGGTACGTGTGTATTCATTCAAAACCAAGCATTGCCAAGTACAGAACAGTGCGAGATTGTAGTAAATTCACTAGTCTCTTGTTCAAGAAGAACTCATTCATCCATTTTGGATCCTATACACACAACATATACATGATTCTCCTTCCGCCGCTTCCATGGAAACCAAAGTTGACGTAATTTGTTTTAATCAATCTTTATATGATCATCGTATATTTATCATTCAGTCAAGTCTGTGAAACAGATGGAAACATCATCTGCATCAATCCTCCTGTCTTTTCGAAGGATTCCTCCAAAACCCAGTCCCATTATAGAATCGGTCCCACATTTCCTGCTCCCAGTCAACGGCCACAATTTCCTGATCAGTACGATGATCACCGTCTTTCTCGCTCTCGGCAACCCCTGACCTTGGAATCTCCCCCACCAATTTATCTCTGGGCCGACGACCACTAAACGTTGGCCCCTGGTGCCTCTTCCTTTTCTTTGAACGATGCCGTCTCACGGCTTTTCGACATAGACAAGCGGGCATCTTATAAACAGCCAGAACCACCAAGTTCATTACTGTGAACGGGCAGCAACAACACACCGCCGCACACTCCGCCGCCGTCCCTCCAACCACCTCTCCAAACCCGTTCCGTGACTTTTTCTCCACCGTCGCCGTTCCGCCATCCACCTCTCCAAACCCGTTCCGTGACTTCTTCTCCACCGCTTTCACCTTCTTGCCCTCCGCGACTTGGTGTCCCATGTTGAGTTAAAAAAAAAAAAACTTTGCACGTGAAAGACAGAAAGTTTTTGAGGAATTAAGAGATGTGGTGGTCTGATTCTCGGCGGGTATCACGTATTTGTAGAAAAGACAAAACTTTTACAACGGGAAATGGGTTGTCTTGATCAGGCGTTTGGGTGCGAAGGGCAGTTGAGGAACGGCGGCTGAGAGAGAGAGGGAGCGATTAGAAGGAGAAGACGGATCAAAACAGGATTTTAAGATTCATATGTATCGGTAGATAACAACAAACGACTCCAACTTCAAACGACGTCCAACTTCAAACGACGTCCGGTTCCTGAAAACCGGAGTTCAAGTGTGCTTCTAGATTATACTATAATAAAAAAAAACACACATTCTTAATTTGTTATGGTGAGAAAATAAAGAAAAAATTATGTGGCGTTTATGTTTATCCGATGTATGTGTACTAAAATGTGTTTGGTATATTTTTGACCAAATGAAAGGAACAGACAGATTTCTAGAGGGAACTGCAGCTGTAAGTGGTTGAAGTTTGGTTTGTGGTTTTGGGCTTATTATGGAAACACAAGATCTAGATTCCAGGGTCAGGGAGGATTTTATTTTATTTTTATTTTTTTTATTTTAGATCAAAATATCCACTGGCGAATCTAGTGACTAATCCCCTCGCTGATTTGTAGGCACCTCACAGGGTGGGACAGCTGGCCCAAGGATTTAAGGCTACTCCATACTCAAAGTCAAGGATCGAACCTCTGACCTTTAGTTAATGATGAACGAATCCCTACCACTCAACCACACCCCTTGAGTTCTTTTATTTTTCTTTTAGTATATAACTCTTTGAATATTTATATGGAGTGACATATTTGGACCTATAATAAATAAGATTGCATATTATAATTATTAAACTTTTTTAAATTGTACGTATTAGTAAAATTTTTATTAAATTATTGTTGATGTTGTCATATTTGGACCGGAATTTTGGAGCAATAAATTTTATGGAAATTGTTGTAAAAATTCAATTTTGAGATGAACTATTTTGTTCCATTGTTATCACCCATTGATGTTATTGTTAAAGTTAGTATATGATAAACATATATTAAATTAGGGTTAGAGTACCTAATTCAGTTAGGGTGTTTTAATCCTGTGTTACTTAATCTGGTCTACTTATTTATATGAATCTTACGTAAACGTGTAGATGAAATTTAATAAAATAAGATAGGAACTAGTTAACTGATACGGAAGATCTGTCCCGTTAAATTGTTCTTTACACTAATTTTAGTTTTTCTTGTCAAACACATGTTTGATAACACAACATCCAAGTACCGGAATTTTATTTATTTTAACAATTATTTTAAATTCTTCCGACGCGTGAGAAACGTCTATGTTGAAGCCATTTACACGTTCATTGGATGTGCTTCTAGAAGTTTGATTAATAAATTCAGAAAAAGAAACTACACACAAACAGTAGCCTTTGATTGAAGAGTGGAAGAAAATTCACAGTGCCCTAAAATTCCAGCTAAATAAAGAAACTGAGATGTCAAGTCCTGAGTTGACTTTTGACTAAAATGCCATTCACATTTAATTAAATTAATTTGTGTGACAAAGAGTGGAAATAGTGATGCCATGTCACCGTTGCTCTTGACTTAGTGACACCCATCCTAATCAAATAATTAAGTGCTAGGTAACATAAAAATTTATTAATAAATATGTTGACTTTCATCTGTTTAAATAAAGACCAAATTAATATGAATTATTAATATTTAAAAATCGGATCACAATTTAAACTGACAAAATAAAAATTTAAAAATTTAACAGTATTAGAGAGTTACAAAATTAGCTAAAAATTAAATAATTTTGAAATATAATTAAAAAACAAATTTTACTCATAGAAGAAGTTTACATTTAAATAAAAAAAAGAAACTATTAAATAAAAATTATTTTATTTATCTTTTATTTATACAAATCAATTAGTTAAAAAAAAAACTAATTAGTTAATATATGAAAGACAATTTCACCTTTATTAAATAAACAGCCAAAAGAATAGAGAAGGGAACATTTTTGGGTATCCCGGAAATGGGCTCTCACACCTGATTGTTGCTTACTCGCATCATATGGTACAAATTTGTAGGCATCAGCACAGGATTCCCTTTCCAGGATCCCTTCTCAAAACTCTTGGAGATCTAATCAAGAATCAAACAACTAATAATGAATGTTGGCTTACAAAGAAAAAGATGGATATCATCTTTTACACCCATTGGATATAACAACTGCATCCCCCTGTCCATTAACTCTCTAACTGCATCAATTCTCTCCAAACATTTGCGAAAAAGAGAGAATTTTTGCATTCCTTTAATCCTGCTTGCAGGATTCCTTTCAGTCCACTGCTTTTGTGATTCCGATGATCAAGTTAAAGATTAGGTCTCAATAACATCAGCTTGCTAAAGTTTGCACTTGCACCTTGTGTCACGAAAAGTGAAAGGCCATGTTTTTCATGGTCTACCTCCCAATGTAGCCTAGCCAGTGAAGGATTATCGCCAAGATGAGCATGCATATCGCCATGATCATACCGCTTCGACCGAGTAACCAGTTCTTTGCCTTCTTTGCACCTTCAACTCCTCTTTGAATCCTATCAGCCCATCGCATCTGCAATCATTCAAGGTATCAAATTCGTCCATCAGTAATCATATTTTTTGTTATTCATGATGAGAAGAAAATGTTTGAAAAACTAGGATTACTCCAATGGTCATGCTGAGAAACCTGAAACTCCATAAACTTTTACACACAACTATGACAACATGAAATATCAATGTTTTCCAAAAACAAATCAAACAACCTGCAGATTTAGTAACACCTAAGCATCACTTAGTAAAGTATTGATGTGGCTATGGGTGGAATGTGATAAATGATTTAAAACATCAATGCCGTGTCATCACATATCCATTATGTCATAATACAACTAACAGGGACAAGTCAAAAACACTCATTTACCAATCCTTGAAAGGTTTAGAAGTTATCTGATAACCAAATTAGTCCTATAACTCAGATATAAAATGCTTCAAAGAATTATGACTTACTAAAATCCTTTTTTCCTTGACAATATATTTTCAAAAATAACAATTAATTACAGAAATAATTTATTTCTATCTTTATCTTAATAACAAGGGCTATTAATCAGTGTCATTGAGCACTTAACCTTTATTATATGCTATGGGTAGTCATCAGCTATTTTTATCCATTAAATGCAACAACTCTGACCAACTAAACTCCAGTTTATTGATAGTCCAATCAAACTGGAGCTGTCAGGAATCACCAGCCACCTTACAACTCCACTTACATTTCATGCGATTTGAATCTAGTACTGCCAAAAAATGCTCATAGGTTCATATATTTACCTTTAATGAAAGTTGAGACGCCTAGAAACTCTAGTTAAGATATATAAGCTAATAATTATAATGTCACTCAGAAAATAAATAGAGCATCTTCGTTTAGGAACCCATTTTGCATTAAACATTTACAAACAAAATAATGAATGGATAACTCATAGCACATGCCACCATAACATTCAGTTTGGGGCTAGTTTAGGTCTGGTTAAACCCACCTTGGACAAAACTCAAACAAATTTCAACTGGATTTCAAAATTACAGCAAAAACCAACACAAACATTACTCTGAAAAAACATAAGCAAAAAAATTTCAACATAATAATTTCTATGACAAGAAAATTAGTTCCATGCTCCAGTGGAATAATTGTTCCCCTCCCTGTCAATCACTTTTCATTTTATCTTCTATTATCACATCACTCCGCAGGCTAGATCCTTATCCTTATGTTTATTGTTGGTTGAACAAACTGAAAACATCATCTTTATCAGATATCCAAACAACTTTTATTTTCAAAGCCCCATATGCATTTATGTCTGTTTTTATAATGTATAGATCAGGTCAAGGACAACATAAAAAAAGTAAAATGATATAGGTCCAGAAGGTACCATTTTATCCAAGGCCTCTGGTGATAACGATGCCATAGCTTGTTGAGCTCTAGCAGCATCCTCACGTGAAAGCTTCATTCCAAACTGTTCACTCATGTTGGCCATCATTTCTGGGCTCATGTTCTTCATCATTGACGTGAACATCTGTCAAGTATTCAACTACAGATTAGGAGATACAGAATATAATTAAAAGTGAGCCAGGTAAATCAATTCATAGCTCAGATATTCTACACTGAAATTTCTTTAAAGTCAAAAGCTAAAATGTTCCTGGTATGAAGACAAGGATACAGATCACAAATCATTCTACACATCTAAAAATTGCAATTAAATCATTGTGAAATGAAAAATTTTAACTGATCCTTTTCCCTATGCTACACCAGTATTAAACAATAAGGAATACCACTTCATTCAACCAGATTACGGTAATCCCATGAACCTACTGTTTCTTTATTTAAAATTTCCTCTAAACCATGCAAAATTAGATCTTTATCAATTTAGGTTGAGTTACTGGCTCTACTTCTTCCCTTTTTCACTTTTTGCTACTTTACTGTGTTTGTCCCTCCAAACGAATATTTCTGTGTATTTTATATAAGACATGGACAAATCAGCTCTCCAAACTATAGAACAATAGTTGCCACATATCCTCCAAACGAATATTCCTGCATTTTCATACCCATATTTCCATCCTGACTGCATATCCTCTCTGATCATTCTAAATCAGTAGAAAGATGCAAATTCCACAAAATTTATATGGATTAATGTTGTAATTATTCACCTGCAGAAGGAAAGGAAACCTTTGTAAACAGGAATTCATTCAAGTATACCTGATGCATAGCTGGATCTTTCATTTGGTTTCTCATCTGTTCTTGCAGTTCAGAAGTTGAACTAGGAATGCTTGACTGAGGAACAGCTCTTGAATTTGAAAAGAAATTACCAGAAGAATTGGTTTCACCAACAATATTATTCTGATTAGCTGTAAAATTATCACGAGTTGATGCAGTGCCTGAACTTGGTCTATCAAACTTTGAAGCTTCTTCTGCATTGAGCACTGGATCTTTCCCTCCAACAGAAGCTGCCATATCACACATTTTCTGAAGCTCTTCCGGTGACATATTACCCATCATCTGGCTGGCTGTTTGTAACATATCTGGGCTTACATTTGGAGGAATTACACCACGTCTGAGACTGTCAAAACTAGAATCGCCTTCTGCCTGAAATGAAGAAGCCATTTGAAGCATATTTTGAAGTTCCTGTGGAGACATCTTGCTTATCATATTTGAAGCAGCTTTAAACATCTCAGGAGATATCTCCCCAGCTCTCCCACCACTTAAAGCATTCAAAGTTTCAGGCTCAGAATTCACAATGAAATTTTGGAATGATCTACAACCATAAGTGAAGAAACAAACAATCATGACAAAGAAAATAATCATATTTATACAATCATCTATCCAACTTTAACTTGCAAAAGAGAGACAAGGTGAAAAGTAGGGGTCATTGGCGATCGGTCCAGCATGGCTACTTCTGACTCTACCTACCAGATAAATTATTGCATTCCTGATAACAGTATCAAGTTGAATTCACATTTTGCAAATATAACCCCCTTATTACTTTTGCAAAACAGTAGGAAGCATTATTTTCAGAAAACGAGAAGAAAAGGTGCAACAAAGAGGTGCCAGAGGTATAACAATGACTAGGAAAATAGAGACCAAAAAAAAAAGGGGATCCTTAAGTTTTTTAAGAAATATAGAAGATAACCTTAGAGCTTCAGGGTCATCCTTTAAAGCCTGTATAGACTCTAAGTTGGTTGTTGAAGTCCCCGTACAAGGTCCACTTTCTCCTTTAGTGGAATTATCATTTTTCTGTGCTTGTGGCACTGAATACTCTTCAGATGAAATTGTAGAATCCCTGGACGAAATAGCCTCTACTTCTTCAGTTATTTCTTCAATTCTCAATCCTGTCAAACATAGACACAGCAATAGTCAATTCTGCATTTGGAGAAGAAACACGAAGTACAAAACAATGAACTAGTATAGCCGGTCCCCATCAAAAAATTAAAAAATAAAGACAATTTTAGAAGCAGAAAAAGGGAAAATAACATACCACTAGGTGCATGATGACCACCTTCCTGAGCCAATCTTTCCTTAGCATCCCTGTTGCAATAATTGACTTCATTAACCAACAAATTAAGTTTAATATAATTTTCAAACAATTTATGCCTTTATTATATGACAGTTGCCCAATGAAGATACTAATATATTGTGCAGAACTTTATTCCTCTTGAGAGTCGGTTGAGAAGGAGATCAGAAGATAACAAAGCTCCTTGGAAGTGTGCCAAGCAGAATTAATGCTCCCAACAAATATTACTGTGGATATGACAATATGAGATCCATGAAGTGTAAGCTTGGAAGATAAGTACCTCAGCACATCTGCAATTGTTTCATCATCTGGGGAAACCTCATTCGCTTTTGTCAAATCAGAAACAGCATCCTGTCAAATTTAAGAAATTCAGTAGGCAAGTAAACCATTGTACAAGCTTAATGATTCTTCTGGAATTTATTTTGGCAAGCACTACCAACAATTCAAAGAAATCTTAGAAAAAACTTACTTCCAATTGTCCGAGTTCCTTATACGCCTGACCCCTACGATAAAGAGCTTTCACATTTTTTGCATCATATTCCAAAGCCTAAAATGTACAATAAAATGTTCCTTGATTAGAAATAAGACAGACACAAGAACCCAACATTGAGGATACCAATGAAAGAACAAAAAATAAGAGGATTGACAGAAAAGGCAACAAAAACAACTTTTTCCTAGATAGCTTCTATCCCTCCTTAACAGATATGTATATCCAAGTCATTTTAACAACTTCCATAATGCTGGGTTGTAATACCTCAGTGCCTTCTTTTATGCACTCGTCATACTGCTTGGTTTTCAAGTAGCAGGACATAAGGTTAAGTGAACATGTCAGCATGAGTGACCTGCTGCTGGAGGTTGGAATCCCTTTAAGGTTTTTTTTTGCCTGAGATATTATAACAAAATGGTGAATATTCCACACAAAGAAATGTCAAAGGTATATATGTGTTAAGAAAAACAAATATTTGAAAAAGGGAGGGAAACTTACAAGTAGATATTTCTGCAATGCATCATTGAACCTCCCCCGGCTATGAAGGTCATTACCCTGTCGAATTTTAGACTCATGTAATTTATTACAAGAAGCACAGAAGTATCAACAACTTCAGTGGTTACATCTAGCAGAACCGCCCCTTCTATATTGTTCTTAATTAGTTACATCTAGCAGAACCGCCCCTTCTATATTGTTCTTAATTAGTATAGCAAGCAAATAGGAAGGAATACCGTAACAGCCACGAGCTAGAGAAGAAAAAGAACAAGAATCTGATGCTTAGGGCTATAATTACCTGTTTTTTTAACATCTGAGCTGCATTTATTTCATAGGTAGCCTGTGCATCAGCACGAGCACGCATAGCAGCTATCTCTTCTGGAGATGCCTTGGCCATTTTCTCACCGATCTCAGCCATATGGCTTGGACTAGTGTGTTTCAATTGCTCTGCAGCCTGCTTCAAGTCTTCAGGCCTCAAATTCTTCATGCTTTCTGATGCCATTCTCATCAATTCAGGATTCGACATCATCTGCAGTTACCCACCATGCTCATCAAAGCCGAGCTAACCAGAATAAACCATAAAAAATAACCGTAACGGCAATCAAACTCATAAACTTGAGTGACCATAGGATTCCAAATTCTTTCTCACTACCAACATATAAAGTGCATCCCGTATGTTATAAATTATTCATTGCCCCCAAAGAAATTCGCTTTCATGATCCAACGCCCAAAAATCAGTCACAAGTTTGGTGTTCGAGGAAAAGCATTAACTGCCCACTCAATTAAGCAAGAACTAGACCTGAATATGCGAAAATTTGAACCAGCCTAAGCCTAAAATAAGAAAAGCAAGACCCTTATCTAAATTTGATGGCAAAATAAATCGTATGCATTTTCTCAACATCTCGTACGGAAGCCAATTGAGAAAAGAAAAGGGGTAAAATGAAGAAAACTCGTAAGAAAAACCCAATTGAGAATTTATAAATCAGCAACCTGTTGTTGGATCCTTGAAAAATCGGCAGGAGTCATGCGACTCATCTGCTCCTGAGCGAGCTTGATCAGTTCCGGATCCATCATCTGGTTGAACATGATGTGAGATCAGAAGAGAAGATTAAGTAGGGAAAGTGAAATTGAAAGTAAAAATTTGAGAATCAGCGGAGAGGGAGAGTTGGGTTGGGTTGGGTTGCGATGCGATGCGAGAGAAGTGGAATAGAATAAACAAACAAACAAACAAGGAGCCGAATAAAATAAGTGTTTTACTTTTAGCGGGTCCACTCGCCTACCAAAACTGAAAGTCCTTGTTAGTCTCTCGGAGAGAGTTGGCAAAAGAGACCCAAGAACGAACTTACTTTCGAGCCGGCCTTTGTGTTGGGACGGACTCTTTTGTTTGTAGCCATTGTAAATGCCCAAATGTAAACATCAAGCAATAAGACCATCCATGGAGACTTCATTATAAACGTTATCCATTTGATCAGCCAAAAGTTTACAACAAAATAAAATATAAACCCTAAAATTTTAACTATTTAAATTAAACTCTAATATTTTTAAAATATTTAAAACAAATCCTAAATAAATAAACACTTTTGAAAGGAAAATCCTATTGTTACATAATTTAAAAATGAACCCCACAGCCATCTGACAACAGGGCCATTGTTTATACATTTAGGACAATAAGTTTCACTTGTCACGTGATAACGAAGCTCATATTTACATACGTTAGACAATAGAGCTTATTTTTATTTAAAAATAAAATGTAATATCACATCAACATTAATCTGGCGTTTAATTGACAAAAAGTTAACCCTGCTAAAATTTTCATGTACTTAGGATTTGAAATTTTTCATTTACTTAGTGGTTCTGCCGGATTTTGGCCGAACTGAACGTTGCCGTTTGGATCCATGAATCGGCTATTCTCGATGAAGACCGGGGCGTGAAGATACCTGCAAAACAAAGGAAGGCACGTCAGGGGTTATGTCCCGATAAGCCCCTCCGACGATCAAGTTAGGTTTTTGGTCAAGGTGGGATTGCCGTAAAAACTAGAG
>JANZLH020000387.1:2005894-2026195 GCA_026770325.2 Erythroxylum fimbriatum
GATACACGAGTTATCATCCTTCCATGGAATTTCTGCTCATCTTATGATATTGCGTATAGATTTATATTGCTAGAACAGAAGCATGTATTAACCCCCTTAATGCACATATTTTGCAGTGCACAATCAGTATAGCGTCTTCAAATTTCAAAACCATATAGACATGAATAGGGAGAAAATATTTACCATTTCCAGCACAGCGATCACAGGGTACAGGATCTCCCTGCAAAACCCACAAAAAGAAATGAACCCTCGTAAAGAAATGTAATTGGAGCATTTTAAAGAAGAACCCATAAACAAAAAATTGGTGCTTGGAAAGGAATGAAAGCAGAGCGATAGAAAGAAGGGACACCTTGAGGCCGAGGAAGAGAGAGAGAGCAATGGCGGCGAAAACATTGATAGTGGCGAGAGCAGTTTGGGTATCCAAAGGCTTGTCGAAGCCAGCGAACAAGAGAAGCTGATGGGCAATGAGATTTGTAGGATGATGTAGTAGTAGTTGTTGAGGGTGGCTACAACAGAAACGGGACGTACATGATTTTGTTGCTGCTGTTAACGGAAGAATTTGAATGCTAGAATAACAAGAATTCGATGAAGAAAAGGAAGATGAAGAAGATACAAGAAGCTGCAGAGGACTGGCAGTGGCAGATGAAAAGGAAGCCATGAATATGGGATAGAGCAACTTACGTGGTTGAAAGCTCAACCACCGTTAGAATCCTGGCCTCATTTTACATGTTTGCCCCTTAGTTCTTCTAGACTTGTACTAAACAACTCCAAAGTAAATTGTCAAGTTGGGCTCCCTAGTCCCCACCTATCGTTGGGTTTCGGCTTTTCTTTACGAATACATGTTACCCCAAAGGAGTATGATGACTCTGTATAAACCGAAATATGGGCTGTTGGAACTTTGCATTCAGGGCTGGACTGGAGAAGAAAGGAATTGGGAAAAGAGAGTCAGTTTGCAGTTGCATCTTAAAGCAAAGTTTTGTTGTGAAATAAATGTATAAAATTCTCTTCAGTTTGACAACGAACTAGTGCACGTCTATGATGGATTGCAGGAACTGATTTGGCGTTGTCTAACATATAACCAAACAGAGAGACCAGATGTTTTAACCATTGCTCAAGACCCATATATGACATACTCAAAAGAAGTAGTGTTGTATAAACAGAGTCAGAGTATTGCACAGACACAGGAACAGAGCCAGGAAATGGAGACTTCCATTTGATTGATACGAAGGAAGTATGTGATCCAATAGCAACAATACGAATATGGAATCTTGAACAAGTTACTACTATTATTTGTTTTGGATTTTCCTTTTGTCCCTTAATGACCAGCCGCTCTTCTGATAACTCTTTTCGCTGGAGCAAGCATCTGTCACTTGCTGTCTGTAGAAACAGGTGCTAATGCCTTTCTTCTTCAATGGAAAGCATGCTCAATGCTTTTTAAAAAGGTTTGGATTGATTTAACTTAAAATCAATTAAAAAATGTATATTTACCATTATGCACTGGGTCTTGAAACCACACATATATTATCCCATTTTGCAAAGGATAGGAAACCAAACTGTGACACGAGTCATGGCACTGTCTTTCTCATCAGCTACTGCACCACTTTCACTCTCAAAGCCTGGTAGTTCAATCTTGCAATCCATCAGTTTAAATGGTCCAAAAAGGAACATCACCATGTGCGAATCCAAAGACTCGGCGTCAGCCGAATCATCAGATTCCAGGTTGCCTGCAAAAATTAACACAAAACTTGAAGTGGGGTCTCCAGTAATTGTTGTTGAGGCTCCAAAGATGATCAAAACTGCAGCTTCTGTGCCGTGCCTCAGACTCAATTCCGGCTTAGTGAACCCCGGTGACGTTGGACGGTGGGTTCGATCCCATCCTTTTGTTTTGACTTGCTCTTCTTTGAGGATTTCAATTCTGATGGATGTTAAATGTTAAATGTGCAGAATCGTATCAAGAAAACCCAAGGATGTGTGGGCAGTTCGTCTCAGAATTGGCACCTACCTTATTGATGGCAAATATTTTAAGCCCTTGGAGGTCAATGAGTGATCGAGATCATCGTCATCGCCTTCTTTGATGCATAGCTATGGATAATGTGTATTAATGCATTCCAATCTCCTTGTAATTTGCCCGAAAAGGGTGTAAACATTATTTCCTCTTTTTTTTTAGAATAATAATAATAATAATTATTTTTGAATAAAATCAACATTAGCGCAACAAATAGACAAAGGCAGGAAGACAAAGAAAATTAACCCAAGCCAATAGGCTTACTCCGTACACCCGGAACCTAATAGCCTTTCCCCCTTAACAAAAACAGAAGCCGAATAATCTGAATTTAAAATAGAGACTAAACAAGAAGGATGATCAGTCTAATGATGTGGGTTTGCATGTAATAAGACTACCCTGGCTAATTATTACATCCCACAAAAATTTCCTAAAAATAATAATTCTAATTTCACTTATATATATATAGACATAAAGATATTCCTCTAATTTTATAAAATTTTGGATAATACTCTTTTCTGAATATTACTTAAAAGAGTTTTGGATTTATTAGTATTCTACTGATTAATTAGTAATTACTTAAGATTTCATACTTTTATTAAATAAAAAAGAAATTCACACTTTATTTTTATTTTAAATTATAACTAAAAAATAACAATATAAAAATTTATTCACTTTATTCTTTCTTTAAAGCACATAATTTATAAATTATTACCTACACTAAAATAACAAAAAATTCATAAAAATAATGATTCTAATTTCACTTATATATATATATGTAATAAATTAAATTGTTTTTATTTATATGATATATTTTAAACCATTAAAAAGTTTATATTATCTTAATTATTTACTTTTCTCAAAAACAGAATATATACACGTGTGAGTTTATGTGCGCGTGTTAGCATTTCTATTTCATATTAAGAATTTTGTATTAACATTTTAAAATATTAAATTATTTAAAATGTTAGATTATATATAATCATTAGCATATCGTATTTACATAATAATTCAATAAATTTGACTTTTGTTATTATAGTATGGACATATATTATTACAAAAATTAAAATAAAGTTATATTTGATATTTGGATTGGTGGTAAATAGTAAAATACAAAATAACGCAGATATAGTTATAATTTCTCCCTGTTTTTCAGTCACTATGACTGAAAATGTAACATATATATATATATAGATTTAGAATAAAATCAACATTAGCGCAAAAAACAGATAAAGGTAGGGAAGACAAAGAAAACTAACCCAAGTCAACAGGCTTATCTCGTACATCCGGAACCTAATAACCTTTTCCCCTTAATAATAACAGAAGTCGAACAATTTAAATTTAAAATAGAGACTAAACAAGAAGAAAGATCAATCCAATAATATAGGTTTGCATATAATAAAGTTACCCTAATTAAAGCATGAGCCACCGTGTAAAAAATGCAACATATACTTAACACAAAGCGAAAGTGAAAAAAAAAAAGAACATGGACTTCGTATCGTACGGACCATTTTCCGATTCTAGGTGAAAACTTAACAGGTAGTTCAAACCGTCGCTGCTCTGCTTAACCTGCGCACCCCACCAAGTCTCCCTCTATTCCTTCGTTCCTCTACCTAAGTCAGAAGGATTTCCTTTTTCAGTATTTGCTTACCACTGGGTTCTCTCGGTCGAATGTACGGTTAGGGTTTGCAGGTTAGTTTTGGAGCTTAAGATGTGTGTTCCATTTTGCCCTTCGAATTTCCTAAGCACGAGATCGTGCTTGGCTCTGATTTCTTTTTCCTTTTATTGTTTTCATTCGTTTGTTCATTTGTCTGTAAGGCATAGTGTTCTTTTGTTTTCTACTCCGTTTCGCAGTGTAAAGCAAGCTTGAATTGCATCTCAAAGCTGTTTCTCTTCAAGACACCTCTAGTTTAAACTTGCTTTTATACGCTCTTCTTGTTTATACTTCACTTTGGTTAAAGCACAGGTACTGGTGCTGTTACTTGTGAAGTTCTGTTTGAACAAGAACTGCTTATCTGTTCGTTACTTTTTTTTAAAAAATTTTTACTATAGCCTTTCTTGTTTTAGAACATGAGAAAAAAAATATTTAAGTTCTTGTCCTTTTTTATCCACTTAATTTTTGCGATATTAATTAATTTTTCTGTTTTCTTTTTCTTTTCAGACGTTGGATAATTTGGTAATGTCAGGATGTACATAAAACAGGTGATTATGTGCAAAGAATTTGTTTATTTTAATACTTTTTTTATAATTTCATTGTTATTTAATATCTGGGGCTTTTCTACAGGTTATCATTGAAGGTTTCAAAAGCTATCGTGAACAGGTTACGACTGAGCCTTTCAGTTCAAAAGTGAACTGCGTTAGTAAGTTTCATTACTTCCCGTGCTAATCAATTTATATCTTCTGTGTTTTAGAGACTATAGTAAACTAAGGAGTGAGTGATCTTGAGCTTTTACTCTTTTCATGGTTGTCACGTAAGTATATGAGACGAATAACATATCTAATGGTCAAGTGTGTACAAAAGAAAGTTTTATTTACTTATTATGCTGCCCTTCTATGGTTGAGAACAAATAGGTGCACTCCGGATATAATTTAGTCTACTTTTATGTGAAAAAATGTACGGGTGCTATTGGTGGTGAAAATTTTCTTATATGAGGGGATCATTATAGCTAGCATTTTATATATAATTTTTAAAGATATCATGAAATGTTGAACTTTTTAAATTGCATCTACAGTTGGCGCTAATGGATCTGGCAAGTCAAACTTCTTCCATGGTGAGCAAATGTGGCTTTGCATTGTTTTGGTGTTTCTCTTTTTCTCCCTTGAAATCCCTCCGTACTTCCTTGCTTACCTTTCTTTATGACGTGGGGAACAATATATATGCTTGAATCTGAATCATTATGTTTTCAATTATGTCAATCATGCAGCCATTCGTTTTGTATTGAGTGATCTATTTCATAACCTACGAAGTGAAGATAGGCATGCGCTACTCCATGTATATTTCACAACCACTTTTTTTTCATTAAGCTTTCACATACATATTTTCTCTGTATATCTGCCTTATGTAATTATCTTAGTGTAACTGCTTTTGAGTTTCTTTGGTGTTTCACTATCAGGAAGGTGCAGGACACCAAGTTTTGTCTGCCTTCGTGGAGATCGTATTTGATAACTCCGACAATCGTATCCCGGTAATTCCATAAGAAACTGTTTTTGTTTTCCCCTATGAATTCCCTTATCTTTTTGTCTTGGGGTCCAAAATGGGGGCTTGTGCAGGAAGTTAGGTCTTTAGGTGCTTATTATCCCTTTTCTTATAAAGCACGATTATTCTCTTCCTGATTTTTTGCCCAACACCAACTATCCCTGTATATTTTGTTATCACTCCTTTTTTCAGAGCATGTGTTCAAACGGAAGTAGTTGCGAAGTTTATTGCAGCTTTAGTTCATTATAACAAAATGTTAACTTTCTAACTTGCATAATCACTTTGTTTCTGCAACTGCTCTTGTTACTACTTAAAACATTTGCCATATGGTTTCATTTTCAAATGAAGCACTTATAATGGGTAGCGAATAAAAAGGTCTAGTGTAGAGTTTTTCATTTTGTCTGATTCAGTTTTTCTAGTCACTGGAAGGAGCATGATTAGTCATGGAATTTTTCATTATGTTTGATTCAGTCTTTGTAACCACTGCAAGGAACATGATTATGTTCTTATGTGATTTCTGTCTTTTATATAATTTCCCCCAGCATCTTGAAGGCAACTTATAATGGCATTTCTTCTTTTCTTGAGACAGCTACTTTTAATTATGAATTATAGTCAAGCAAGAACCCCCATTATTTGAAAGCTTGGTAATAAATATAGTTTGACGATTTTGTATTAGCTCTTGTGGCCATTTGATGGTAACAAGAACTTAAAGTGTTAAGCTGTTGATTTGAGTTTTCTAAAGGCAACCAATGTACGAGCCTTTATATTGGGTCATTGAACATATTATGTGAAGGGTTCCTGAAAATCTTATTTTGCAAAGGTTTGCACTGAAGTTTGTACCTGATACTTGATTAACTGTTACCTCCTTCCTAAAAGACCTGCTCACTACACTACTGTTGTTTCACATTTGACGAATGGATGATTTTGTCATCAAGAAAGAAGTACAAAGGAGCAGACTTCTGCGTACAACTTCCCAGAAATTTATTGCATGATGCTTATTCAATTGTACGTTTTCTTCTTGTTTGAAGTTATCATCTGACATAGCTTCTACTTAAGAACAGGTTGACAAGGAGGATGTACATCTGCGTAGATCAATTGGTTTGAAGAAGGATGAGTACTTTTTAGATGGAAAACATATCACGTAAATATGTTGTTTCCTTTTTGTCCCCCCTTTCCATTTACTTTTGTTAGCATTATGATAGAACATGTTTTTATTTTCAGGAAAACTGAAGTCATGAATTTACTTGAGAGTGCTGGATTTTCTCGCTCTAACCCGTACTATGTTGTGCAACAAGGAAAGGTATGCGTTGAGAATTTCTTTTAATTCTTTTCTTTGTTTTCTCAAAGATTCAAGTCTTTTCCTTCCTTTTGATGTAAATTCTTTGTTTCTACTCTTGTTTTTTTCCAGATAGCATCATTGACATTGATGAAAGATTCTGAGCGGTTGGATTTACTGAAGGAAATTGGTGGCACTCGTGTGTATGAAGAGAGACGTCGAGAAAGTCTGAAGATTATGCAAGATACGGGTAAGTCAGAACTGGGTCTTGTTTTTAGATATTCTTGTTTTTAGATATTGTCATGCATAATATTTGAACTTTACTTTCTAATCAGGAAACAAAAGGAAGCAGATAATTCAAGTTGTTCAGTACTTGGATGAGAGACTAAAGGAGCTTGATGAAGAGAAAGAAGAGTTGAGAAAGTACCAGCAGCTTGATAAGCAGCGGAAATCTTTAGAATATACTATTTTTGATAAGGAGCTCCATGATGCTCGGCAGAAATTGGCTGAGGTTTCTGCAATTCTATGCTTGAATCTTATTTTCCATTGTATTTTTCTCCAAGACTCCAGGAGGGTAGTCTCAGTTCTAACCTTTAGCATATTTGTCATTATTTGGTGGTTGATCAGAAAAGCAGTTCAACTAATTGATAAATGATATATACTGAGATGAGTGAGTGCGAAACTAATTACTGACATATTGAGCTTCTGTCCATCCTCTTTTTCGATTATGTGTCCTTTCTGATCATTCCTTGTGATCGGTAGACCAGTGATTGGTAAAACCATTTTGGCTACAGAAAGCCTCATGAGAGGGTTACTGCAATCAAGTAGTCAATTAGTTGTTCCTGTTAAGATGATAGTGTTGAAATTTACCTTTTAAGAATTAAATATTTGAAAAATAAAAAATAAAAAAAATAAAAAAAAGAATTAAATATTTGCTTTGAAGTGGAAAAAATGTTTTCTCCAGCCTATGATAGCTTGCTTGAACAAAGCAAGTTTACCTGCTAGTGCTGCACTTACTAGTTGCTCTCTCCCTACTTTTTCTGGTAAAAATCACTGTGGTGGGTGGGAGTGAGCTTGGATGATGTTGATTGTTGTGATTGACATTCACCACCAAACACTTGGTAAAGGTGTGAAGTGGGTAATTTTAAATATTTGGTTCATCGAGTGTTAATAGTTGCGGACTATCTGGTGGCTAGATATTAGTGTTCACTTTTTCTTTGCAATTTTTCTCTTGGAACAATCCTATATTTGTGATGAATTTAACTTACTCATTTCAGGTGGAGGATGCTCGACATAAGGTTTCTGAGACATCAGCTAAGATGTATAACGGAGTGTTGGATGCACATGAAAGGTCAAAGGATTTGGATAATATGATTAAAGATCTTACAAAAGAAGTTCAAGGATTGAACAAAGAGAAAGAAGCAGTAGAAAAGCGGCAAATTGAAGCCATGAAGAAACAGACAGAACTTGACCTTGATGTGAAGGAACTTGAAGAGAGAATTCTTTCTAATCATCAAGCCAAGGTATCGTTTGACGACACCATGTGTTATGGACAATACAACTGTGGATATGTTTATTCATGATAAATATATATATTTCTTCTTTCAGGAGGATGCAAGTAATCAACTGAACTTCTTAGAGAAAGAAATTCAAGATTCATTAGAGGAGCTTGGCAAAATTAGTCCATTGTATGATAAACAACTTATGAAGGAAAAGGAGATGTC
Source organism: Erythroxylum fimbriatum (assembly GCA_026770325.2). Classification (NCBI taxonomy): domain Eukaryota; kingdom Viridiplantae; phylum Streptophyta; class Magnoliopsida; order Malpighiales; family Erythroxylaceae; genus Erythroxylum; species Erythroxylum fimbriatum. The sequence goes on from JANZLH020000387.1 coordinate 2,014,093, forward strand.
GAAAGGGTATGTTTAATATATCCGAAAGTTCTGATAAAACTATTAAATGCACTAAAGGCTCTTATTTCGCTTAATTGAAAAGTCCAAAACCCTATTCGGTATAGTGCATGAGTATTAAGACTAGTTACTTAAAGCTGCTGAAATGTACAGCTTTATGATACTACCTGAGCTTCTTCACATCTAATCTTGATCAAATTACTCGCTTCTTAGTTGAAAGGAGATGCTCGTTTAAGTAGTCTGGAAAATTTTTCTTCTTACTGTTTTTTCCATACTTTTTTCCTTCTTTTGTTTTTTATACTATTTATTAATTATTTTTTGAGACCTATATTCATTTGCACATCTAGGTGCATATATAAGTGATGCTATTCTTTGAAGAGAAGTTCCTCCTGTTTTTGCACTTTCTGTGTTCCATAAACGATTTCGGTGCCTTGCTAGAATAATGGAACGTGAAAAACAACTTAGCATTCTCTATCAGAAACAAGGTCGTGCGACCCAATTTGCTAGTAAAGCTGCTCGTGATAAATGGCTTCAAAAGGAAATTGATGATCTACAGCGTGTACTGTCTTCAAATTTGGCTCAGGTAATTGGTTGGTTGATCTAGACTGCAGTTTATGATGTACTTAGGATTGTCTATGCTTAGTTCACTATACTAGTGGACATCCTGTGACTTAACTCCTTGAGAAAACATTACAAACTTATCTCCTGAAACATACGTCTGCATATGTCGTTCACACACTTACATGCACAATAATGTGCTCTGAATGAAATGGTGAGACAGTTGGATATATTCATTAGAGTTGAACTCTCGTGCTGCTTAACCTTCTAGATAGGAGGAGCAGCAAAAGGAAGTAATCCCTGCACAGTTTTGAGTCTGATTCACACATGAACTTTGCTTTGTTTACCTAGTATATTTGACATTAGTTTAGCTGGGCAATCAGGAGATGTGTAGAACTTTTATCATTTTTTGAGAGCTATTTCTCTGCCCTGTTCCATATGGCTGCAAGTAGAGTGAGATTCGATCTTACTTTTGTTTGAGAGACTAAAGAATAGGAAGATAGGGATGTAGAATGGAAGAAAGAGGGGTGAGATCATATTCTGTTTTACATTTTTGCATAGGAAGGGCAGGTACTGAGGGCCTTCTGCCTGTCTTTATATGACAGCGAGATTAGATAGGTAAAATAACTGGTAAATGCTCTTCAGTTCCCCTGTTGAGGAAGCATATAGCTTTCAGTTTCATTGCAGCCAGCAGTTGACGTCCAAAATTATGCCATTTTAAACATAATCTACTTTGTTTTTGAACTCTTTTCTGATCTTAGTTCATGGAAACTTGATAGCTTACTTTTTGCTTCCAGCTTCTAACTCTTCCCTTTTTGTCGGTTCTTATCTTCTGTATCATCCATATGTCCCAGGAGCAAAAAGTGCAGGATGAAATTCATAGGCTTAAAGAGGAGTTGAAGGATAGAGATGAATATGTTGAGGGGCGCAAGGCTGAAATTGCTACTTTGGAATCTATGATTTTCCAGTCCCGTGAAGGTTTCAATAATCATAGAGCTCAGAGAGACAGGCTGCAAGACGAGCGGAAGTATGATTTATGCCCTTTCTGTGTTCCATTGGAATAGCTTAACTGTGTCACTATGACTAACCATCTTCTTTTTGCAGGTTACTTTGGACAAAAGAAAGTGCACTCAGTTCTGAAATTGACAAGCTGAGAACAGAAGTTGAAAAGGCAGAGAAGAGCCTTGATCATGCAACTCCTGGTGTAAGTAATCGGTTTCTGTACTTTTTTAGCTTCGAACACTCTGAATATAGATTTAAAATGCCATGAATAACTTCTATATCTGTGGTTCTGTGGTACTGCACTAGTGGGTCTATAAATATGCATATGCTGCTACAAGACTTGATTTTACGAATAGGATCTTAGATTTCCTATTGTAAAACAAACTGAGTTTGTGCAGTTTTCCCTGACTGTTAAGTGAGAATGTGAGGCATGTCTATTTGTATTACCCTTTTTGGAAATCAAAACAAAAATTTATTCCTGATTCATTTCTTTTGGAAATCACTACAAACTTGCAGTATGTCATATTTATGTTTAAATATGTTGTGTATCTGTAAGAGTTCATAAATGAGTGGCTTGTTTGTACCATCTTTTCTGCCCTGCTTTCTTTGGCTTGATGTCTGCGTTCTTTTGTTTCATGCACTTCACTCTTGCAAGTGGCTTTTATTTCTTTTCCCTGTTCTCTTTTGGACGTTTCATGTATTAAAAACAAGTTAGCTCAGGGAACTTGTTATGTGGAAATAGTAGTTACTTCATGGGTAATCCTAGTTTGGAGCTGGGACATGCTGACTCAAACTATGACCTTTGGCTTGTTGAGACTGAAGCTGAAAGAAGCTTTCCTCATTTTCTTACATGCGAATGAGCATTTGTGTACTCACTTCACACTTTGCTGCATCCAAACTGGGAACATTATTAGAATATCTGCTGTTACTACTGGTAGCTTTTGTCAGTGTATAGATAATAGTTACCACGTATGCGTATATTTCTGCCTATATCTTACTATATCCAGTTATATTTATTTTATTTTCCTAGGATATTGCCATTCCATCTCCATTTTTCCTTAGGCTATTTTCTCTTATTTTCCGATCAGGATGTTAGAAGAGGACTCAATTCAATTCGGAGGATTTGTAGAGAGTATAAAATTGATGGTGTTTTTGGTCCAATTATTGAGTTGCTGGATTGTGATGAAAAATTTTTCACAGCTGTTGAAGTTACCGCTGGAAACAGGTACATTCTCTGTTGTCTTTGTTAACTTGTTAACTTCTTTCTTTGATTTGCGTTGCTGATCTGCTGGACTGGACATTTTGAGTCTTTTATTTTATTGTTACTATAATCTCTCTTATGTCTTCTGTTTGCTGAGCAGCTTATTCCATGTTGTGGTTGAGAATGATGAAATATCAACACAGATAATCAGACACCTTAATGCATTAAAAGGCGGTAGAGTTACATTTATACCGCTAAACAGGGTTAAGGCTCCACATGTTAATTATCCACAAAGTTCTGATGTGATACCTTTGCTGAAGAAGTTGAAGTTCTCTCCCAACTTCACCCCTGCATTTGCCCAGGTTAGTTCTTAGTCATTTAGTTATTATTCAAAATGCGGCGGATGCTTTTATGTGAGATGTACAATCGATGTTTTCACTAGTATGCTATTGTTCCTGGGTGCTGTTACATGGATCATATTTTGTTTTCAATCGTCTTTCCAGCACCAGCATTTGTGCACAATTTTTGGAGTATTAGCCTGATGATAAGACAAAATTCTGTTTGTATTAATGATTGCATGTATATGGAATGATTCCCTGGAGCGCATCAATAAGAATGCAGCTTATATTTTCCCCAGGTATTTGCTAGAACTGTGATTTGCCGAAATCTCGATGTGGCCACAAAAGTTGCTCGAACTGATGGCTTGGACTGCATAACTTTGGAAGGTTGGCATTAAGTCTCACATGTAACTTTTATGCAATGTAGTGATGCGTGTGTGGTCTCTTGACAATTTACAATATATCAGGTGACCAAGTAAGCAAGAAAGGTGGAATGACAGGAGGATTTTATGACCATCGGCGCTCAAAACTCAAGTTTATGAATATGATTATGCAACATACAAAATCTATTAACATGAAGGAGGAAGAGCTGGAAAAAGTTAGATCTATGCTACAAGATATCCTTTTTTTCTCATCTTTCCTGCTTATGCTTTTTTGAACTTTTTGTTTTTATCTATCTGATGCTCCTGTTAAAAGGCATAATTAGGTCCCATATCCAGGATAGACAAAGTTTAAGAGTGATTTATTTATAAGAAATGGCTCATAAGCCAGTGTCTTAAAGTTTTGGGTTAAAGAAGTCCTTCATTGTATTTGAACTACTTGAAGCTTAGCCCACGTATTCTTCCTGTCATTCTGTACAATTAAATGTTTTATTTATTAATCAAAGTGAATATTGATTTCTGTAAATGTTTTCTATCTAGCCATAAACCAAATTGTTTGCTTAAATAGGATCAGATCAACAACCAGTTTAAATTTGTTACCCTGTTATAAAACTTCCTTTAGAACTAATTAAAATCTTGTCATTAATACCTCTATTTTCGTGTATGCAAATTGTGTTTGTAATTCTTTGTAATCACCTACATGCTGCTATGAGAAGTTTTCCCTTCCCAGATGGCATCTTTATTTAGTCAGTCAGATATTTATTATTTTTAGATCATGCTGATTGATCAGTAATTGCTTTATATTCCTGTTTGCGCATTTTAGCAGGCCTTCTGTTGTACTTCATATTGATCTATTTATGAAGAGAAAGGACAATAGCTTGACTTTGCGAGCATCACTATATTTGAACAAAATCTTTTCCAATTTCAAAATTTCCAATAATTTCCACAATGAAGGTATTTTGGACCATTGGAGAATAGTTTATTATGGAGTATCTCTTTAATGTTGATTGGAAATTGGTCTTGTTAAGCTGTCTCCTAATAAAAAATGACTGACTTTATTGGCGCATCATATGTTATACATTTCTATTTCAAGTTGGTAGATATTGTGTTGGAGACTTTTGCTTCCTAATACATTACTTTTTAGGAAATGGGAGGAGCTTTTTGATTAGGAAATGATTTCTTCACTATGGGTAAAGACTGTCGTCATATCTTTAAGTGATTGTCTCTAGAGATGAGGTGAAACTTTTAGGTAGTCCAATGTTTTTCTGTTTGTAAAGAGAAGTACGTATGTGGGTTTTCCTTGGTTTATGAGTGCCATTTCTCACTAATAGAAAGCAGTGATAATTTAACGGATGTTACTTTTCACATCATTAGGATATTTGTGGTTTTGAGGATTCCTTGACTTGTATGCTATGTTTTTACTAGGAATGGCATTGTCAGTGTTCCATTTCATGTAGTTGCAGTTGCAGCTTTCCTTAATAAGAAAATATATGAATGCTAAGGGAGCAATTTATTTCCAAAAACTTCTATTTTACTTGTATGTTGGAGCTTTTTGTTGCTCAGGCTGAACTCTGATTCACCTTGCCACTGGGGCTATTAGTTTAAATATAGGAAATATTGGTGATTATAGAACTATTTTTTTGGTCATGTTAGTATTTCATTAGGCTCTCTCAGTTTTTATTCGAGTTTTGGTAAATACTAAGTTAAGTTGTTATTGGAATTAAACATATTACTAACACTCAAAGACTTCTTTTGGACATTGCATTATTGATTATCTGTACTTTATTTCATGTTGCCTTAACTAAACTCACAATTAGACCAAAAAATTACTGAGCGTGTCACAGAGCAGCAAAAAATTGATGCCAAGCGAGCTCATGATAAGTCAGAATTGGAACAGCTGAAGCAAGACATTGCTAATGCTAATAAGCAGAAGCAATTCATTTTAAAAGCTCTTGAAAATAAGTTATTAGGAGAAATTCTTTCGGCAATATTTATGTTATACTGGTGAAAAAGGAGACAATTTTGATATATTATTGGAACTGTTGTCATTGTAACTAGATCTGTACTATTTTGCATCCCTTTGTAGGAGAAGTCGCTTGCAGATGTTCCAAGTCAAATAGACCAGTTAAAGTCTAGTATGGCCATGAAGGAGGCTGAGATGGGGACAGAACTCATTGATCACTTAACATCAGAGGAAAAAGATCTTCTATCTCGACTGAACCCAGAAATAACTGATCTTAAAGAGAAGCTTATTTCCTGCAGGACAGATCGCATTGAGGTCATAGAACTTAGCCTTGTTGCAGTCACTACTCAATGTTTCTTTTGCGCAGTCCTTTCTTCTCTGACAAATCTCCAATATTATAGATTGAAACCAGAAAAGCAGAGCTGGAGACTAACCTTGCAACTAACCTAACAAGGCGAAAGCAGGAGTTGGAAGCCATAATGTCTTCGACAGAGACTGACACGATTCTTGGTGAAGCTGAATTGAAAAGGCAAGAACTGAAGGATGCTAAGTTGCTGGTTGAAGTTGCATCACAAGAACTCAAAAGTGAGATCAAAATTTTCTATTGTGGCAATATTTGAATATGAGTAAGGCCTTGATTTTGATTGGATTATTGTGTTCTAGGAGTTTCTAACAGTATAGATGATATAATGAAGCAACTCAAGAAGTTGAAAGATGAAAAGATAAAATTAAAGGTACGACTGTTACATGTTCTGGCTTGTGGTTGCATCTGTTGCATAGGCTTATTTTGTAATTTGTGATTTAGACTTTGGAAGACAACTATGAAAGTACACTCCAGGATGAAGCCAGAGAACTGGAACAACTGTTGAGTAAAAGGAATATTCTTCTTGCCAAACAAGAGGAGTTCTCAAACAAAATTAGGGAATTGGGTCCGCTGTCATCAGATGCTTTTGAAACGTACTGCTTCCCTTGAACTTTAGCTTCTTCATTGTTTCATCTTCTTGATACATAAATGAGTGATTTGACTGTGTCCTTAATGGATGCCGATAATTGTTGCTACTGGAATTTTAACTTCTCATAAATGAGCCTTTTTTTTTTATTATCTTATATCTTGCGTGTTTTTTGTCATTGTTGATACAGCTATTTTATGGTACTTTTATGCTGCTCTTCACATCCTTTTTGCTGGCTAATTAATATGGTTTACATTATGTTAAATGGCAGATACAAGCGGAAGAATATCAAAGAGTTACATAAAATGCTTCATAAATGCAATGAACAATTGCAACAATTCAGCCATGTTAACAAGAAGGCACTAGATCAGTATGTAAATTTCATGGAGCAACGGGAAGAACTTCAGAAAAGGCAAGCAGAGCTTGATGCTGGTGATGAGGTATTATATGCACTGAGCATTATTTTATTGTTGGTAAAGTGGGTTATGATATGAGCAGTCTAATCCTGTGTTCAAATTGGTTTTGTTGCAGAAAATCAAAGAACTTATAACTGTTTTAGACCAGCGCAAGGATGAATCCATTGAGCGGACATTCAAGGGTGTTGCTCGACACTTTCGAGAAGTATTCTCTGAACTTGTACAAGGTGGTCACGGTCATCTGGTGATGATGAAGAAGAAGGTTAGGTTATGGAGCTTTTTTCTCCATCACAATGGATAATGATAATTGCCTATAAACATGGAAAATAATTTGATAGTTTCATTCATTTTTTGTAGTCAGTTTATATATTGTCTTGGATTTATTGTACTTCTTCTCTTTTGAGAAACTTATCTTGCGGTTAGAGCACAATTCAAGTGAAACTGATCCTGTATCTGTAAATAATGTCTTTGTCTAGTGCTAGAGATCGGCTGAACACATTGCATACTGGTTGATGGATAAATTTTCATGTGATATCCACTAATGAAGCCTGTGTTTTTATTCATATGCAAAAAAGAATAGATAATAATGCACTCAATATTAATGCATAACTTGGTTTTGTGTTGTATACTAATTGCACCACCAGATCATTGCATGCGAGGGAACTCGCTTGGTTCCCAAATGGGTATGACTCATAATTGACTTCTGACTCTGTGTTTGATACCTTTACCGTAGTGATGTTAATCAAGTAGCTTGGTCCATCTTGATTCCATTTCATATATGTTTGAGGATCAACATACCCCTCAATTTGTGCCATTTATCCATTTTACTTTTTTTATGCCAGTGTTGGTGACTGGAAGTAAATTCTCCTCAATTATTCCTAGGATGGGAGGGATTAGGTCTTGCTTCATATTTATTAATTCATTTGTGGTTTACACAGACTTCAGGCAGAAAAAGCGGCTATAAAAACTAGGCTTGTCAATTAAGTAGGTGATTTTGGATTAGCTCCTGGATTTTGGGTCATTTTACTATCTATCAACCAGTAGACCTTTTATCCATCATGACACAGAGAAAAGATCTCCCTTTCTTTGTTCTTCTTGGCTCTATATGATTGTGTCACACAATTCACTTAAAAATTCTTCAGTTTTAATCATTTTTCACGTTTAGTGAGGTTAATTTTGATTTCCATCAAGTTTAGTGGTTATAATTTTTATATTCTAATGCACGCCATTTTCCTGCTGAAATGGTAGTTAAAAGATTCTATGCATATTTCATCGTTTTCATATTGTAGTTGATGCACCCATTTTAATTAACCTTCTCTTTGGAAGATTTTACACAGTGTAAAAGAAATAAAGTAGTGAACTTAAGTGAAGCTGTCTGATGCATTTGTTTGCATTTCCACAGGATGGTGATCAAGGTCTTGATGATGAGGATGAAGATGGGCCTCGCGATGCAGATTTGGAGGGTAGGGTTGAGAAATATATAGGCGTGAAAGTGAAGGCAAGTGTTTCCTCTTGTTTCTTCTGTAGATTTATTTTTGTATAACCTTTTAGTATATACTTGTCATGCATAGAGGCAAGTGATTGAATTCTTCAGCATGTACACTGGGTAAGTTATAAATATGGGTTCATTATAGCTCTTTCTTCTTATTAACATTTTACGCAAAGCCTTTGATCCCTTGTTAGGAAAATGCGTGATTTTTATTCTTTTGTGCATCTTCATTGTGGATGTAATTGGTAAGAACTGAAAGTTTGTGGCAGTGGTGAGAAGAACCTATAGTACCATCAGCATTTAGTGATTTTCATTTCAGACTTCTTGCTTATAATTGTTTGGTGCTATTTAGGTTTCATTTACAGGCCAAGGGGAAACACAGTCTATGAAACAACTTTCAGGGGGACAAAAAACTGTTGTACCCTTGACATTGATCTTTGCTATTCAACGATGTGATCCTGCTCCCTTCTACCTGTTTGATGAGATTGATGCAGCACTGGACCCACAATACAGAACTGCTGTAGGAAGTATCCTATTCATTACATTTATATTTCGTATTCAAACTTTATATTCAATGGTTTGCTCTACAATGCTTTTCTTGGAATATTCGGTAGCTAAGACTACTCTAATGATCCTTTTTTCCATGCATAAACTGAACCAACAATTAAGGTTCTGGTCTTAGACAAGAGGTTAATGCGACCAAGCGAATGATGACATATGTTGAAGCGAGATAAGGGAAAACAGCCGTGCCATAGCAATACTTATGAGTTGCTTAGGGATAAGCATAAAGGATGTCTTTTATTGACAATGACCTTTGTCGTTGGTAAGAAATGTGCAAGTGAAGAACATCAATGGCAAAAACCCTTAAAACCCACTAGGGGCCCCGGGGGAAGTTTTTTTCCAGTCAAAGGAGGGATATCTCAAACCAAAGACGCCGCTGTGCTTTTGCAAGCCAACGGCAAGGTGCTGGAGTCAAACATTTCCTCCTCCCACTTTGCTAAAGAACTAAAGCCGTAGGCGCTGGTTGCTTGTATTGAAATGCTATTTTAATCTTATCTTAAGACTGCCTTTTGAAAAGGGTATGTTCTTAAAACCATCATAGTTATGATTGTCAAACACGTGCTATTGCAGGTTTTATATCATGTGACTTGGGATATTTACAGAAACAGGAACACTCTGGCATATCAAGGATATTCTCAACACTTGTTTCAACACGATGTTGTTGAGAATCTACTTGATGTGGACATAGCATCTAAGTCATGCTTGCAACCTCTAATTTTTATTTCCACATGCCACAATGTATTGTGGCTTTTGCGGATGCTAGTGAGACAAGAATTGGCTCGACCTTTGAATTAAGAGATAGTCCACGCGTGTGGTTAGACATTCAGTTTTCAACTTTGTTTCCAGCTAATGATTATTTTCTGATGTTCTCTACATTGCTCGTTGTCTCTGCTTTCTTCAATTGAGATATATCTTGGTGAAGATCCTTGACCACTTCTAGATATGATTCGTCGCCTAGCTGACCTGGCAAATACACAATTCATAACAACGACATTTCGACCAGAGCTTGTTAAAGTTGCTGACAAGTTATATGGTGTGACCCATAAGAACAGGGTTAGCCGAGTTGACGTTGTCTCCAGGGAAAAGGCTCTAGATTTTATTGAGCATGACCAATCTCATAACGCAGAATAAGGTCAGAACCCTTCTTCAAAAACATATCTTTCTGTTCATATATTTCAAGCCTCCCATTTCATCATCGACTTGCTAATGATATATATAGCTGTCCGAAATATTTCGTAGGGGAACTGTCTCACTTCTTTTTTACCCAATGTAGTGAAAAAGAGAATCACTGGAATTTGTTAATGCCATGGAACAGAATATTTAAAAGCTCTTCTACGGATATGTGGATTCTTAGTATCTGGGTAATATCAGTTCTGGTGGGACCCGAAGATGTATTGACAAACTCATTTATTAAAATATAATTTTATATCTTTTGGATGAGATTTTGTCACTAAAATTGGTATTTATGGCTTTATTTGAATATTATTTGAATTATTTTGCTTAACATTTAATTTGTGTTTATAAGGAAAAAAATAGTAGGATTTTGGTTTAATTATAATAAATTAATTTTTAGATAATTGATGATATATTATTTTTAATTTTTTGTTGTAGGTTATTTGAAGAAATTAAAGAAAAGCAAAACAGCAAAACAATGTACGTGGGTTGGTTTTTAGAAGGGAACAAAAGGTAATGTGCTTATAGAAGGTATGGGACGTGGACCAAGAGGTGCCTTGGAAATAGATAACAACAATAAAAGGAGGCTGGTAGTGTGCTGTCCGGAAGAGTTGGTGGTCTGGTGTGTGTTGGAGTGTGCATAAAGGCTTTAAAAAAAATAAGATGAAAGATTGAAGCATGGGCGTTGGTCTGCTTGGCTAATGATGTGTGGGGGCTTTGCATGTGAATGGTTTGAGTGGAGGTATGGAGGCATGAAACATACAAAAAGAAAACAAACAAGAGCAGGTGGCGCAAGTGTTGGCTATGTGCTTGTGAGCTGTCTTGGTGGTGTGCTGTGTGCCGGTGTGGGCTGGAAAAGAAGAGGCTGGATGTTTTAAAATGAAAAAAATCAGCAGCTGGCAAGGGGGTAAGTAGAACGAAAATAAAGCAGTGTGAGCTTGTGGTGTTGACGTGAGTGAGTGTTTTGTGTGAGTGTGTAAGTAGCTAGGAAAGAAAAATAAGAAAGAGTGTGTGTAGTGTGCTGTGGTCTGCTGCTGGAGGAGTTGGTGCTTGTGTGTGATGTGCGATGGTGTTGAGTGTTGGCTGGTTTTGAGTTTGTCCGTGTGTTGAGTGGAGCAGCAAACTATAAGAGGCGTTGAGAGAGTGAGTAGCTTTAACAAAAGTGAGCTGCGTGAGAGCTTGGAAATAAAGAGGAGGTAGAGTGCAGCTGGCGTTGTGGAGGAGCTAAAAACAGAAACAAAAGATCCAACCTTTCATGGATGACCATCGTCGGAGCTCAACGTCGGCAGCAGTTTCAATGAATTTTCGCGGCTAGTTTATCTTAATCCTTCGGTTCAATGGCAAAGGCAGGAGCTTGGCGTTTTTATAGGGGAGTTTAAACTGCAATTATCCTCCGTCCATTTAATTATTTAGTAATTCCTAGATTTTACTATTTAATTATTTGGAGTTGTGTTTTGTGACTGAATTATTGTTTGGCGATTGATATTTTGTTGATTTTGGATATAATTTCATTACTTTGTTTTGGCTCAAAACTTTGTATTGAGATTTTAGCGAAATTGGTAATTATTCAAGGTGACTTGAATTATTTGGAACATTTTATCTGTTGCTAGCATTAATTCTATTTCTTAGAAATTATGTAAAAGTCGAGCATTGGTGTTAGTATCTTCAGTTCTATTTTACTAGTCTGGTGGCAGTTAGTAAATGGGATTTTTGGAAAATATTTATGTAACAATTCGAGGTGGCTCGGTTGTTAGATAAAAGCTCGATTTTAATTTTTGGTTTAATTGTTTTTAACTCCCATATCTTTTTGAGTGATGATTGCCTGTGCTATTGAACTGGAGGATTGTGTTTATCATTGTTAATTACTTGCGTTTGTTTTCTTATTTAATTCACTCATTGTCATTTCATATTTCTCATTTAAAATTTTAAAATACAAAAAACAAGTCCTTTGCGTTTATTTTCATTCGTTGCAAATTTTAGCGGTAATTGTTAAAATCAACCCCATTTTATAGTTTAGTTTGCATTGCATCTAGTAACTTAGGAAATTAATTTCACTTTTGGTTCCTCAAGAGAAC
>JANZLH020000387.1:2047273-2062845 GCA_026770325.2 Erythroxylum fimbriatum
AATCAAATAATATTATGCTTTTAGAGGTTTTTCTACAAACCCTAAGCTCTATTTCAAGTTCCAGCTACAATCTACTTCAATTATAGCCTATTCTATTCTACTTATCTTTGTTTTTCCTTCCCACACTACGTCAAGATCATTCTGTATTTTATCGTCACTCTGCAGCTAGTAGAATTCTTTTGATTGTTTATGTTGATGACATTGTTATCACAGGTGATGATAAAGCAGGGATCTAGTCCTTGAAATCCTTTCTGCAAATCAAGTTCCAGACAAACCTAAAATATTTTCTGGGTATTGAAGTCGCAAGGTCTAAAATGGGTATTTGTTTGTCCCAAAGGAAATATGTTGTTGATCTTTTGGAAGAAACTGGCTTATTAGGCACTAAACCAGTCGATACTCCTATGGAGCTGAATGTAAAACTTGAAGCGGGAAAAGGTGAATCTTTAGAAAACCCAGGCAACTACAAAAGGCTAGCTGGTAAACTTAACTATTTGACTGTCACTCGTCCTCCAGACATTTCATTTGCCACAAGTGTGGTCAGTCAATTTATGGGTTCTCCACGGACTAGTCATTGGGATGTAGTTGTCAGAATCTTGAGATACTTGAAAGGATCACCAGGGCGAGGTCTTCTGTACCAAAATCATGGACACACTCAAATACGAGAGTATACAGATGCCGATTGGGCTGGTTCTTATGACCGGAGGTCTACTTCAGGTTATTGTGTTGGGAGGAAACATGGTGTCATGAAAAAGCAAGAAGTAAACAGTTGCTGCTCGCTCTAGTGCTGAATCAGAGTACAGGTCCATGGCATCCACCACATGAGAGTTGATTTGGTTGAAGCATCTTCTTAAGGAACTCGATTTTGAGCACCCCTTTCCAATGGAGCTAATGTGTGACAATCAACCAGCCATTCATATTGCCTCTAATCCGGTCTTTCATGAAAGGACTAAACAAATCGAAATTGACTGTCACTTTGTTCAAGAGAAGCTTGAAGCAAGACTGAACAAAACTCCCTATGTCAAGTCAGAAGATCAACTTGCTGATTTATTTCCAAAGCTCTTGGGGCATCTCAAGTGAAATCTATATGTAACAAGCTTGGAGCCTATGATATGTACCCTCCAGCTTGAGGGGGAATATTAGGAAAGTCTTACGAATCCTAATATATTAGAATAGTCCATGATTCTAGTTATCTACTAAATCACCTAGGATTTCTTTTCCGTATGTAATTAGCTCTCTATTGCTATATAAATCAAATGAGGGCCTTGGTGAATTATCAAGCCCTCAATTCTTCCTCTAATCTATTCAACAATTGGAAAGGATAAAAAGAAAAAATTGCCTCAACTAAGTTATTCAATATACCACTGTTTCTCTTTCTCATAAAGGAAAATAAAAGTGAGGGAAAAGGTCTGAAGTAAACTGACCTGTAAATGTTCATACAAATAAGTAAGAAGATCACCTCCTCTGTGGAATTTAAAAAACTTTAAGGTGGCAGTATAAATTAAATCTTCGAAAGGAGAGACAGAGAAGCAAAGAGCTATATCATTTAATTCGCAAATATTTCCAAGAGCCTCAATCCGAGTTCTCAAATCCTTTGTGTGCAAGTACAACTCCAGCAGATTAACTTCAGAATGCACAACATTAGTCAGGCATTCTGACCCATAATTTGCATAAGGAGGGAGTTCAGCACTCTTCGATGAGCGCCTCAAATGTACAGATGCAGATAAAGTATCTAGCGCACATACATATCCATCTAAAACCTTCCCGACTGCAACCGCAAATGCCTGATTGACTAGACTGTAAGGAGGATGCTCTTCCTTCTGTGCGTTACCACCACAGTGACATTGGTCTCGAGTTGATTCAGAAACTCCATAGCTCTTTCTTACTGAACATATATGACAATTCAAATTCAAGAAACTATCTACAAATTTCCGGAGAAGACAAACCAAGGTGCCTGAGCAGCCAATGGACTTGAGGATTTTTCCCAATGCTTGAGTGCTTGAAGACCGATTCCACAAACTAGAATTTTGAAGGTGGGTCCTATCAGCTGAATCAGAACAAAAGGAAGCATGGAGTTTGTCAATGCTGAGAATAGCCGACTGCACACCTTGCAGAGCATTCAATGCCAATTTCACCAAACTTGCCTCCTACAAGACCAATATATATTCTTATAATGCAAAACGAAGGAAAATAAGAACAAGATAAGCAAATTAAACCCAGGTCCAAAACAAGAAAACACTCTCCATCAAGAGTGCCTTCAAACTTGAATCACTTTAGAAATCATTCTCCAGCATTATTTGGCAACAGTTAAAAAACAGTACATTAACAAATAACAACGGTTTTGGAGGACCGCAGCCATCGAAACCAGTTAATCATCACAATCATCCGTTCCAGATTCACAAAGTATGAGCCCTAGTTCTTAGATCTCTACAGATAGTTGAAAATCGAGTAAGTTACTGAAACAGGATCAGCAAAAAGGTTGATAATGTGAATAAAATTTCACAAAAACACGAGAAATTCAGTAGAGAAAAGAATAAAGAGAAGGTACCTTGCAAGTGTCGTATCGATGGTGGAAAGTGTTGGAAGTGGGAGCCGGCTCTCTCATGGCTTCCGCTTCTTTACTACTACGGCTCTGTAACACAGTAACACTTGCGTTCATGAGTCTCGCTCTCTTCTTTTACAATCTAGTGCTTCGCTCTTTTTGAATTTTTCATTTAAAGTGATTGGGCTTAGGGGTCGCTCAAATGTACAGATGCAGATAAAGCACCCCTCTTCAAGTTTTTTTTTTTTAAAAAAAATTATTGAAGTTTTTTAATTTTATTTTTACTATAAAATTACATTTTTGTTAAAATAGTTGACGATGAATTGTGTTAACTAAAATGAATACACTCATGTATGTATAAGAAAGAAAAATTATAAGTATTAAATAAAAATCTGTGTATAAAAATAAAATAATTTAGATAGAATTTTAAAATAATTATCAAATAAGTAATTTAAATTAAATTGAGATAAAATAATTTTGTTAGTAGCTGTCTATTAATTTACATACGCTCATACTATTCACTTATATTTGGCCCGATATATTCACATAATTTTAAATTTTAAAATTTAAATTTTATGAAATTAAAAAAAATACTAAACAAAAAAAAAAGTCTTGTATCTTTAATTCAATATAAAATATATTCATTTTTTAAAAAGACCGGGCCCAAATTTAGTTTGAAGCTTGATCAACCTAAACCTGATCTATTAATTTCGAGGTAGGACCCATTTTGTCAACTCTAATTAAAATTTTGAACTTTTTAATATTATTTATGGTATTATAAGATTTTAAATTTAATTAACCCTCAATTTATATAAATTTTTTATCAAATATACACATTCGGTTAACATCAATAATAAAAATATATGATAAGGAGTTATATATAATTATATATATTTATTTATTTATTTGCTCAGGTGCATGAAAAATAAGAATTATAGATTTCATGTCGAATGAATAATTGTTATTTAGTGGAACAAAGTCTCTAAATGAAGTGGATTTAGGAAATTAAACGGATTTATTCTAGCTGCAGACACAGAAATTATTGATTACATGAAGGATTTAATTAAAAGCTACACTTGTCAGATTGTCTTAACGACCGGAGCATGGTCGTGATTATGAGATGATCTTAGGGACTTAAAAGCATACAGCCCAAATGCGGCAAGGAACAAGATAACCAGAAGCAAGTTGAAATATTTGCTTGGCTTCTTCAACCCCTTAAGCAAGTCACCGTAGTTCTTGTTGCTATCGTCTTTTGCATATTCTTCGGTACCGCTTGGTATTTTCCCTGACGACTTTTTCTCCTTACAAGAGTCACAGAGACGTTCTTGTTCTACGCTCGAGCTGTTTACTCGCTTGTTTCCTGGTTCTTCTGAGGACTTCTGTTCGGGCTTTGAAGCTTCAGTAGGAGCTTGTATTAATGGTGGTTGCGCCTTGTCCTGTGGCTTAGGAGGTTTTGCGGACGCACTCACCTTGTCCTCCTCAGGTTTAGGTCCTTCTGTAGGTGGCCGTGGCTTTTCTTGCGGTGGTTTAACATCTGGCTTTGTTGGTTTCTGTTGGCTTGGAGCTTCTGATGGTGGCTGTGTTCCCATTTCCGCCCGTGGCTTTTCAGGACTCGGAGCTTTTTGATGTGGTTTCGAAGATACGATCACTTTAGGGTGTCTCACAGAGAGTATACCTTTCTCAAACTTGGCAGTGATTCCATTGAAATCGTAATTCGATGAAATAGGAACATCCTTGCGAAATTTGCTCCATTTGTTGCCGTCTACTGACCTCTCTCCGATTAGCCTCAGGGTCTTAGCTGTAGTCACTTGAACCTTCAATTGCTCCTTTTTGAACCCTGTAGTGAAAATCCTAGGTTGGTGTAGGTTTTAACAGGGGAAACTTGTTAAAAAGAGCGCAGGAAAACAACGAGAAATGTATATACCAGGCAGGTGGACCATGAGCGTGTCAGCTTCAAGCTCTCGTGTCCACTCCATCTTCGGCTCCAAGGATTCGTAGACACGATCAGGTGCGGCCCCCTTTGTTCTTAAGTCCATTTTCAGCTCTTCTGTTCTTGATTATCCTGTGCTGGTTGGTGTTAATATTGGTTTCCGGAGTGAACATTAGATTATGAGTTGATTGGTTTTATATACAGACGATATCAGGAAGTAGCTTGCAATCTGATGACAGCCTTCCTTCTGGATACGTTTCATGTTCACTTTGGAAATTGTTTGCTTTGCGTAGAATTTATACCTTTCCTTCCCGATAGTTACCCTCATGGGTTTTTAGAGAAATTCATGCTTTCTAGGCAACTACATCGGTCGGTCTCTTCATGCACAGGTAAAGTTTAGAGTTCTTTCTTGGATAATGGGAAATGTGTTTTCAAATTCTGGAAGAGGACAGGCCGAAAGCTTTTCTAAACATCAATGGGAATAACATGGGAATAAGGCAGAAAGAGAACTTAAAATATATCAATGGCTCTTTAGTCTTTAGGCGTCCCACAATTAGAAATAACAAATTATCATGTCAAATTTATTTAGATTAGGCTTAAATCTTAATTTACAATTTTTCAAATTTAATTAATTATATCAAATTAGTTTGATAATAGCTAAATCAATTTAAAATTAATCAATTTAATCTAATCTAATTTGATATTAATTAAAGTCAATTAAGATATTTAATTAATTTGAGAATGAACCGATAAGGTTACTCTTTTATGATTGGAAGATCACATATTCGAATAACAGAAACAGTCTCTTTTCAAAATACAAGACAAAGGGAAAATAGAAAATTTTGTACACGAATAACCGGTTAATTAATTATAAATTCATAATATGAAAAAGAATAAATTACATATTTATCAAATATTATAAATAGTTAATATCAAAGCAATTGATTATATTTTAAATAGCTTACATCGGATAATTAAAATAACGTTCATTGATGACTACAAGCTTATATCGCGAGATCATCCGTTCAATTTTTATGGTGTTTTATTGTGTCCAGTGAATCTCAGTCATTTATTTATGTGGACTTCATGTTTATTTATATAAAATTCACGCGAAATCTGTATAAATAAATGACTGAAATTTACTAGATACACTAAAATATCATAAAACTTTATATAGGATATTGTTCCGATATGGCCGCTCAATGAAAATTGAGTATAGGGCCGAGGCTCCCGATCCGAAAGAAGAATGACAAAACGACAGAAAAACAAGAGAAGCACGCGTTGGTTCAAATATCCCACCACCCAAGCACAGAAATAGAAGTATTTGGAGCACGTAAAGCTTCGGTCTTGCCCCTTTTTATTTATAAATTGAGCATATAGTTATATCAATTCTCTTCGATTCAAAAAATAAATATTTTATGGAGATGAAATTAGCTATTTTCAAGTTCAGCAACGGTGTCGTTTAATAATTGTCGACGAAAAGTAGTCTCCGTCTCTTGGTTCGTTTCTCTGAAGTCGATGCCGCTCTCCGCGGTCACTTTCTCTCGCCACCGTCTTATCCTTGTTGCTCTCTTGGTCGATTGGAAGTGTTTCTGTGATCTGTCCTTAGAGTTTGAATTTCACATGTACCTCACAACTTCATGAACTTAAACTGTTTGATAAATTTTGAGTGAGAAAGTTGCAACTGAAGTTTCCAATGGCAAACAGCAAATATGAGTATGTTAAGTCATTCGAGGTCGAAGATGAGGTTATGCACCCTAATATCATTGTTGTTCGACTCGGTGGCAGTAATTTCACAAGGTAAAGATATTCTAAACCATTCTACATTTGTTATTCAACTCTTTTTTCCAACTTTTTTTATCTCTATGATCTCGATTTTTATATCGTTTTGTAAAAAAATGGTAGATTTTCTGAAGTGCACGAATTTGAGAGGCCAAACGATTTGAAAGCGTTAGAATTGATGAACGCTTGTGCAACTTTGGTGATGGAAGAATATCCAGATATAGTCTTCTCATATGGTTTCGGTGATGAATATAGGTTCTGAAGTTCACTTTTTTTGTTTTTTTTTTTTGGAGTAATTAGTTAACACGTTGAATAAATTCATAATCTTTTATACATGCAGCTTCGTTTTCAAGAAGACTACCAGGTTCTATCAGAGGCGAGCCAGGTTATTATTCTTAGCTTTTTATTACTGCTTGCTTCACAATGTATATATCTGGTGTGAAAGTTTTAATCACGTACTTCTATGCATTTTACCAAGAGATTTGTAAAAGATTATGTAGTTATATTGCTGTTATAGTATCGGAAAGAATGGATGAAGAAGTTTTGATGTCCTAACTTCAGCTTCTTTGCAAATTGGAAAATCAAGTAAATGGTAAACAGATACACTCTGAATCAGTATGTTTATATGAAATATCTTGTTCAAGGCTACTGCTACACGGGCAACATTAGAAGTCTACTTTGAAATACCTTAGAAAGGGTGCTTTTAACTTTCACTTTTCTGATCTTCAATCATATTTCTTATTTTCTTAATTTATGTACGGTTACCTTTTCGTGAAAGTTGTATAGATATTCTGAATTTCTATTTTAAGTTATAGTCTATGAAAGGGGGGAGTCTTTACATACATGAAATTAATGGATCTTGCAGCAAAATTCTTTCGCTAGTTATGTCATTCTTCACTTCTACGTTTGTCACAAGATGGAAGGAATTCTTCCCTCAAAAAGAGCTAAGATATCCCCCTTCATTTCACGGGAGAGTCATAAGCTGTGCAACTACTGAGGTTCTTCAACAGTACCTTGCTTGGAGACAGCATGAATGTGAGTTTGGACTGTAGCTAGTAAGCAAATTATGAAAGCCAAATTTATTTATGCAAGGAAGTACTTCGCGGTAACATGGGAGCATTAATACACCAGGATAGTAATCAATCATACACATTTCTTCAATTTTCAGGCCATGTTACTAACCAGTATAACACTTGCTTTTGGATGCTGGTTAAATCTGGAAAGACTAACGACGAAGCTCATGAAATTCTAAAGGTGCTTTTCTCTTTTCTTCTTCTCCTTTTTCCTTTTCCTTTTTTAAAAATCTGGTTTATTTAATTTGATAATTTCAATGATGTTGGCTGTTAACTGGAAATTGTTATTCTAAGAATTATAGTTTTCACTTCTATCCATTTTCTGAAGTTCTTTTGTTGTCCTTT
This sequence comes from Erythroxylum fimbriatum, assembly GCA_026770325.2. Classification (NCBI taxonomy): domain Eukaryota; kingdom Viridiplantae; phylum Streptophyta; class Magnoliopsida; order Malpighiales; family Erythroxylaceae; genus Erythroxylum; species Erythroxylum fimbriatum. The sequence continues at coordinate 2,054,943 of JANZLH020000387.1, forward strand.
TCCTCTCTCTTTCTTTTACTCTCTCTGAAGTAGAGATTTAAGTTTGCTCTATCAATCAGGAGTCTGCTTCAGTTTATGTTACCTTAGGTTCTATAAACGCAGGGCACTCAAAAGCAGGAGAAAAATGAACTACTCTATCAAGAGTTTGATATAAACTACAAGAAACTTCTAGAAATCTTTCGTCAAGGATCCTGTGTTCTGAAAAGAGAGGTTATTTCTCGAATCTATTTTGATTGTTATGAACATACACGCATCTGATGCATATACTTTTTTTCTCTCATCACTTCTTTGCTTGGTTGGGGATTTGGAAATGGTAGGAGAAAGATCGAGAGTTCAAAAAGCTTACTTTCTTTGAATGTCTCGAAATTTTCTCGAGCCTAATATCTCAGGGAATTTTGTCAAGTGTAGACCATACATTAATCTGCCGAGCTCTATTCGTATAATTTTGAGGCAAATTTTCATGCTAAGTTGCTCCATTGCGAGGTTGAGATCAGTAAATTGAATCTTGTTATAACTTACACGTGGCTTCATAAGCTATAACACATCATCTCACTAGTACTTTCTCCAAAAGATTTATTCATAGAAGTCGGCTATGTACCATAAACGAACTTCCATCTTTTTGATGTTGTACCACTAGAATGCTGATGGCATGTTAGGAACTCTTAACATATTTCAAGTTAATTAAGTGACGTACAGATCTTCAGAAATTAAGACAATAATTATTGGTTAGTCTAACTTATGTATCGAGAAGTTGTAAATACTAGGTATAACAGCTAGACCATGAATGTTGCTATTATGCAACTTCTCTGCCCCTCTAATTCTAGGCCATTTAAGCCTAACAATAGGGCCATATGCTTTCCAATTGAATCTGGTGCAAAAAAGTTTTTAATCTTGCTGTGTTTGCAAGTTCATTCTCAGAAATGATTTTTAACAAAAAAATATCAGTCTTTGGCTTCTGAAGCTTCCATTTCAAGATGACTAGTAACAGGCCCTAGGCATTTCTTATTTTCTTTTTGTATATTTTGTGTTATATTTCCTCTCTGTTTAGCCTTTGGCATTTCAAACTCAGATCTTGGATGTAATATTTATAGGTGGAGGATATTGTGAAGTACACTGATAATGGCTCTCCAGTTAAAAGACTACGAAAAAGACCAATAATAGTCCATTCAGAGAATATAGCTGGGAGAAGCTTTTGGAATGAGCACCCTAATCTTCTTTTAGAGCTGGGTGGTTTTGTAGAGGATGTTTCCAAAACTAAATCAGATTACGTACGGTCTTTCATATTTGAGACCAAATTGATGCCATCTACTTGGATTGTCATCAGAATAGATGGGTGCCATTTTCACAGGTGTTGCATTTAGGTTTCAATTGGGTTGAACAATTATTTTCATTCCCATTATTTTTAAATTTTAGAAAAATAGGACTATTGTTTTAGTCAGTGCTTTTAGAACTTTTTAAATTTTTAGTTGTTTGTCACAGAGCTTAGGAATTTAGATTTTCTTGAATATGAATTTTTGATAATGGCATAATCCTGGCTTTGATAGTCTTTATATAGGGCAGAACTACTGTGTATCTGCACTTGTTTGCATATTGAATGTTCTTTTATCAAGAAATAACTGTTTTTAAGGTTGCAGCAATTTAATTTACAAATTGTTATCACTTTATGTTTCTATTACTTGATTTGTGTTACTTGGGGTAGATTTTCTGGAGTTCATGAATTTGAGAAGCCTAATGACGTGCAAGCTTTGAACCTCATGAATGCATGTGCAATGGCTGTTCTTCAAGAGTTTCAGGATCTTGTGTTTTCATATGGTGTCAGTGACGAGTACAGGTACCTAATTGATTTCCTATTTATGATGGGTCTTAATTTCTTTTTTGTGAAACTATTTAAGTTTGTGCAGTTTGTTGTGAATACTTACAGCTTTGTTTTGAAGAAGAATTCCAACTTTTACCAAAGGCAAGCCAGGTATCCCTTCTATGAGTCCTGAAGCTTTATGCTTTAATATGATTTTGAGCTTATACATGCACACAGTGGGACAATAAGAAGCCATAACTCCACGCCTATTTGCATGGTTACAAAAAGTACTCTTGATATGAACTTACTGTAGTGGTCTAGCGTCTTTTTCTACAACATGCTGTATTTTGACTTCTATGGCTTTCATTTTTGGTTCAAATGCTTTGCTAATTACTGAAACTTATATTTTATACTTTGCAATTCTGCATTGATCATTCAATAAAGTGTATATTAGCAAGTAATATTTAGCAAAAAGTGTCTACGTAGAGCTCATTCCTCCAATATGATTGGCTTCATAATGAGCTTAGTCAATTGATCTTCACTTTGAACTTTAGAAAATCTTGGCTTGTTATCAGCATTGATATTAGTTCTTGATCTTCCCTGTGCAGTAAAATTGTATCTTTGATAGTATCTTTCTTCACGTCAATGTACGTGATGAAATGGAGAACTTTCTTTCCACAGAAAGAACTGAAGTATCCTCCATCTTTTGATGGAAGGGCCATATGCTATCCATCATATGAAATTCTTCGAGATTATTTGGCATGGAGACAAGTTGACTGTGAGTAAAGATCTAAATGCTAAATGCTTGTTCCATTAAGATTTGGTAGAGGCTCGAGTATGTTTCAAATTATGTATTTCATATAGATCAAACTAATGTAAATCATCCTATGTTTCTGCAGGCCACATCAACAACCAATACAATACTTGCTTCTGGGCCCTTGTGAAGTCTGGAAAGAGCAAAAATGAAGCTCAACATGCTCTGAAGGTGCTCACCTCCGCCAACTCTCTGTGTCTCACTCAACTTAGCATGCTTATATGTTTGGCTTATCAGCTGTTATCTTGTATGTTTATTTTATCTTTCTGTTTTCACAGGGTACTCAATCACAAGATAAATATGAATTGCTTGCTCACTTTGGTATTGACTATAATGCCTTAAACCCCATGTTCCGTTTGGGGTCTTCTGTTTTTTGGGTAATATTCCTGGTGATTTCCGCTTAACGCTTGACTGTTTAACTGTCTGCTATTTCATTTGCGTTTCATCTGTTTGTGTTTAGACGACGCCTAAGTAATTGAAACTGGTTGAGCTCGTGTTGATTTGAATTGACACATCCCCATCTGTGTACTTGATCCACCATGTGAATTTTTTGACTGACTAATCCTTATTTAGCTATGTCTTTCCTACATGTTTTCAAGCTCAGATAATGCCTGCTTCATTACTTCTCATCTCAAATCCACCGAAATCTTACTTTGGTTATGGGAGAAGTTACTGACATTTCCACTAAACTACAAGATGCAGTGGCTATTACTACCTGTTTATTGTGGACTTGTTCCATGTTAAGAAACTACTTGTAATTTTATACTTGCCTCTTCATTTGAATACAGGAAGATGCGGTTGGAGATGAGAATGGATCATTTGTTGAACCACTGCTGAAAAGGAAAGTGATTATAGACCATTGTAACATAATCGACAAAGAATTTTGGGATACACACCCCAGTATCCTTCCTTAGGCCCTTTCAGGAATTCACATTTTACCTCTTCCAACTGTATTCTTTACCTGGTGGGAGTAGTTTATTATTGTATATGATAGTCGTTAAATACAGTAAAACTGAAGTCTTTTCTTTTTAAAAAAAAAGTTTTGCCAGCACAAAACAAGACAATGTCACACTCCTGAGGAAATGTCTAACCAAGAAAGCTGAGAAAGCTATTAGCCAACTCTGTATTCATGTATACACACTCTAAAAAGAGAACTGAAAAGCTTCTTTAAGAGGAAGCATCAGAGTTTTGCAGTGATAAAGCTTAAAGAACAAAATCCTCTAGGGCCCAATACATGAACATTGCTCACAAATGAAGACAAATTATTATTTGATCGTCAATGCATTCTCCCTCTCATATGTTGAAAAGGTTTACACTTTGGCATTTCCTCACTTAGCACTTGCAAGCTCCGCTCGAAGAAGCTTGGCCGCAGCCACCATGTTGCTAAGGGCGGGTTTCACTTCAGTGTACTTGCGAGTCTTGAGACCACAATCAGGGTTAACCCAAAGGATGTGACTTTCGAGGACTGCAAGCATCTTCTTAATACGATCTGCAATCTCCTCTGTGGAGGGGATCCTAGGAGAGTGAATGTCGTACACACCAGGACCAATGCCTGCACCATATTTCACTCCCTCGCGGAAGACTGAGAGGAGCTTTTCATCTGATCTGGAGTTCTCGATGGTGATTACATCAGCATCCATGTCGATGATTGAGTGGATGATGTCATTGAAATTTGAGTAGCACATGTGGGTGTGGATCTGCACAAGTTGTTGATCATTTTCAAATAATAAGTTGCCTTTCAGCATTTATTAATTGCTCAATGTAACAATCCTCACCCAGTAAACTAAAGCCACTAAAAACTGTTAAACCAATGCTAAACCAGTATATTCACAAACCCCTGGAGAAGTTAGAACCATTCGCACCTAATTCTTGGTCATCCTCTTATTCGTACTTTCCATGTGGAAAAATTATCAGAATTTTGATTTTTCATCGTTATGTGCCCTTAACGCAAGGGCACTCCAGTATTCAACATTCCGGCACCAAAATACAATCGATGACAAAACTAATGAAGTGCATCTAGAGGGGGAAAAAGGGCACCTGGGTAGTGTCTTTGACACCACAGTTTGTAATCCTGAAAGAATGAACAGCCCAATCGAGATAGAAACCATGCTCGGATTTCCTAAGGGGTAAACCCTCTCTCAAAGCAGCCTCATCGATCTGGATAACATTAATTCCAGCTCTCTCAAGATCCTCAACCTCATCCTTGATTGCCAAAGCAATCTGATAGCAGGTCTCATGTCTGTCAACAAACATGTCAACAATGTGAGAGCTCATTAAGATGATTACAAATAGCACATTTTGTTATCAGTGTCTTGGTGCTACTTACCTAGGCTGGTCATTCCTTACAAAGGACCAGTTCAATATGGTAACAGGTCCTGTAAGCATTCCCTTCATAGGCCGCTCGGTCATACTCTGAGCCATTGAGGACCAGAACACAGTCATGGCCTTAGGGCGGCTGACATCGCCATATATGATAGGAGGCTTGACACAACGAGAACCGTAAGACTGGACCCATCCATTTGCAGTGAAGGCGAATCCAGACAATTGCTCACCAAAGTACTCAACCATGTCATTTCTCTGAGACACAGAAAAGATGGAGGCTGTCAATAGAAGTACAAGAAGGAAAAGAAATCATATCATCAAACGAGACAGCTGCTTAATTGAGGCAAAAGCTCACTTCAGGTTCACCATGCACCAAAACGTCAATGTCTAGCTCTTCCTGGAGTTTCACAACCTTGCTAATTTCCTCCTTGATTGCCTTGACATAATCATCCTCTGATATCCTGAAGTAATAACCAAAGAAGAAAGATAAAAAAAAGAAAAATATAGCAAAACTAGTCAACATAATTGACGAGCTGAAGTTAATTAGTATAATCTGAGAAGTAACAAATCTTCTCACTTCTTGGCTTTGTATTCACGGCGCACTCTTCTAAGATCCATGGTTTGAGGGAAGGATCCAATAGTGGTTGTGGGAAGACTTGGAAGGTTCAATTTCTTCTGCTGAGCATCAAGCCTTGCACTGACGTTTGTTGCCCGACGGTGGTCAGATCCTTTCAAAGTAGCAGCCTAAGCAAAATGGATGAACAATCAAAAGCAACAGCCAGTTAAACAACCTTGAGAAACAATTCTAATGAAGAAGAACCTAACCAAAAATGGAGTCAAAAAGACAACAGATGGCAATAATATCAAGAACTTACAGCCTTTTGAACAGCCTCATTTGTCACTCTAGGTGATGACTTTCTTGAAACATGAGCCAATGCATTATTAGAGAAGAAGGCCTGTGTGTACCAAAAACAGTAAATCAACAAGCTTTAGAATTACAAAAAACTTAATAGAGAGATAAAGTCTAGTTTCCCATACAACCTAAGAAAGTTTATCCTTGTTTAAATTTTCTAGAAGGACAAAATTATCATAAATCAAAATTGGTTCCCAACTCTTATAGAAGTTAACACTGCATGTGCATCCATTATTTCAATTCAATGAAGCATAATAAGAAAAACATAAGAAAAAAGAAATCAGTAACATTAACTGCTATTACGGTTACCTTATTGAAGGTAATATTGAAATTCATAATAAACGGGTGAAGTGAAACCTAAAGAGTACCTCATCCCTTTGTCCAACAAATGCCTTGGCCAAGGCATTTACTTCAATTACTTTCTGAGCGGCAAATGCTAGCCATGACTTAAGATCTTTATCGAATTTAGGTTCATTTGCCAAATCAACTGCAGTGTGAAGAAGAGAGCAGGAAGTGGAGACTACAACCTTGTCTGCATAAATAATATAGCTCAAATTATTTCACATCTTGCAAAGATAAGAAATTGGAATGAAAAATCAAAGGGAAAAAAGTCAGTACCTTTGCCCACAATGCCTGCAAGATCCTGCAATAAACTAAAGGAAGAACCAAGGTCATTCGCCCAGATGTTCCTCCCATCAACCACTCCAGCAAAAAGGTACTTGCCTGAAGGATATCCACCCTTAATTAAATCAAGGGTCTTTGTTCCGCGAACCAGGTCAAACCCAAAACCAGAAACACCCTTCAGAGATGTGAGGGTTTTATATGCTTCAGGTGTCAAATCAGCAAAGTATGTCTCAACTAGAACATTCAAACCAGAGAGAGATGCCTCCAGCTCTGAGTACGCTTGAGAAAATGCTTGTAACTCATGATCTTGAAGGTCCATTACAAGTTTAGGCTCATCAAACTGAATCCAGGATGCGCCAGCAGTTTTTAGTTCACCAATAACTTCCCTGAACCAAACTAATCATTTGCATGGATCTCATGACAGAAAAGGCTTAAGAATATGTCTGCTCCCTGCTGATCCTATGGGATTCAGAAGAATATCCAGACACGTGAAATTTAAAAACAACTACTCTTACTTGTAAACAGGAAGAATCTTGTCAAGTAAGGAAAGGAGAGGAAAGGATTTCTCCACACCCTTGGCTGGTTTTGATAGCAGCAAGTATGAAACAGGACCTATGATCACTGGCACGGTATCAATTCCAAGCTGCAAGACATAGAAACAAAAGAAGATAATCTAAATATTTGACAGAAACAGCGGCAGTACTTAGGAAAATTGTTGAATTCGGGAAATGGCTGCTACTTGACAAGTGAACTTCATCGGTTGTGCTTAAATCAAGAGTGTTCATCGCTAGCACATATTAAGTTAGATATCCATGGAAGATAAAGACTTTTTAACCATAGAGAAAATAAGAGAACCCTACTGAGCAAAGAAAATAACTAGTAAATGGGAGATAAAGGATCAAAACAACTTACAGATCTGGCCTCCTTGTACTCGTCAACAGCCTTGTGAGAAGCATAGGAGAAGTTAACATCTGGTCCTAGCTCAGGGACAATGTAATGACTATATAGAAAACAAAATAGTGTCATTCACGAAACATCAAGTCTATGGTGTAAAAGGAACAACATAAAGAAGCCTGTTTACATCATGAAGCTCAACTTACTAGTTGGTGTCAAACCACTTGGTCATTTCCATGGCAGGGACAGAAGCATTACCCCTGGCCATCGAAAAGTAGATGTCAAATCCAATCTCACCACCATTCCAACCATATCTGGCAGGAACAGCACCAAGCATAGCTGTAGCATCCAATATTTGATCATAGTAAGAAAAGGTGTTGCTTGGAATAAACTTGATTCCCACATCAGCCATGTACTTCCAGATGGAGGATCTGAGGTCTGCTGCAACCTTTTGCAATTCCTCGGCACTGCTCTTGCCATCCCAGAAAGATTCCAAAGCAAATTTGAGCTCTCTCTTGGGGCCCATGCGAGGATAACCAAC
>JANZLH020000387.1:2104489-2133671 GCA_026770325.2 Erythroxylum fimbriatum
TGAAGTATACAAAAATTACTAAAATTATATTAATACAGTCCGAATCAATCCGAAGTTTCATTAAACCAATGTACCCGGAAAATGCCATAAATGCATGCCAACATACTTATGCATAATTAAGTAAATAGTTAATAAGCAAATCACAAACATAATTCGTACTAACTTCCTTTATATTATAACCCCTAATTTGGGGCGCTACAGGTTAGAAGTTGTTCAACACTGGCAAGTGAACACTAGAACAAGCTCGGCCTAGTATGCGTGGGAATGGTGTGGTGGTCGTGGAACGTCGGAGACTAGACTGGAAAGGCAGTGGTGTAGAAATTCTGATTAGTTGGCTTCACAAGTGTTTTTTATATCGATTTAGGCTAAGTATAAACTTTGATAAGACGTCAGATTTTGCTATAAACCCACACATACCTCAAAAAATCACTAATAAAGATCACCATATACTTCATGCCATAAACTGATGATTACTTGATAGGTTCAAACACATCAAACTATACTAACTCCAATGGTTCCTTTGCTTGAAAGTTGAAACTTAGACTCTTCAAATGGTAATTAATATGTTTTTCCATACTAATAGCCTCTACAAATTATGTCATTTCTCACTTCAAGTTGGGGAAGACTCTTTAACATTGACTTTTTCATCATTACTTCTTGTTTGGAGCCAGTCTCACGTGCCATAAATCAACTTTCTCATTTTTTAGGGTCTTGTCTACATATTTTGTCTCTACTAACAACGTAATAATCTTGAGATGTGATACATCTTCATATCCTACAAGGCAAACAAGATGAGTTGACCCAAAGATGTTAGTTGCAATATTAAGAGTAGGATTTTCTTCATAACTGAGACATGGTAGACATTTTGAAGCATCACTTCATTAGTATCTAAAAAAAATTATTTTGTTACCAAAGTGAACAATTGGTATCTTTATGATGTTTACTGTTACCACCACACGACTTCCTTATACTTTGATAAATTGTGCAACTTTTCTTTGTCACTCATCATATGATTTGAGTAGTTAGAGTCAACAATCTAGTCTTCTCATAATTAACTTGCTTAGTTGTTGTTGTTGTTGTGAGAGCTAACTCTTCTTCTTCTATAGCCACGACTGCATTTGTATTCCATTCTTCTTCACTTTTGGAAGTAACAACAACACTCTTAACAAATATTTTCTTCATCTAACAAACTTTTTCCATGTGACCTTTCTTCCTGCAGTTATAACACTTCCATTCAAACTTCTTCTTATTGCTATAATGCTTTGATGCTCCCCCTGCATTAGTGCTCCCCTCATCTTGATGATTCTTTGACTTGTTTTCATTTTTCTTCGATCCACCGACAGTGCGCTATTTGCAATTCCTACTTTTATTGACATACTCTTCACTTTTTATTAAAATTCCTCACATTTACTTAGCTAAAGCTTCTTGATCACTAAGCAAAATTTCAAACTCAACAAGTGATGGTTGATTTTTCCATCTTCTGCTACACTGAAGCCTCTGTATTTCGAGTTTCAAACTATGAATGATTTTCTCTTCATTTTGGTTTCACTGCTTGGAGCTTGTAGATCAAACTAAAAAATCCCCTAGCATAAGAACTTCACTTTGTGGAAGTAGTAAACAGTTGTCATATTAAGTTGTGCTACGAACAATAGCTCACTCTCCACAAGATGGAGCCTCGTATCGTTCTTCTTTGAAAATAGTTTAGTGAATGTATCCCAAGCTTCTTTAGGGGCTTTGTTATCTCTAATATGTTCTAGCACATTTTTTCAACAGTTTTCTTCAACACAAAATTGATTTGCCTGCGTTAATCTTCCATTTCCATAATGCACCAATTGCATCTTTCGCATCTAGGTGGGTAACTTTGGTTATGTTAATAGCTTACCACAAATCTTGACCTTGCATGTATAACATCACATATGTAGACTAAGAATTATAGTTTTGATTGTTAAGCTTTTTGATTTCGCTTAGGACTTAAAGATTACCCATCTTGCTAAAAGAGAGTTCTCACGACATTGGTATAGGACTACCATGATTAACGTGCTTTGATACCATAATGTTGAACACAACAATAGACACATTCTTTATGAACTTTTAGAAGGAAAAAAATGAACACTAAATGCTCACAAAAATTGTACACGTGGAATATGGAAAAGGACAACTGATGGAAGTATATTGACATAACCGAAACAAATATGTTTTGAATTGAAAAATCTCCTAAACCATAGAATGCAAATGCCTTTTTATAGGTTGAGAGGAAAAGACATATCACCATAAACACATGAATCAACTAAATACTAAAAAATAGAATAAACAAAATAATCTTTTACTGAACAATTTAAAGCTGAAAAATATCAACAAAATTTATGAGAATCAACTTAAACCTAGACATTGTAACAACATAACAAGTAGCTAAATATTTAGTCAAACAGGCTGGTGTAGCACTTCAACAAAACCAATTAGTTTAAATGCTGAAGCGATAACAACATTTCATATGTTGAAAGCTATTTTATCGTATGTGTCAATATTAACCTTGCTAGACTTGAAAAATTTTACGGTTAAAGTTGACGTTAGTAGGGAAGGGATAGGTGTGGTGTTGATGTAAGAAGAACATTCCATAGAGAATGAGAGTAACGTGTTGTCAAACATGTATAAGCATGTCTTAGTTTATGAGAAAGATTTGTGTTGGTTATGACTGTCAAAACTTGTATCACTATTTGATGTGGCTTCGTTTTGAGTTTAGGTTGATCATTAAAGTTTACACTACTTGTTAAATAAAAAAAATTACAACTTTAATCTAACAAACTTTGTTACACAAGTTATCAGGCTTTAATTCTGATAACAAGTATTAACAAGGCATATATAATTCAAATGCACATACCTTATCAAGATGGCAAGTTTGGAACTATTTAGTTTAATCCTCTTTATTACGTGGAAACAAACTTATCTAAAAGATAGTAAAGATAGTTATACAAGTGATGGAGCTATTTAGGAAATTATAATGCAATTGTAATTAGGGGATAAAAAAGAATTCAACTTATGATTGGTTGAATATGGTGTTATAATAGAAGGAACTTCTTATAGTTGGCAATCTAATAACCTTAAACATGCAAATCATATCATTATTCCATAATATAGCAATAAGTGGACACTAAGAGTTTATTGGTACATACAAGAAACTCTAAATAAATTTTTCCAGTGAAAGATGCAGAGAGGTGTTTGTGAATTTATTTGGAGTTATTGTCAATGTATTAAATATGAGACTATCACTTCACCTAGATTATTTCAACCATTATTGAGTTCAGATCAATTGCAATTCAAAATTAGCTTGAATTTTATCAATGGTTTACCAAAATTTGATATTTATTTGGTCATTTTGTTGATGATTGATCATCTGAGCAAATAAGCTCACTTCATATTGTTGAGTCATTCTTACTTCACCATAAGGTTGCTCACATTTTCATCCATAATGTGTCTAAACTACATGGAATGAAAAAATAATTACAAGTGGTAGAGACGTTTTATTCATAAGTACTTTTTGGTAAAGTACTTATGAATAAACGTAGATCACTTACCATTCTTATATGGAGGTTTTAAATAACATAGTGAAACATACTTATGGTGTGTGTCTGATTAGCAATGTTTTAAAAACTGAACTGAAAGTTAAACTAGTACGATAAGATATTTAAGGTTTAAAAGGTTCAACCAGTATTAAACTATCATAAAACTAGTTAAAGATTGAATAAAACTGAAGAATTTGAAATATAATTGAAGAAGATCATCCTCACCCATCCAAGAATTTGAAGTTTAATTGACAAAGGAGATTATTAAAAGAAAATTAATTTGTTTATTTTAGTTTATGAAAACCAATCAATTAATTAATAAAATAATTGATTTTATCATTAAAGATTATTAAAGTAAGTCAAACCAAAAAATTGAAAACTCAACTGGAAAGTTGATCACTTCAAGGATTTTCATGGTTGAATTGATCAAATCGGATCATTTTTTAATCATTAATGGGTGGTGTCCTTAGCTGAATGGTGGTATAATACCACTTTTCATTTATCAAATTTCATCTCTCTGTTCAAAGTTGCATATAGATAAACACCTCTTTTATATGTTCCATAATTGGTTAATGATTCTAAAGTTATATTAGTTTATTAAGTGATGAAAGATCATAAGGTTATTGTTCTTTTATTGAAATTTCACATAACACGTGCCCAACATAGAATAAAGCAGGTGGCAGATCAACATCGAACAAAGCGTGCTTTTAAAGCTAGGGATTATATTTATGTTATCATAATCTCTTAACTTTATTTTCTGGTCTTTTCTAGGTTTTGAAAAAGGTGGGTAAGGTCACATATTGATTGACATTACCAGAGGATGCCCACATTTATCCATCATTTCATAAATCACAATTGAAGAAGTATATGGCTAATAATTTTGGTGTGGATTCTAGAATTTTAGCTTTATGTTCCTTTAGTTATTTATATTGCAATCACCATTGAGATCATTGATTGGTGAATCATTGCAATTAAATAGTTATTCAAATCTTAGTTAGGTGGTTTAATAAGGATGGGCATGATATCTCCTGGGAATATTGTTAAGATACTCAATGGATATAATGAAACAAAAGAAAGTGAATGTTATTAATAGCAGAATTAAAGGTGTTATAGTACCAATGGCAGCATTTGAGAGGATATCTCTCACCTAGCTTCACCTAAATGTAAAATTCTATAGATAGTTATAACTTGTACCTCCCATGTAATTACCATATCATGTCATCTTTCTATAATCAAACAACCTATTCTTACCATAAACCACAACACACTCTGAACAAGACTACACAAAATAGAAGCAATTGTTAAAATCATTTTAGGCCTAGTTCATTATCTTGATTAAGCCTTCTTGAGCTGCTTTTCTTCCTTCTATAAACATATTTAACTGGAGGCTTATCACTACCACCCACTTTAAACTTCACTTTGTCTTCAAGATGGAACTTGGGGAATTGTTCATTAATTAACTCCATTGGTTCCTAAGTAGCTTCAAATTTTGGCAGACTCTTCCATTTAACAAACAACTATGTTTCTCCATTACAGTTATGATTTTTAAGAACAGATTGTGGTTCCACTTCCCACTCTATATCAGCATTCAGAGTTGTTAAAAGAGTTTGTATAAGGATAGAATCCCTTATTGTCTTTTTAAGGTAGGAATTAGGAAAAAAAATGAAAACCTAGATGAGTAGGGGTAAAATCTGAAAGTTTCAATTGTAAGCCACCTTGCCAATTTTCTAAAAAATTGGGTAGGGGTCGAAGCATCTTTAAGCCAATTTCTTATTCACCTTTTTAACCCAGGTTTTATATTGATATAGTCGAATTTTAAGATATACATATTCCCTTACTTCAAAATTAACCTCGCTCATGTGTCAGTCAATTTCATATTATTTTAAGCCAATATGAGTTGCTCTTTAATTTTTATAAAAACATCTATTTTTTTGAAGCATTTTCTCCAAAGTAGAGATGATTATGTCACTATATCCATATTTGATCAAAGGAGGAGGATCCCTCCTATATACAATCTTGAATAGGGTACACTTCATGGTTGTGTGATACAAAGTATTAAACTAATATTCTATCCAAGGCAGCTAAGCATACCACTCCCTTGGTTTGTTGCTTGTGAAGCATTAAAGATAGGCCTCCAGGTATCGATTCATAACCTCACTTTGCCATCGATTTGATGGTGATAGGCCGTATTTCTATTCTTAAATTTCTATTGTAATCTAAAGAGTTTTGACTAGAAATTTCTCATAAACACCTTATCACAATCCGAGATGATGGAGCGAGGGAACCATGGAGCTTCACCACATGAAACAGAGATTCCTTAATCACTTTCTTTGTAGTATAAGGGTGCTTGAGCGGGTATAAAGTGACAATATTTACTTAGCTTATCCATTAATATAAAAATGGAATTGTAACCATGGGATTTGGTTAACCCCTCCACAAAGTCTATAATAAGATCCTCTAAAACTACTTTCGGCACCAGAGTAGGCTTTAATAATCTGAATAGAGTCAATGTATCATACATTCATACTTGTTCTACTGGCATATATGGCATTCTCGAACAAACAGGACGATATCATTCTTCATCCCCTCCCTAAACAATTCATTAGATATCCTATTATAGATATTAAAAAACCCACCATACCCCCGCTCCCATTGGCATACAATTAAATTCTTCCATTAGCTTCCGAACGAAGGGAGATGCTTTAGGGAAGACTATCCTTCCTTTATAATAAAGTTGCCCATGGTCGAAAGACCAACTAGTTTTGGTTGTAGTCTTTTCCCTCAATGTTACAGGATTTGTTTCAACTAAGGGTCTTGCCTTACCTCTTCTTTGATTTGGTCCCAACCAATAATAAAAGGACCTGAGATAACATGTAATGCCGCACCAACTTGCACAATAGCCTTATTACCTTGCCCTGGTTGATACTAAATCTCAAAATAAAATTCCATCAGTTTAGTCAGCCGTCTTTGATATTCTAGTGTAATCATTCATTGTTTTAGCAAGTAGAGTAAACTCCTTTGATCTGTCTTCACCATAAAGTGCCTCCCCAATATCTAGTATCTCCATTTCGAGATAGTTATTACTATAGTCATTAGCTCTGTCTTATAGACAACTTAAATCGCACTCGCTTAGTAAGTTATTGGTTAAAAAATGCAATGGGTCACCCTTTTTAAGACGAAACAACTCTTAATCCTACTCCAAAAGCATCAAATTCCACTATGAATGTCTCCTTAAAATTGAAAAGGCTAAAATAGGCATTGCTTTCATGGCCTCTTTAAGTTGCAGAACTGCTTTGTTAACCTCTTCACTCTAAATGAACCCATCTTTTTCCAACAACTAAGTTAAAGGTGTAGTTATTTTCTTATAATCACGAACAAACTTATGGTAATATCCTATTAATCCCAAAAAAATCCCTTAAATCCTTTTGGATTGTGGTGTTGTCCATTCATCCATTGCCTTAACTTTCTCATGATTAGCAGCAACCTTCTTCTTAGATATGACATGCCTTAAGTACTCTAACTCATTCTCACACAGCCAACACATCTTAATATTTGCTAATAACTTATGATCACAAAGAATCATTAATACCTCACGAGAAAGCAACAAGTGTTCCTCAAGAGAATAATTATAAATGAAAATATCATTAAAGAATATGAACACATGCCTTCTTAACATCCCTTTAAAAATGGAATTCATTAGTTCTTGAAAGGTTGTTAGGGCATTAGTGAGCATGAATGGGATGATGAGGAACTCATAAAGGCTCTCATGAGTACTGAATGATTTCTTATGCACATCTAATGGCTAAATTGTTATTTGATGGTAGTATGAGTTAAGATTATGCTTGGTGAAAATTCTAGCTCCATATAGTTCATTTAAGAGGTTATCGACATTTAGAATGAGAAATTGATCACGCACCATGACTTTGTTGAGTGTTCCATAATCCACACAAAACTGCCAACTCCCGTCTTTTCTCTCACGAGCAACAATGGATTGGAGAAGGGACTATTACTGGGTCTAATAATCCCAATTACGAGCATCTGTATCACCAACTTTTCAATCTTGCTTTTCTAAATATGAGGGTACTTATAAGGCCTCACATTGACTAGTTTTGTCCTTTCTTTAGCATTATTGTATAATCATAGCCACAACTTGGTGCCAATTTAGTAGGGCTCCTAAACCCATCTTTGAATTTTGATATCAATTGCCATAACTCAGTTATCTCAACTTTTCTCTCACCAATTTAGTTGTTACAATATGACACAACTCCACCAACATTCCCTCCTCCTCCTATTGGATTGTTTTTACCATAATTTTCATTGAAACCATAGCCTTGCTCAAATTTGGATCCCCTTGCAAGACCATTTATTTCCCCGTAATATCAAATGTTATAGTTAACCTTTTCCAATCATTATGTATAAATCCCAAAGTGGATAGCAATTTAAGTCCAAGAACCAAATTATAGTTGCTTAATTGCAAGGGGAGGAATTCTTTAATGAACATGAGCCCTTGTATCTTAAGTACCACCCCTTTACAAACCTCCTTCCCTTTTGAACATTTTCCTAAACCTACAACCACCTTATAGCTGGGTATTTTAAATACTAAAATCAACGACTTCTTAATCAATTCTAAAATGATGAAGTTGTGGTTTGGCTCCACAATCAATTAGCACCATTACCTCTATGCCTTCCACTTTGCCTCGAAGTTTCATGGTTCAGGGTTTCATCAAACTTATCACTGAGTTATGTAATAGTTCCACTCCCTTAATCCTTACTTCACTCTCTGACATCTCTTCAAAGATCTCGCTCTCTAATTTTATTTCATCTCCTTCATTGACCAACAACACATAGAGTTCTTCTTTTTTTTTTACAGTAATAACTGAAATGTCATTTCTCATCACAACAATAGCTCAATTCTTTTTCTCATCCAGGTTGAGCTTCTGAAGCAGACAGGTGTTTGAATTGTGTAGTATCAACAGCATTAGGGTTGAGATTTGGGTTGGATATGGAGTTTGTAAGCTAGTTGGTAGATGGGTTTTGAGTTTTGAGAGTGAACGTTAGATTTGGATAAATTTAGTTTGGAGGGGTGTTATTGGGTGTACGTTAATTAAGGGTTTTAAAGGGACTTCACGGGATGTTGTCATTGTCAACTTTAGTTTATTGAAGGGGTTCTTTTGAGCATTTTGGGTTATTGGGTTGGTTTAGCACAAATAGTTGGGCCTTTATCCTTTCATACAGCCCATTAACAAAGACACATGTCAAAATCTCTTCCTCTTATCTTCTCCACTGCCATTGCTAAAAACTCAAATTGAGCTCGGTATTCTGCGACTACTCGTTCTTAATGGACGGCAAAAATCAGTGAAGTAAAGGTTCCCTCTTGTATCCCAACAAATTGATAGAGCAGTTAGGTTTAACTCCTGCCAAAAAGAAAATGGTTTCTCTCTTTTTTCAATCCTTAACCATACTTGGGCTTCTCCCTCAAAACAAATTCCCGCAATCTCCTACTTCTCCTCCGTCGTCAACCGATTAATGGCAAAATACTACTTCGCCCTGATGATCCACGCATCAGGGCCTTCCCCATCAAAAAGGGCAACTGTAACTTCTGAGGATGCTTAACTCGGTCCATCACCTTTTCTAAAACTAGAGGATTTCAGCGATTGTATTCGTCGTTGGGGTCACTTTGGATCTGGCACAATTGGATTATACTTGATTGGCTCCCAAAGAGTGACTCTTCATGAGCATGCGAAAGCTCTCTTCCATCCTCTGTAATTACCTTGCCATGTCAACTTTATAGAATCAAACAATATATTCCTAGTACAAACCACAACAAAATAGAAGTAATTGTTAAAATCAGTCGAAAGTCCACTTCATCCTGATTGAATCTCCCAGAGAAGCTCTTATTCCTCCTTCTATAAACTTATTTAACTAGAAGCTTGTCAAATATCTCACGGACAAGGTTATCAAAGAGGGAGGTAGTACTATTACGAAAGAAAGACGAGGAGACAATGTGTAAATTAGTGCTGAGAAATGATTTCGCTTAGTGAGCTGATGAAGACAAGGAATGCAGAAGGGACGTGGTCGAAAGGGTAGGAAAAGTTGAAGAAAGGGAGCACCTGTCATGATTATAAGGTGGAGCCACAACGACATGATGATAATACAATGATTGAGCTGGAAATCCCATATTGGAACTGCTAAAATAGTTGTAGAGAAATCCTTGTAATGTAATTAACCAAGGATTACATTATGAAAGAGAGAGTTGTTTGTAATGTTGCAAGAACTATAAGATTACATTGTTCCTTCTCTCAATTACAAGGCTTAAAGACCAATAAAGAACAAGGGTACAGGTAGCAAGGACATGGAAGTTCTAGTTTCTGAACTACAAATTACAACCAGTAAAAACTGGAACATAAGAAGATTGAAAAACAATGACAATGAACAATTTAACGAAAAAGGGCTCTTAAGTCTTAACCATCAGAAGATAAGATTTTCTTGTGCTTTCCATGCTTTTGCTTGTCCTTTACCTTCTCAAGCTTGCCACTGCTGTTATTCTGATTGCTAACAGACCCCTCTTGAGCACTACACATCTGGGACTTCATTTTAAATCCCAACTTCTTTGAAACATTTCCCCAAGTGCTATAACTTTTGGTACGGCCGCCCAACTTTTCAATCTCCTGCCTCATGCTGGAGCACTCCTTCTCAAGCTCAGAAACCCGCATCCTCATGTTATCCATTCCCACCTTCAGAACCTGATTCTCTCTAACCGCTGTCGTCCATCCCCCTTCTGTAGACCCAACAAAGCCACTTCTCAATTGTCTTGACCCGTCAAGATTGTCAGAAACCAGAAAGCAACCTGCAATGGAAGTCCGAAGCTGAAGCTGCTCAAAGAAGAGAACCTGGACTATTATTCTTAGGGGCAGCCTCTCATTTTGTGCAGCATGGGTGCAGGCTTCTAAGGAGAGCTTCTGGCAGTCCATCAACCTGCATAGCTGTTCTCTGTCGGACTCTGCCAGCCATGGGTGTGACTGCATTAAAAGAGACATTTTACAATCAATGCTTGAATTAGTGATGAATACAACCTCATTTCTTGTCTCCCTCTTGTTTCATTCTTCTAGGTGTTTGTCCTATGATTAGATAATAATATTCATATATAGATATTGTCTAGGACTTATTAGTTCCCAACTTAAATGAAAAATTAACCAATTCCAAAGTTGCAACAGACACGACTTACCTGTTGTTAGATATCTAAAAAGAGAGAGAGAGAGAGAGACTGTTGATACCTTCAAATAAATGTCTATTGCACGGTAAAGACCATCATCCAAGGGCCTAGCATATTCAGGAACAGCAGCAGCAAGATCCTGGAATTTGGGGAGCTTCAAATTGACATCAGGGGCAACCTCTGCCAGGTAGCCATCAATCAGCTTGGCAACTATAGTGATGGGTGTCAGTGAAGGTGATCCAATCAACTGGCCATCATCAGCTGAGCATGGAGACGCCCCACCAGTAACCTGATCCATGGCAAGGAAATGTTCAAGAATCCGCTGCACACAATCAACATTATATAGTGTTTCCATAGAATAAGAGAAACTGGGCATCAAAAGATCCTCTAATGTTGCTTGATCAAGCTGCATCCCAATTCTTTTCTCTAGGTTGTATATACAGGAGGGGTTGGCTTTTAAGATCATGGCTGTCCTAAGTAAACCAAACAGGAATTTTGTAGAGACTAGACCCTTCTGCATTGGAAGTAGCCGATCAACCTCCTCCAGTAAAACTTTCTGCTCTTCTTCTGAGGGAGGAGCCACCAAAGCCACTGGCATCAAACGGGAGCTAGACTCATTAACTGCTTGACGCCGATTCAGCCCTGGCAGGTACCTCTTCGCATAGAAGGATAGGGATCCAGCAATCATCTCTTGTCTGATGCCACGCGATTCCATGACAGAAATCAATCTCTTATAGAGAGGTAAGCTCAAAGTTGTTACATCTTCATACCACCAATCTGATCTTGAAGCTTTTGGTCTAGCCCCTGTGCTTATCCCATTCCACAAGACACTACCACCTGGGCTCTGCATTGGACCATGCTCCATTATAGGCCATCCAAATAGATTTGGATCAGTACATGCTTTTGTTGCAAGAGATTCAATGCACTTCTTTGTAATATTAAGTTCTTCAGCATACTGAAGAATATCATCACATGTTTGCAGTGCCTTCAAAGAATCTTTCCAATTACGAAGGACCACTTGATTTAAAAAGTTCTCTGTCTGTGTAATTAGATTGTCTTCTCCATATTCCTCAGTCATTTCAAGAGTCTCAGCAGCACAACGAAGACACACAGCATTTGCAGCAGTGAGCTCTAGTTTAACGCCATAGCAAAACTTGGCCACAAGTTCAAATGTTTTAGCTCCACCAGGAATGTTGAGCATACTTATGACACATTTTTCATTGCCTTCTTGTGATGCTTCTGCAATCAGCCTTTCCATTACCCCGCTTCTTGAGAGTAAAGGGAACTGCAATAGATTATACACTTGTGGTGAGAATTTTTTGATGATATTCTTATTTTTATTTCTATATTGTGCTTTTGAAACAACCAAGATAATGCAGAGTTCTTTACCAAAAAAACACATTACTCTCATTTCATGCCAAACTTGAAGTAATAGCTGAAGTCAACACTTCATATGCTACATTCATATTTAAGTGGATGTATCTTTTTCATGGGTCCTGCTCTTGTTGGATAAGGATGTGAGATGTAGCTACAGGTTGGGAAAGCAACAAATGTGAATGCTTGTAAATCTCCCATCTACTTTGAGACTAACATCTATCATGCGCAGAAAATCTAGGCTTATAACCAATGGGTAATACTTCATGCCCATCGTCACAACCTCTATAATTCATATTATAAGTGAAGAAATACATCTTTTCTGTAACTGAAGTGCAATATTTACAAAATATTAACTAACTCACTGTAAGAGTTGACAAATGGAGAAAGATGCAATAATAAATTGTTAAGAGAAGAGTTACCTTGTGAAGATGGAAGGACATTTCCCCAACTTCAACAACAATGTCACTAGGAAGCCCATTCGTGCAGAACCTACATTAGTTGCATGTAAATGAAACTTGGATTAGGATAAGACAGAATTATCCACATGCAACGTGAAGCAGTAGCACTAACATTCTACAAAAGGCTTTTCCACAACCCCTTCTTTTACAGGATATCATGGTCACTTAAAGCAACAACCTAAATGGTGTTAGAGCAGTAGATCCATTTTAGGGACATCATCTCGTAAGCTCAAATGTCAGAACAGAATCTATCGTCTTCAGTCAGCCCAAATGCATCCTAGAAAATATAACTAAAAGACACAATGATCACAGTTGGAGAATCGACAAACTGGAATGTGTCCACCCCTGTGATCAAGTTAATTAGAATTTAGGCTTATAGCATCTAAATGCTCTTCTCGTTCCTGCTTTCAGCCTGACATTTAATAAGTATATCAGCATTACATGTATAACTTAATGTACATACCGATAAGGGAACCTGTAATATAAGACCATATTGCCATTTCTACGATGTTGGCTTGATATAAAACATCAAGTGAACTGTTTATTACGGTTAACAAAATTTTCAAAATTGGAACTGATAAAGAGACTCCGGAACTGATTATTAAGTGGAAAGTAATGCTATTTCAACATCCAACAGCAGACTCAAGACCATTCACATCACTTCACTCTGTGTGTTAAGTAGTTATGATCATTAGTGGAAACGAAGTCAATATAAGCATCTTTTTGCCGGTTGTTAAACTATATATCCCTGACTCCATCGTGATTAACTTGTTATTTCAATAAATTTGCATATTTTGACTGGTTGAATCTGCAGAGAAGATTAAAAAGTACATTTTAATTCAAAATCTGGACAGTTGTCCTCTCCACACATTTTATTTGGGCAAGTGATCGGTTAATAAACAAAACAACGAATGCCTACTAAACACAGCAAGAATAAGGGTAAGAACGGCTTTGCTGTCAAAACAAAATGTGGTCCTATGTTCAGATTCCCATTGTAGCACGAAAGATTTTGGAACATAAAACATAAATCAAAAGACTTCATATTGCCTCTGTTTTTCAAATGAGAGACTACGTTTTGGAGTTGAAGGAACTCTCAAATTGTGGGAAATGTAGACATCAACTTCGAATAGAAAGCAACGAAACGAATAAGAAACGCAAAGTCGACTTGGTAAGATAATATGAAGGGGCAAAAGAAGACATTTAGAGAACAACAACTAAAAGAGATAAGTATTGCATACCAGGCCTGCCCTTGCTTCTGAAATGCATCAGTTTTGGATCCCAGCTTCATACAAGCCATTCCCAGAACCAAAGTAAAGGAGACGAACTCCCAACTTAAACCTTCTTATACCACACTAAGGCTAGGAGAAATTACGGTCAGTTAAGAGCAGCCAAAAACGGAATTATAGCAAATCTTAATCACCAGGCTTAAGAAGAATCAAAATGCACCTCCTTGTCTAATTTTCCTGCTTGAACTAAGCAGGAAACTCCAAAGACACTGAATCTTTCGCCGATTATTGGAAACCCATCAAACAACACCCTACAACCACTCCAATAAGGGCTAACCCACTCCAGAAGACACACCCAAGTCCTTGCTTCGAACCACAAAATTCCCTTAACAAGATACCAATTAAAAAAGACGCCAATTTTAGGTCAACCCCTACAATTTTCTATAGCAAAATAAAAAAGAAGAAATTTACTGTATTTTCCAGGCTTAAACCTCCAATAAGATTCCCAAAAAAGTGAAATCTTTGAGAGAAACAGTAGGTAAGAACCAGAACCACTAATACCCATTAAAGAAGAACAATCACGGAGTCATTGTATCTACTTCTATAATCTATATGACCATAAGAAATCACGTCTCTGAAGCCAAGATGCACAGCGCCAACAAAGCTTTGAAAATCTCAACAAGGGAAGGGTATTAATGACAGCGCAAGAAACAGAAACTGCCATCTTCTCATATCGCTCCTTTAACACGCACACATGCATACATGTGGGACCATTTGGCTTGAAACACACTCATTACAAGGGTAGAACTTGGTCTAAGGGAATCTTGAGAACAATAAACCCTGTTATTTAAACAAAATGTGGATGTTAAGAAACAGTACTTAACTGCTGTCGAATAAGATGATGAGTATGCAAAGTTTTTGTTTTTTCTTTTGTGTTTATTAAGGTATTTGGTTGAAGTTTAAATGAGTGAGAACTGATCTTTTGAGTTACAGCTTTCTGCTTTGTCCAGCTTGCCATGTGCTTTTGTGCATGCGTTACTCCCCTCCCTGTCACACAATTATTAGATTAGAAACGTTATTTTTGCATACATCAATTTGACAACGAAGACTAAAAACATAAAAGTCTATTGAATAGCAGAAAAACGAAGATAACTGGGATTTACAAGAACATTAATAAAGGATAATGAGACAAGGCTGGAAGCCAGGAGCTTGTCCACTAACGTCTCTCTTTCTTTTTCTTTTGCTTTTCAGTATCATAAGGAACTTGACAAACATAACGTCATAGCTCAAAGGATTGGCCCGCTAATATTATCTAATTTACAAAGAGGTGCAGGTCTGGTCCACTATTATTTTGGGGTGGAATTCTTTGCAATCCTTTTGAAAAGGCAATTATTAGATGGGTAAATCAGGATGTTGGTGTCTCATAAAGGTTCCAACTTGCATAGGCAATGCTGTTTTTCTTCCTCCTTTTTGGAACAAAATAACTGCATTTATAATTGTTAATAACCTTTTTGCTATGAATTGTTGATTGCTTTCTATGGGAAGTGTATGGTAAGAAGCAGTAAGGATCAAGGACGCAGTTAAGAACTTGAATAGTGCCTACAGATCAGGAACAAATTATGGTAATCAGGGTAAATGTTGTAAGAACGAGAAGGAATATTAAAATGGTAAGAGTCGAAGAGAAGGATTATTTGAGGTTTGACTTAAAATCGACCAGTTTTAAAGCCGTTGATTCTGGGGATTCAGCGGAGCATAACATGTTACAAATTTGGGTTAAATTGAGTTGGACAGACCCATTTAGTCCGATTCTAACAACCATGGATTCGAGGTTGTTTTTCAGAAGCAAATCTCAAATAGCAAATCCATCTATGTGAACTCAAACATATTCAACGAGTGTGCTCAGATTTCAAAGATGTGGAGTTGTAGGAATCCATTAAATATGGAAAGCATTGAAAATTTGAAGGGTTTTGCCATTAATGAGATGATTATTCTTAACAACTTGGTGAATAGGGATTTTTTTAAATTCTGTTTTGCTCCTGGGTTCATTATAAATGCAGAAACCATCAAACAGCTAACAGTTCCATATCTATGCAAAGAAAGAAGCTGAGGAATGTTTTTGACTTTGACATCTACCAAACCCTCCAGACTAATGATGTGGACGAAAAACGTGGCCAAGTCCAAAACCAGAAGTGAATTATCGTCATTTTTCATACGGGTAGCTGTCCATTTCTGGCTGATGCATGCCCGATAAGACATGAACTTGTTCTGTTGCGCGGGCAATGCGGAAAGAATATATCAGCAAGAATCTTTTCAAATCCAGAAGTCTCAAACTGTGCCGCTTGTGGAGTTTAATACGCTTTGGTAGTTGGGACTAATGTGACCTTCTACTCCTAATAAAGAAGCACCAAGTTGTTTAATCTTTAGAGATAAGTAAGTGGGGAATGATCACCAAAGGTTATTTCCAAGGTACGGGGCATTTCTAAATGAACACAGCTTGGCCTGCCAATTCTGAGCACACCAGCATTGCACTTTGCACTTTTGAAAGATGAGCCAAACTCCTGCTAGACAAAACGCAATGAAACAGTGTCAGTGATAACAAAATGATATCTGAAATGGAACAAATAAAAACATGCAAGTGCTGTGGCTTGGCTTCCGACCCAGGGATCAGAAAGAACGAACGAAAAAGAAATAACAGAAGCGTGAGAGAGATCCCAAACCTTTGCTTGCCTTCGAGGGAACGATTTTCGACTCCCTATAAACGACCTTGAAAGGAGGGCCGTCACCTTTTCCTTTTTATAAATTACATGCATGAGTCATTAATTGCATTTTTTTTATATATAAAACTAATCCAGTTTTCTCTTTATCGATTCCCAATCCATCACTTCAGAATTTTTACTAACACAAGTTTGGGGAGACATTTGTGTAGTTTATAAGCAAAATATATCCTTGATGGAAGGTCTACCTTTGTAGGATAACCGTTATCTTTCATTACTAAGAGTAAACTTGGCTTGGAAAATTCACAAATCAACCTACTCGTTGCACAAAGTTTCCTAGCTTGCAGGAGTTTAGGATGAATCATAATGTACACATTTTTCTTTTATTTTTTTATTTTTGTAAAGAGACTATTTCTATTACTTAAACTTATTAAGATATATGTTGATATCTTATTATTTAATTTTGGACATTATTTGATAATTGAACCTAGTAAATTTATACTGAACTCTTTCAAGATAAGTTTGATAAGGTTTAAATTTATAATCAAGATGGAATTTAATAGATAAACTATTTTGGGATAATAGCTATATAAGGAAGTAAAATTTTTGAGATTTTGTTTGATTGAAGTTGGGATTTTCGTGTGTTGTGGGTTGAGGTGTTGTCGTTTTTTTAATAGAAAAAATGATAGCTTTATGTGACTTGACAATTGTGAATTTTTGGGGGTAATCTTGGATCATTTTGTAGCTAATTTTGTGGGATACGATTATGATTTAGTGCTGCAACTTTCTGCCAACGTTTCACGACCTTGTTATTGGTTTTTATCGTGGATCATATTTTTTTTCTACAGCTGCACATTCTTCTATTTTTTTTTAAATAATCATTGTGGGGTGTGTTGTGTTGTTGATTGCGTTGATTTTGGTAGTTGCGATTCTCCACCTTTGCACAACAACAGAGGGTTGTGTGATTGTGGTTTGCATTATTTTTTTAACTAGGTATTCTTCAAATTTTCACCGATAATTGAGGGTTGTCTTGCGTAACTTGTGAGCTAATTTCTTTTCTAGTTTTTGAGGCATCATTCTGGTGTGGCTATTGATTGTCGATGGAGTGCTGATTGTGTGGTTGTCTTTCGTGATTTGTGATGTACGAAAACTCCATATGTTTTCGTGATTTTAGCAGTTGATATTCTTGATCGTTTAGGCAATTTTTGTTGGGTTGATTGGGAGTTGATCGTGTGTGTTTCTACTGGTCGTCGATAGTGGTGGTGGTGTGTGAAAAATTCTAGCAAGTGTCTTGGATTTTGCAGCTCTGTTGTTTGCAATATTTTAGTAAAGAAATATTTATTTTGTTGGTGATTTTTTGAGATTAGGGAGTTATGTATTTTGTCTATTGTGAGGGAATTTTTGGGTTGTCAACGGTAGTAGTTTTTGTGTGAAAAACCTCCAGCAGTCTTGGTATTTTTGTAGCTTCATAATTTGTAACGTTTTCGGTGGAAAGATGTTTGTTTCGCTGGTGACTTTTCAATTGATGTGCGTGAGATGTTCCAATGACGATATTGAAACTTCACGACATATTCTTTTGATGGACAATTTCTCATTCTTTCATTGACGAAGCTACACTGTTAGGGAAGTTGTTTTCTTTCTTAAGTATCTTTGTTTATGTTCGTTGTTATTTCAATCACTTGAGTTATTTTATTTTCATCATTTATTATCAAATACTGTTAAGAAAATCCTTTGTTGAGGTTAATACGAGACGATCATACTATTGGGTGTGATTTACTTTCACGGGTAGTGAAGACAAAGGATAGTGTCAAGAACTCTGTAATGCCTTGAGTAAAACTATTGTTGCATCACAGGTGAAAGTAATTATGTTGGGTGAGGGCTTCGTAGACGTAGATAAGGTGTGCCAAGGTGCGTTACTAAATCTGAAGCGTTGATTTGTTTATTTTGTATTTAATTTTTTATTTTCGTTGTGCTAAAAACAATGGCGGAAATTTTGCGAAATCACTACTTCCTTTTGGAATTTTAGAACCTGGACTTTAATTTATAGTTACAAAAGAGCAATTTTACCTATTATTCCAAGGCTCACTTTTTTAAGAAAATTCACAAATATTTTGTGAAATTCAATAAATAATATGCGTACGTACATTGGTAACTAAGTAAAACTATAACTAATTATTATTTATGTAATTAGCTTATGAAAATTTTATTTTTTGAGCAACGTAATATTACTTTTACACGTACCAAAAAGACTCTTAATTCTACAATGTGCTTTGAAGAATTAATTAAGTTATAGTGGTTATTTCTTTTAATTCCTTTGCATTTAACACTGGTTTACTATATATCTTTAATAAGAGTAAGTGGATCATTACGTGTAGGGACGGAGCCAGACTCAAGCCTAAGGGGGGGCCGGGAGTCGGGGGCCAGGGGCCGGAGGCCAACTCTAAAGGGAGGCCGGGGGTCAACATTTAAAAAATATCCTTATTTATTAAAAAATTATATAAGTATATTTATATATAAAAAAATTGAAAGGGGGGGCCATGGCCCCCCTCCCATATGCATAGCTCCGTCTCTGATAGAGTGTAAACGATTGTATTGAAAATTTACACTAGGTAAATTCTCAGGAAAGACTAGAGAGTCACAATCGGTGTAACTTCAATTCCAATCTCCTAGACAGAATTTTCTTAGACATGTAATTTAATAACACAATAATTTACTACAACTGTACCTGAAAATAGCCATTAAATAGACAAATAAAGAACACCAGAATTTAACACAATTATGCCTACTTCCTCAGACACTACTAAATTGACATTTCATTATCTTCTGGAAATAATACAAGTAAAATACTACAAAAGACGATAACAAATTTTATCTGATGAAAGACAATTTTTGGGATGCTTAAGATAGGTGAAGGAGTCTTCCTTTTATATCTTAAGAAGACTCCCCCATCTTTGTAACTATTCAATATGGGATTTCAAAATATGTCATAAGTCAACAATTCTCCACCTTAGACATATTTTGCATCTTCAAATCTCTCACAAAATTCATCTTTAGTAGTGTCTTCAAATGCGCTTTATAGCACACATCTTCAATTTTTAGCAATGTTGATCAAGTCCAAACAATGTTGGAACTTGACCGTAGTCATCACCCTTCTCAACATATTAACAGGATTCTTAGTGGTCTTAATCTTCTGGATTACTACTCCATCTTCTTCCATAACCTTTCGTACAAAGTGATAACGGACATCAATGTGCTTCGTCCTTACATGATAAACTTGATTCTTTGCTAAATGAATGACACTTTGAATATCACAATATACTTTGACATGCTTCTGTCCAATTCCCAATTCATCAAGCAATTTTTGAAGATTAAGACCACTGAGAATCCTGTTGATATGTTGACAAAGGTGGTGACTGCGGTCAAGTTGCAACATTGTTTGGACTTGATCAATATTATTAAAAATTGAAGATGGGTGCTGTAAGGCGCATTTGACGACACTACTAAAGATAAGTTTTGTGAGAGATTTGAAGATGCGAAATATGTCAAGGTGGAGAATTGTTGACTTACGATATATTTTGAAATCTCATATTGAAGAATTACAAAGATGGGAAAGTCTTCTTAAGCTATAAAAGAAAAACTCCTTCACCTATCTTAAGCATCCCAAAAATTGTCTTTCATAAGATAAAACTCCTTCTCTTCTTTTGTAGTATTTTACTTGTATTATTTTTAGAAGATAGTGAAATATCAATTTAGTAGTTTTCGATGAAGTAGGCATAATTGGCTGAACCTCGTTAAATTCTGGTGCTCTTTTCTTTAATGGCGATGTCAAGATCTTGCTAAAAAAGAGCATCTTGAACTTCACTTTGCCACATGCCGAAATGATCTGTATCATCAAAAAATTTCACGGCAAATCTTGCATTTGTCACATTAGTCCTTGCTAGAATAGACAAGGTAGAAGTTGTCGACGTAATTAGTGCAGTCGTATCTTTGATTTTTGTCATCTCTGCTACAATTTCTATTCAATAGCTGTCAATATGGAATGTAAATAGCTCAAAGAAAAATCTTTTCTAATGTAGAAGATCAGACTACGCTGCAACTGCAGAGCATACTGAGAAAAAACCTTGGCTCTGATACTAATTGTTGTGAAACTTCGAATTAATTTCCACCAATAATGACAAATTCACCTTGACCACTATTGCCTAGGTGAATAGAGTGTGAACGATTATACTGAAAAATCACACCAGATAAATTCTCTGGAAAGACTGAAGGGTCAAAGACGGTCCCACTTAAATTCCAATCTCCTAGTCAGAATTTTTCTAAATCTATAATTTAATAGCACAATAATTCACTACAACTATACCTGACAATAGGCATTAAATAGACAAATAAAGAACCCCATAATTTAACGATATTCAGCCAATTATGCCTACTTACTCGGACACTACAAAAGAAGAGAGAATTTTATCTTATAAAAGATAATTTTTAAGATGCTTAAGATAGGTGAAGGAGTCTTCCTTTTATAACTTAAGAAGACTCCCCCATCTTTGTAATTCTTCAATATGAGATTCAAAATATATTACAAGTCTAACAGAATTTCATTCCTATTCGAGCAAATTGCTTGAAGTGGCTGGACAGTAGTTATGGAATGGACCGATAAGGTACATTCGGGTGGTTAATTCCTTTCCAAGTTTTGCTAATGCAAATTCCTCAAGTTCCTGAAATGTATTCCATATGATTCCTGATGATGCCTTTGCTTCATTGACCATCCTGTCAACTAATTGGTAGAGTTTCTCAAGTTTCTTAGCATTAACAGCTGGGAGGTCCTTCACTTTCAGTGGTGGGAATTCCACCACTAGTTCTTCCAACTACGACTCTGTAATAGCAACACATCCAGCTTAACAAATCAAAGATTCCAACTTTCAAGCCAACAAGAACGAGGTTTCCATTTACTTTTGTTTATGTTGGAAACTGGGTTCTACTAAAGCAACAGAAAAACAAGAAGTTTGCATTTGAATAAATTAGCTTCCCAAAAAGGAAATAATTGACCTGGAAAAGTTCTTACTTTTCGCTAATGATGAAGAGGACAGTACCTTTGACAGGTTGTGATCTCGGGGCCCTCGGCACCAGGCCGTTGCAAGCCCGAGTCCAACGGTTGTGATCCCGGGGCCCTCGGCACCAGGCCGTTGCAAGCCCGGGTCCAACATTAATAGTATATATCTATCAATTATTAATGTAACAAATTAACTTAAATAAATAAATTAATTTTAATAATTAAACTAATTAACTTAGTTCTCTAATTAATAAAAGCATATGAAACCCCCAATTCTTGAAATCCCTAACTTAGTTCCTAAAATCCCGAATTTCATTTCTCTTCACGGGTTTGTCTTCGTGGGTGGAATCTACTAACTAGTTATCCCTAATCTAAAAAACATCCTCCGAAGTATTTGCAATCTAGACCGTATCTTCACTCTCATTCACCACCCTTCATTGACCTTGCCCGTCAACACCATCACAATCTTTAGTAATGCAAATTATTTTGCTTCTTTTTGCCTAGGCTTGATTTGTTTATAGGTTTGTTTTCAAAAGGGATGTAATGAAATGGAGGAATATTATGGAAGCTAAAGTTGAGTTGCTCAGTCAAGGAGAGGGATTTGTGGAATAGGTTGTGGGACGAGAAGTTTGGGTGTTTCTTTGGTGGTTGTCTGGTAAAGGATATAAATGAGGATAACGATGTAAACAATTTAGATATTTTTTTCATTTTAGTTTTATCTTCGTCCTTGTAATTGACAATCAAACCTTAAGCAACAAAGAGTTTGAGTGTTTCTTTGGAGAGTTTTTTAATTTGTTATGTTTTTGTTTGTTTAATATTTAGCATTAACGTTTTACTTATAGGCAGATTTACATTGTGATTTTCTTTAGCATACAAATGGAATCATCATCATCTATTAATACAATAGGAAGTTCAAATGTAGGAAATGTGGTTTAGTATTGTGCGTTAAAGGCCCTATTAAGGATTTTATGGAGTGATCATAATCCTAGTTAGAGATTATACGGATGCTCCAATTATTCAGTGAGAATTTATTGTTATTTGATTAAAAACTTGTTTTTGAGTATTTATAATGAAATTAAATATTTCAGGCTAGGATATGCAACTTTTTCAAATGGTACTATAAAAAGTTTATTGAGTGAGTCGTCGAAGTGATTCAAAAATTAAAGAAAGAATTATCAATGTTAAAGTAGGAGGTGCTTTTGGGTGTTTATCTGGAGGAGGTCTTTTGAATGCCTCTGTTTGTGACTGTTTTCAGTCTTTTCCCTTTTCTTAGGGTTGTACATAGTTGTTATTTTTTTCTCTTAGAGTAATATCATTCCTTAAAATTTCAAAAAAAAAAGTTAAAGTAGGAGGTTGAAATAAGCACAACTAAGGAATTTTAAGAACAGATAAAGCTTATGAAGGAGGACATAAATTTATTGAGAAAAGAGAAAAAAAAAGAAGTTTAAGCTAATGAACATTGTAATAGGATTTGTTATGGTTATGGTACTTTTTATCTGTATATATGTTATGGGAATATTATATTAATTTTCAACTATGTTACAAAAGAATTGGTGTTTGAATTATAATTATATATGAAATTTGTAATGTAATTATAACTATGTAGTGTATAACCAAATTTGTTTCATATGTGAAAAGTGGTTAATTAAGCAAAAAGAACATTACCACATAAAACCAATAGATACTAAATAATTTCGTCCATATAAATTGAAGGATAATTATATGCATGATATTGAATTAGGTTCTCTAGATTAATCAACTCATATTGGTCAAGCAAAAAAAAAGTACAATATTTCCATTATTTTTATACAACATAAACATTTGTCACGTTATCAATAAAACTTACATCTAAAAGCCAATGCGACAAATATTAAAATATCAAATAGTTAGATTACATTGTGTTTATACAATGTAAACATTTGTCACCATTATCAGTAGCACATACATGTAAAAGTCAATGGGACAAATACCAAAATATAAAAAAGTTATAGGCATCCTTAATCAGTAATGTTTGCCACATTTGTATTTGACTGTGAAACTTCAGGTTGTGATGATTGTGTCAATGACATTCTCCTTTTGATTGCTCTAGCTTGTAATTGTTGTGAAATAATACTAGAACATCCTTTAAATCCTAAACTCCTTAGTTCAAATGGTAATTAGAGTGTGTGTGGATCAACATCTTCAAAATTTCTTTTACTGACATATCTAGATGTATCAACATAGAAAATTGAAGATAAAATGTTATAAACAAAATTTGTAATTATTTCAACTAAGACAAATTGATAAAGAGCATATTCCTTATAATATTGCTTTATTGACTTAGTATAGTATTATCATCATCCCCGTTCAAGCCGTTTAACTATTTTTGTAATGAAATTGTTTTGTTAGTCATTAAAGCCAATAATGGTTGATATAAAATTGAAAAGTTGTATACCTGTGAAATTGCCTCTATGCTAACTTGATTAAGATAATGATAAATATATTATTTTATGTTTATAAAACCGTGTTCATATGATTGAAGTAAGGTGCACACAACTATAAAGAAGCCTCAGCGTGCTGAGTTGAGTTGTCCTCGTTGCATTTTTTGGAGTTATAAATAGAATTACCACGTTTTCAACATTTCTGCACTTATCCTTTCTAAGACAATTTGTTTGGATTTTTTATTTTCTTTGGCTCATTTTGCTATTTTCTTCTTGCAATTTTGGTACTGAGTATAACTCTTTTATCTGGAGGATGCATCACCATTGCATCACTTGAAGTTTAGAAAATTTCACCTCTAATTGGTTATAATACGTGTTTATACAAACTCGTGAATCGACCCTTCCTATAGCACGAATCTACTAATGTCTCAACCATTTCTTTTGAGTGATGGATTGCGCTGATCGTATGTTTGCATGAGTATCCATATAGGTCCTATGTTTGACAATTATATGTTTGTTGTCTACCAATCCTTACAGTATGCTTCATGTTACCCTTTAGAACTTCATAAGTACTATCTCCATTTCATATAATTCTCCACTGCATTGCTTCTTTTTTGTTCTTCTCCGACTTCTTCACTATAGTTAGTGCAATATCTGACTTTTACTTAACTATAAAATGTCTCCTATCTGTATGCCTTTTTATCACCATTATTCTAATTATCTCAAGCATGCTAATCACTGGCCTATCCCTTGCTAGTAGGATACACCCCTTGAAAGTTTCGTTCATATTGTTGTCAACTATCGAACATTTAAATTCAAAGGATTGATAACATCTTGCCCACCTTTCTTTATGATATTCAAGTAAGTTGTCAAATCCATACCTTATTTTTTCAAGCCTCTTTAGTTGCTTGTTGAATCTTCAATATGGTTAACCATGCTCAATTTTAGAACTGCTTTCTGAGGTCCTTTTCCTTCTAGTTCCAATGTCAATTGTGATATATATGTCCGGCACCCTATTTATCATCTATTTTTATGCCTTGTTCATCATCATCACAGTCCTCTCCACTAATTGTATGTAACATGTTAGGAGCATGGAAAGGTGTATCTAAAAGACGAGTTACATATACATTATCAATCCCTTGTTTTTGCATAAAGTTTGCTAAACTCATATAACTTTGATTTTACTCTATAACTCTCAATGACTCTTGGAAGTTAAAGCCGGGTACTCTATAATATGTCTTGTCAATTCAATTGTACCATAAATCCTTTTTCATTTTATATATTTGTCTATTACTAACATAGTCAATGTCAATATTCACAAGTATAACAATATCCTCACCAACACATCTAAATTTCGGCTCTAACATGAAATATCCACTATAAAAGTCATATTTTCATAGTGAGCCACTAAAACCTGTAAATCAACCATTAAAAAATAATTTCATCCATAATAGAGGCTCGAGCACAAAATGTTATTCACAAGCAAATTTAAATCATAGAGAGTAAGACATAATGCTTAAGAAACAAGTATAGCGTATATAAATTATAAAAAATAATTTCATTTGTAGATTAAAAAAAGATAAAATTGACTTCAAGACCTACGAGTTCGATTTTCAGTATCTAAACCTGAATCAACTAGTTTTGGTCATGTAGAACAAACGCTATATAAAACAAATTTTGATCATGTGAACAAAAATCTTAAAGGTAAAAAGTGTGGAAGTTATATCATGGGTATGCATCTTCTCCTATTAAGATACCAAGTTGGAGCAACAAGGGAAGTTGGCTTAAGTTAGTGGCTTCATTCTTAAAAGTGTTCATTTGTCACATACACAAGCCTAATAACATAAAAAACATAAAAATTCAGACGAGATCATATGAGAGACAAGCTAAAACATACATGACCCACATGAGATTGCCTCCCATGTGCAGCCCACAAGAAGAAAAACAACAAATGACACGATAAGATCTAGCAGTCAAAAGTAGATGCCATCATTGAACCAACCAAAAGCAAATACAATTATTGAAGCATGTAAAACCACACACACAAGGAAATTGGAGCAGACACAAATACAGGGATGGATATTGTTAACCCATAGGCCTAAATTTAGTTGTTTTCAATGGGTCAGCTCATAGGTCAGGTTCAGATTGACTATAGATCCAATTATTCTATACAAAATAATATTATTTTACTTAAAAGAATTAGGTTTCGAGTAGGCCTGTGCCTAGGCAGCTCAGGCCGGACCCAATTAAAAAAATTACGTTGATCTATATTTTTAATTTAAAAAAATTGGTGGCAATAACAAAGACATAGAAAAGAAACAACAAAAAACATACAAAAATTGAAGCAACTAAAAGATGATAGACGCGAACAAGAAGTAATAAAAAAACATGAAGTAGCCAAAAGAAGGTACAAAATTGAAACAACCCATTACCACAGTAAATTTAAGGTGTTATAAAGTTAAAGATGGTGACAAATTCGACTATGACCGATAATGGACATACACTATAAATTTCAAGATGGTGACGACTTTACTGGTGACTAACGACGAATGTTATAGGGCGATGGTGACAATAAGGAAGGATAGTGTTTGATGGTGAAGATTAGGGTTTTTTTTTACAATTTCTTCTCACATTTGGGTTAGATTGAAATAACTAGGGCAAATGATTGGGGTTTTTCAACTCCACTTAACATTTTAATTAATGTTTCAATTAGTTAAATTAATTAAGGTTGAATGTAACAATGTTTAATAATAATATTAATCAGATTTAAATATTTTAATTTGAGCACATGGATCCCACACTACCACATCAAACCCACTTGGCTACACAGGATGTAATTATCATTAAAATACTATAAACATATTTCATGACATTGCTGACTTGGCAAAAACCTGACGACGTCACACTTCCGTCACTTCTTCTCTTAACCTAGTAAATTTGAATGTTTTTTCAAATGATAGGATTTAATTTAAATTCCCTAAAGCGTTAGGGTTCAATTTGTTAGTATAAGTAAAACTTAGGGTTAAATTTGCAATTCTATATACTCTTTCTTGGTTATTGCAATCATGCCTTTTTATTTTTTTACTTTGTTTTATATCAATAATGGCTACACGAAACTTTGAATTGATTAATTTTTTGATTCGATTTATCCTTTTTTTTAAATCAAATGGAGAAAGCTTCATTAAAAGCAATTA
Organism: Erythroxylum fimbriatum; assembly: GCA_026770325.2. Lineage (NCBI taxonomy): Eukaryota > Viridiplantae > Streptophyta > Magnoliopsida > Malpighiales > Erythroxylaceae > Erythroxylum > Erythroxylum fimbriatum. The sequence goes on from JANZLH020000387.1 coordinate 2,131,702, forward strand.
TCCGCTGCTAAAGCAGAAGAAATACAAGCAGGGAAAGATAAATCCCAATAAACAAGACCTGACATCGAACTAGCATTTCTTGCAAGAGTGTGCGCAGCATAGTTCGCAGATCTTTTACAAAACCCAAAATGAATATCATTTATGGAATAACACAGAAATAAGCAATCATTAACAATGAAATCCACTTCCGACCGATTGCGACTATTTGATAAAAAAAACTCTGAATAACCAATTGCGAATCTGATTCAATCATAACAGAGTGTAAATTTTTCTTTTTAACCCAGCTTAATGCTTTACGAATACCCATAGCCTCTGCTGTTGACGCATCCAAAACTCCCGGAAAGATATTACAACCAGCTGCTATACAAATACCATTACTGTTCCGAACAACAAAACCAATACCAGTCTCCTTCGTCTCTTTGAAAATAGCAGCATCAGTGTTTATTTTAATAAAACCAGCTGGTGGTTTCTGCCACACCTGGGGAGTAGCAAGGGCATTATTTATAGCTGCAGATTGGCATCTCCTAGCGTTATTCCAATCCGTCAACATTAAATGGGCTAGAAAGAGTATAGCTTGAGCTGAATGCTGAAGGCCCTTCCAAACCAAATCATTCCTATTCTTCCACAAAGCCCAACAAATAGAGATAGCCAAACACTGATTGTCTCCAGTATAATTATGTGCGACAAAAGAAAACCAAGCAGGCATCTCAACAGAGTTGGAATGGAATAAACCCAACTGAGAAATAGACCACACCTCCTTAGCACAACATCACTCTAATAATATGTGTGAAACAGATTCAGGCCCAATACCACAAATAGGACACAAAGGCGAAAGCTCCACACCTTTATGTACAAGGAGAGTACGAACAGGCAAACAAGCATTTAACGAACGCCAAAAGAAATTTTTCATCTTAGCAGGAATAGGCAAAGACTAAAACTTCTTCTAAAGAGGAGAATGAAGAACCTGATGTAACCCTCGAGGGGCGGCATGTATAGGCACTCTTAACTGAATATACTCCTTTCCTATCAAGAGCCCAAACCCAATCATCAATACTTCGATATAAGCTCAGAGGAATCTGGAGAATTAAATATCTATCTCGCTCATTAAACAAAGCTGAGATTAAGGACAAATTCTATTGTTTGAGATCTTGAGAAATCAAATCCGAAACTTTAAGAGTTAGCCGAGCATCATCCAGAACTGAAGTGACATAAGGATTCTCCATATCTAGCAGCCAAGGGTCAGAACAAACACTAATTGTACTCCCATTTCCAACACATTTCCTACATCCTTTTTTAACAAAATCAATACTAGAAAAATACTACTCCAAGTATAACTAGGATTAGTACCTCTTTTGGCATCCCATATTGTGCTTCGCGGAAAATAACGTGCTTTAAGAACTTTAACAACCAAAGAAGAAGTATCAGTCAACAACCGCCAAAACTATTTTCCAAGCAAAGCCATATTAAAATCTTGAAAGTCCGAAAACCCATCCCCCCAGATGTTTCGGCCAACACATTTTCTCCCATGCCATCCAAGGAATGTCTCGCTTTTGTCTTAAGTTCGTACCCCACCAAAAGGAATTAAGCATCGTCTCAACTTTCTTACAAAAACCCACTGGTAATTTAAAAACAGTCATAGCATAGTTAGGAAGAGACTGGGCTACAGATTTCAGGAGAATTTCCTTGCCAGCCCGCAACAAAAAAGTTCTATTCTAACCATGTACTCGCCTCCACAACTTCTTTTCAATAAAAGAAAATATGTCTTTCTTATCCCGTCCAATAAAAGAGGGTAAACCCAAATAAGTATCTTCCCTCGCTCCTACTTCCACTGACAAGCAAGAAGAGATAAGATTTCTCTGCTGAATTGGAGTATTAGAGCTGAATCTAATGGAGGACTTGTTGAAATTCACAAGCTGACCCGAATCCATTTCATAAGTATGTAAGATCTCTTTGATAGCTTCAGGTTCCCT
>JANZLH020000387.1:2143760-2155314 GCA_026770325.2 Erythroxylum fimbriatum
ATGTCCCCACACTCTCTCGCCATCCTGTCTTTCTCCTCCTCCCCTGAAGCGAACTGAGCTTTCAAAACATCTCTCTCTTCCTCCCAAGACCTCTTCTCCTCCTCCAAAGAAGAAAGTTGAGCTCGCGCAACGTCTCTTTCTTCCTTCGCCTCTGAAAGCTCAGCTTTCAAAGCGTCGCGCTCCTCGACAAGATGCTCGACACGGCGGTGCGTCGCAAAGGCGAACGCCAAATCCTGTAAACAGTTGCGAACGAGACGAGAAGACAGCTGCTGGTTATCCAGCGAGTCTATAAACTTCTCATCTATAGGAGGAGTGATATTCTCAACAATATGGAGCGCCACACCGAGGTTCCTAAGTGATGCAGTCTTATCCAGACTGATCGCTGGCTCCCACTTATTGACGCTCGCTGCTCGCTCTTTCCTCTTTCCCTTATCCGACCGGGCGACACATTCTTCCCCCTTCTCTTTCCCTTTCTCCCCGTTTGTATCGGACGAGCAGGGCAATCGGCCGAGAACCCGAGGGATTTTCTTCCTTTTAAGAGGAGGTTCTACCTCCTCACACTCCACCTCTACACCAGTCGATCGGGTCGTCACCGTTAGTTTCTCGGGAACTGCTGACAAAACAAGCGCAGTTGGTAACTCGGGAACGGCCGGTTGGGCGATCTCCAAGTTGGTCCCCACTCCTTACGTTGCTCTTTCTCTTTCTGGACAGCCTATCAGCCCTGCGCTGACCTTTGGAAGTGCTGGAGGACCCGGCAAAGTCACTGACTCTCACCATGGCTGCACAGACATGGAAACAGGTTAGAGAATGAAACCAGTGCTTACAAACATGAAAAATAATTAAACTATGAGGGGTCAACCAGGAGGAGCAGTTCCTTCCCCCTTGGTATCCACGAATGAGGCAATCGAAGTCGTATCGACCGAGCACCTTAATGCGGTCGACCACCTCCAATTCCTCTCTACTTAGCACCAGACTTGAGAGGTCATTCCATCGTTCGGCCAGGGGGTATCTCCACCGCCTGGATTTAAAGGCAGATCCTGGGGTCCTCATAAAAAGGTACTTCATCTTCCAAGATTGAACTTTTGAGGCAGTCCCGACCGGGTGATAGCGCGCATTCCTATATTGAAGATGAGGCACCCCAGTCCCGGCACTTAAACTTTGGTTCTTCCTTAAAAAATGACGAAGGATGCCGACCGAAGGGGGATAATCGAACTGGTGGCACAGCAAGACCAGGCCGTTAATGAACCTCCACCCATTCGGAGGAATTTGGCTAGGCCTTAGTTGGTAGGAGACGCACACCTCGTCAATGATCGGGGCATATGGAAGCTTCATGCCACCGACTGAGAAGAAGCCGTCGGAAACAGCAAAATACCCTCCCTGATTGCTGTAGATTCGCTCATTCTCGGAAGCCAACCTAGGTCCCCACGCCGAAGGGATATCGTTCCTAACAACTAACCACTTCAGCTCCCCTGCGGTCATCGTTGATTTGTTTGCTGGTGGTTTCTCGACGATCTGCCCATCCTTCCGGGCAGTCTCCTCAACTTCCTCAGTCCCCTCTGCCTCAGGCGCCTCATTCCCACCAGCCACTGGCGCCTTCACCATTTTCGCCGCTAACCCCAGCGGCCCAGCAATCCGTAAGGCCCTTTCGGCAGTTTCCTCCCTAGGGCTGACTTCCCCTCTAGGATTGGTTGATGAGATTATTACAAAAGGAAATTTATGGGCTGAAGGGAGGAAAAAAGACGCAGAGCGAAAGAAGGCTGCCGGTTCAAAGATTTATAGCATCAACTAAACGGAAGTACCAATCAACGTCAGACGCGTGGTGAAATCCGAGCTGAGGTTAAACACGTGGCAAAATCTGAGCTGTGGTAAATTAGGTCTGTTAAAGACCTGAAGCGGCATGACAGTCGAAAGGACACACATGACAGCGTACGACAGCGCATGACAGCTGCGCGGCAGTTAACAGGACGTATCATTTCAAATTTTGAACAGCGCCTAAAGGATATGTATCGTTAAATAATGATTAGACCTAGTATTACGACGACACATTGATGCCCAATCGATCGATCGATCGCCCGGCCACAACGCCTGCCGATCGATCATCCTGTCCTAACACGGGTCAACCAATTGTCTTGTTCTAGCCCAAGCTATCGCGCGCTAGGCGTAGATGCCCGATTAGTCGCGTGCCATAGCAGGAGCTATTGCGCATAGCGCATTGGTCTCCGGCCGACCTGTCATATCACCATAGCCGAACAATCGGTTCTGTCGCAACCTTCTGATCTAGAGTCAGACGCGCTACCATTGCGCCCGATCGAGAGATTACATCACGACAATTGATCAGTTGGTCCTAGCACGAGTTGCCGTAAAGATAGGCTGTGCGATCTTTCGACCCTTCTCTTGGATCAGACGCGAGGAGTAGGGGGGCTTATGGTCGGGTCGGCTGTGCCAGGCCCGGGTTCATCCATCATCTGCAGCCCATCTACAGGTGTTAGTCTCCCATGCAAACGTAAAGATCTACGTAGAGACCTAAACCTAGCACGTATCCCCTATATAAGGTACCATTTCGCCATGATACAGGTACAACTCTACACCCTTAGTTTTCTCCATTCTCTCAGTCCACAAAAAGACTAACTTGAGCGTCGAAGGGGCCTCCCGGGAAACAACCTCCGACGTGCCTTATCTGTTTTGCAGGTATTCAGCAACCAAAACCTCACAAGGTCATAGATCCGAGTAATAACATCCAGCCCCAGCAACATCTGGCAGAACCACCTTGTATATTAACCATAAAAACTATAATGACATATCGGAACTACTTTATTTAAGTAAGGATAAAGTTATGTCCTATCAAACTCTTTCGGATCTCATTTTTTAGTGAGATTTTAACTAGACATTAATGATGATGATGATAAACTATAATGATCACTAAAATATGATGATTTCATATTTTTTTCATAGTAGTGAAAATGTTATTATATTATTTTTATCATATTGCATAACTACTTTAAAAGTAAAATTTATTAAGTTATTTAAAAAAATCCTTACCATCAGCGAGATTTATATTGAGTGTTATTGTTGATGTTGCAATAATTCTGATAACTTATCAATTCATTCAACTATCAAATGTTTTTGTATTAATAGAAATAATTGATGATCTTGTTAATATTATTATCACAATAGTTCTGACTTTTTACTAAGAATATTATTTTTAGCAATTTATTCAAAATTAAAAGGTGAACTTAAGATATAAAATTGAAATAATACCAAACCATACAAAGCAATCATATTAAGCCAATAGTTTCCAAAAACTTAAAAAGATAAATTTCTTAACTTGTAAAAGTCAATTATGCAAATTAGGAAGTCTAGATAACTGCATTATGATCAGTTTCTTTAAAGTGTGGCTAGTCCTAAGTTAATCTATGGAAAGAAGTGTTATCTCTATTAAAAATTAGAAAATTAGTAAGTTTGGTTAGTTATAGAGATGTCAATGGACCAAGCCAAGAGACCCAAGCTGCTCCTAGCCGGTGGCCAACCTATCTTATTTTTTTAATTAAAATTTACATAAACGACGTTGTTTTTGTCGTTTTAGTTTAACCCGGACTAGGCCGTGTCGAGCCAGGCCAAAATTGACATCCCTAGTTAGTTAAATAATTAGATGTTGTAATTAGTATATCTAGCAACATCAATATGGGATAAGAAATCAAATTAATAAATTCCTGTCATTTGAGAAGAAAAAAATTACAACTTAGGGGACATGATTCCCACAGTATTTCTTTTCTGGATACAATGCAAGTAGCTTTATAGCCAAAAGATTGATATGCCTGCAATAAATGTGAAACAGATTCACAACATAATGTAGTAGTTCACTGATACAAAGCAATTATCCCAACCCTTATAGTTGCAGCTCCAGAAGGCCCCGTCGCTGGCATCACTGACTTCTGAAAATGGTTGTCCCGGTATCACAAAACAATCAGTATACAATCATTGCTTTATACATGCAACAAAACGAACTGCACTCCTGAAACGGTCAACATGTGCGTCTTTTATGGATTGTAGGTGGTCACAATATGTTTCTGCACATACAGTTCAGTACCTTGTACATGGAATCTGAGTTCAGCAGCACGAAATGATTTTCCTAATCCAATGAAAAAGCGCCCCCACAGTATCTGCATAGTTCATTATCAAATCATCGTGAATATTGAGAATGTGCTGTTAAATATGATTTTCTGCTTTGTTTACATTTATGAATACCAAGATCATGGAATAGAAACTTTTTCAGGATTAGTTCTTCAAAGTGGATGAAGAGAACAAAAGTACATGTAAACATCTTGAAAATACTCAACAATGGCAGATGAGCATGAGTGAGGTCAAATTTGGTGATGTACCAACGCTATTAGATGATGTCAATCGCGATCATATCACAGACCCAAAATATAAAAATGATAAGAAAACATATATTACCTGTTACTGAACTTTTCAACAGCATCAGCAGCATAAAGAAGTGTTTCGTTGGCTTTTTCCAGAACCATATAAAGCTCCTTCCCTCTTGTTGTACGAGCAATAACCCATGCATTATTTTTCGCTCTAATACATATTTCCATATCTTTCTCTTTACCGAGGTTATCCAGCTTTGCTCTATTCTTTTCCAAATCTACCTCTTCTCTAAGCTTACTCATTGCAAGTAAAGATTCCTGCATCGCATTAACATGTCAAAAACCAGTAATAAGACATTGAATAAACAAAGAGGATTTGACACTCATTATGACATGATTTTACATTATTTTTTACACGTGCAAGGCATAAAACCTGGGAACAATCTCACGAGAATGATATGGAAATTCATGACTAGGCTACATAAAGTTGCTAATAAATGAATACTGCCTACGCCTTAAACTGGGAACTCTTCTTCCATACATATAAATGCAGACATGCATGAACCTAATATGTATACATGTATGCATACATGTTTAGATATAAACATGCATATTTATATGCATATGAATGTACTTTTGTCGGTTGGCACAAGAGTAGTTTTCAGTATGCCGGCCAATTTTTTATGAACTACAATAACAATGAAGAGCTAGAGATGTAAAACTCTCAAAACTTATCATTCTAATTCACGTCTCTCAAACAAGATAGTCAATGTTGTGTCAATCAAAAGTAAATAATATAAGATTCTCGGTGTTTATGCGACAACTAATATCAAAATTTGAGTAGAATACAATTCAATTCAACAGATTTTTATAATGAAACTAATTGAATTGAATAGCAACTGAAGTATCACATTTGATATAAATATTAAATGAGAAACTTCAACTGAATTCTTTTGTCTGATTGGATAATGGAATGCACATAAATTGATATAAAAAGTTAATTTCTCTTCATATATATTGTTAGAACTTCATATGGAGAATTTTGTTTGTTGGCTGCACTTCAAATGAATTGAATTATTAACTCAGATATTCTGAATAGAATTGCCAATACCTACATCAAACCCACAGTTCAATGCAATTCAAGGTTCATTTTATAATTAAAGAGTGAAAAAGTATCAACCGGATTAAGGTCATCAAATTTTATTCATATTAAAAACAAGCTCCTACTGTTTAGGATACACACAGTTGTTGATCTTGAAGGACCAACAACCCCAAGACCAACATTAAAATATGGAAATTTTTGCAGGGCTCCTTTTCAACTATCTTTATGTAAATTAATTGTTATATTACTGCAAGTTAACAATATAGAAAGGCAAAAGAGCAGCATACTAGTTTTAAACCCACCTATAAATTGCAACCAATATGATATTTCTGGTTACTTGATTCACTATGTCCAGATATTAGATTTGTTAACTTTGCTACCTCAGGACCTTCAGCCCCAAGAAGTATTCATCCAGGACCATGTCAATATTGCTTAACTTGATGCAAGTACCATTCAAATTCATGCTTACTGGAATTTGGATCAACACAGTATTGTTGATATTCTCAGAGGTGAATGTTTACACAATGGCTTCATTAATGAAGAAAGATCATGTATAGAATTACCTTGGTTAGAGTTGTAACTTTTGCTGCTGGGGAAGCTCTGGATACATTTCTATCATCAACTAGTAAATAGCGATATCCACTTACATGATAAGCATTCTCCCCACCCCATCCTTTTGAGAGTTTCTCTTCAACTTTCAACATCTTGAGGGATGCCTACCAATTTGGCATGAAAGAAAAATCAGATCACATATATCAACCAGAAATTCCTAATATATCAACCAGAAATTCCTAATGCAACTGAAGAAAATGTATGATATGAACCAGATTCTCATTATATGCATTTTCATGCTTACCTTTTCAGAAATCACCAAGTAATCAAATATTCAAAAGCCATATACCATACTTGCAAGCTATTTTTCTGGAAAACTCTATGTATACTACACCGAAGATTTATAAGTATCACCTCATGAAGGCACGATTACAAGAACTTCCTATTTACAAAGAAAAAGGAAATGTTGGCATACTAGTACCCATTGAAGAATGCAAAGCACAAAAACCAATCTTGTGATTAGGCATGAACATAGAGGTGGTTGTTACTACGTGGAGAAATATCACATAATAAGGAAGAGGCTTGATAAAGATGTTTCACTCCTGTTTTACAAGAACATTTAGAGTCCCACTTGATCCAGTTACCACAGACAAGTTTCAAGTGTTATGTGCCCAGGAATGAGATCTAGTTTGAATCGGACTAGACCGTCCGGATTGCCCTTTCTTACCTCTAGACTTCGCAATTTTGGACTCAGACGGGAGTTACCTACCGTGGAACTCAAGGGAGTTGCCTACCAAAAGATTCTGAAAATTTGCTTACTTTTATTGAATGGAAAACGCCTCTTATATAGAGATTACAAAGCTATGAAATAACCTGATCCAATAAGAACTCCCTAATAAAATAAACCTAGTTCGATAAGGACTCATAAACCTAGTTCGATAAGGACTCTCCTAATAACTTTAAAACAAATAATTAAACTTGCTAAACAAGAATCCTAAATAACTCAAATAAAACAATTAAAACAATTAAATAAACCAAACTAACCAAAATAGAATTAGGCTGCCCTATTCTTACGACTATACCCTTTGCCAATAAAGGCGTCAGCCATAACATTACCCCCTCCATCGAAAAAGAGCTTGTCCTCAAGCTCATAAGTAGGATAAGCCAAACGGAATTCATCCACACGCTCCCATGTAGCATCAGAATCTGCCAAACCAGCCCATTGGACAAGAACTTCCCAAATACCTCGATTGCGACGAGCGCGAAGAACGGAAGCTGGAGTAGGACAAACTTGACCATCCACTATTGTAGGCAAAGGTGTAACTGGAGGCACTTGATCCCCACGAAAAACCTTAAGAAGAGAGACATGAAAAACGTTGTGCATTCTACAATCCAAAGGCAAGTCCAATTCATAAGCAACAGTACCCAATCTGCGTTTCACGGTGAATGGCCCATAAAATTTGGCTGCTAATTTGTGTCGTACGTTTCCAGGGAGAGACCGTTGTCGATGAGGATGAAGCCGAAGCCAAACCAAAGAACCAGGCTCAAACTCAACCTCGCGGTGCCCCTTGTCATAAACAGTCTTCATCCGTTGTTGAGATTGTGCAAGTTTCAGGCGAATATCAGCAAGTGCAGCATCACGTTCCACTAATGCTTGATCCACAGCCTCCACATTCGAGGAACCTACCTCATATGATAACAATCGAGGTGGATCACGACCATAAACCACTCTAAACGGTGAAGTGCCAAGAGTTGTATGAAAAGAAGTATTATAGCAATACTCAGCCCACGGAACCCAGTCCACCCACTTGTTCGGACGGTCCCCAACCAAACATCGCAAATACATCTCTACCGTCCGATTGACTACCTCTGTCTGACCATCCGTTTGAGGATGAAAAGCTGATGAGAAAGCTAACTTGGTGCCATGCAAGCGAAAGAGTTCTTTCCAAAACTTACTAGTGAAGACAACATCACGGTCACTAACAATGGATTCCGGAAGACCGTGAAGTCGAACAACTTGCGAAAAGAAAATGGCAGCCACACTAAGTGCCGTATACGGATGAGTCATTGGAATAAAATGAGCATACTTCGAAAACCTGTCCACCACTACAAATAGCACCGACTTCCCCCTTGATGTAGGCAAGCCATCAATGAAATCCATGGACACATCAGCCCAAATCTGAGTTGGTAACTCTAGTGGCTGCAATAACCCAGCGGGTCGCAATTGTTCCACTTTATTTTGCTGGCAAACTGTACAGGACACCACATAATCTCTTATAGATGTCTTCATACCCTTCCAAAAAAAATCCTTGCGAACCCGGTATAATGTCTTTTGAAGCCCCTCATGTGTGGCATCATGGAACCCCGAAATTACTGTTGTAACCACTGATGAAGTTGGCAATAAATAAACTCTGTTGTCGAACAAAATCAGCCCATCTTTCACTGACCATTGCTCTCCCGCTGCTCCACTTTCAGCCCGTGCAAACAATTCCTGCAAAGACTCCGTTTCAGCAATTTCAGCTCTAATTGCATCAAATAAGAGTACTCGGGGCTGACTAATTGCACATAGGGATCCCTTAGCATCCTCTCGGCGGGACAAAGCATCAGCAGCCTTGTTCAAACTCCCGGCTCGATATTCAACTCTAAAGTCAAATCCAAGTAATTTACTCATCCAATGCTGTTGCGGAGAAGTAGTGAGCCTCTGTTCTATTAGGTATTTAAGACTGTAATGATCAGTCTTAATCAGGAAGTGTCTGCCCCATAAATATGGTCGCCAATGTTGAACTGCTTTGGCCAACCCAATTAACTCCCTTTCATAAGCTGGTAGTTTGAAGTGTCGATCTGCCATTTTCCTACTAAAGAATGCTATTGGATGACCTTGCTGCTGTAGAACAGCCCCTATACCAGACCCGGAAGCATCACACTCCACAACAAATTCTTGTGTGAAATCTGGCAAGGCTAAAACAGGGGCATCGGCTAAAGCTTGCTTGAGGGCTTCGAATGATTGGACTGCCTCTTCCGTCCATATAAAAGAGTTTCGTCGTAACATTTGTGTTAATGGGGCTGCAATAATGCCATAATTCCGAATGAATTTTCGGTAATATCCTGTTAAACCGAGAAATCCTCGCAAAGCTGTTACCGATTGGGGTTGAGGCCATTCTTTCACCGCTTGTACTTTACTTGTGTCAACAAGAACACCTGTGGAAGAGACAACATGACCCAAATACGCTACTTGGGATTCTCCAAAAGAGCATTTAGATAGTTTTAAGCAGAGGCGGTGTGATCGAAGTAGTTCAAAAACAATTCGAATATGTCGTAAATGGTCTTCCCAAGTTGTACTATAAATAAGGATATCATCGAAGAATACTAGAACAAATTGACGTAAGTATTGTCGGAATACCTCATTCATCAGGGCCTGGAAAGTCGAAGGAGCATTTGTCAATCCAAACGGCATCACGATAAATTCGAAATGCCCGTGATGTGTTCGGAAAGCCGTTTTCTCAATATCCATAGGATCCATGCGCACTTGATGATACCCGGAGCGTAGATCCAATTTGGTGAAGAAGTTGGATCCATGTAGCTCATCTAACAACTCGTCAACCACTGGCATAGGGAATTTATCCTTCACCGTCTGTGCATTAAGTTCGCGATAATCTACACAAAATCGCCAAGTCTTGTCATGCTTTCGAACCAACAAAACCGGGGACGAGAATGGTGATCGACTAGGTCTTATTATCCCTTGTCGCAACATCTCCTCACATTGTCTTTCGATCTCATCCTTTTGTAAATGTGGGTACCGATAGGGCCTTACTACCACGGGTTGAGCTCCCGGAATTAAGGTAATTCGATGGTCACAATCTCGAATAGGCGGTAGACCTATAGGTTCTTGGAACAAGTCATCAAATTCTCCAAGTACCTCATTCAACTGTTGTTTTGATTCTATTATTGCCCCAATGGCATTCAATCTTTCCCCTTTCACTTGTTGCTGCCCTTGCAATGTCACTGTAGCAGTCCCCAATTTGAATTCCATGGTACGAGCACTGAAGTCCCAAATAACTTTTCCCAATGTTTGCAGCCATTTAATTCCTAACACCACATCAAAGCCACCCAAGGGAATAACAAAAAAATCAGCCTTGAAAGTAATACTATCAATTGTAAAAATTACCTTAGGACAGAACCCGGTACTAGCTACTCTCTCCCCATTGGCCACTGACACACTCAACCCTCCTCGATGATGAACCGTCAACCCCAACTGTTTTGCTGTATTAGAACTAATGAAGTTATGAGTACTTCCCGAATCAACCAACCCCAATATCACGTGTCCCAACATGGCTGCTCGAAGTTGCATAGTCTCTGTCCCTTGTGTTCCTGTCATCGCATGAATAGAGATTTTCGGCTCGATTTCTTCGGGTTGTTCTTCAATTGATTCCTCATCTTCTAAACCAATATAGAAAAGCTGTTTACATTGGTGTCCTAACGTGAATAACTCATCACAATTGAAACACAATCCCTTGGCTCTCCTATCTGCCATCTCAGCTCGGTTGAGTCTTTTAAAGACTGGTTGTTTGGGATAAGTAACATTAGATCCCTTGCTCGAATTATCACTGGATTCAGAGTCCAAACTCATTCTTCCCGGAGTGGTGATTGCCGGCAGGCTCTTTGTTGCTAGGCTTTTTGTTGTTGAACCAGTATTGAACCAGGGAGGCTTTCGGACATGTGAGGTTGAACTCAATGCCAATTTCATCTCAATTGCCCTAGCTAGATTCATTGCCTCGTCCAAATTGGAAGGATTTTGCATCTCAACTTCTATTCGGATTTGGGGAGATAACCCAGTAGCAAATAAATTAACATGTTGGTACTCTTCAACTTGCCTGACAGCCCTAGCCAATAGTTCTTGGAACTTCCGTTGGTATTCCTCTACCGTTCCCGTTTGTTTAAGATCGACCAAATCCCCTAAAGGATTATTTCGAATAGGTGGGCCAAACCTAATCATACAGAATTTCCTCAACTCTTCCCATAATAACCTCCTCTTCTTAATTTTCAACTGAAAGTACCATAATTGCGCTTCTCCGGTCATGTGAAAACCTGCAATTCCCACCTTTTCCTCCTCGGGGGTTCTTTGGTTTTCGAAGAATTCCTCACAACGATGTAACCAGATTAGAGGATCTTCCGATCCATCAAAAGTGGGAAAATCCAATTTGGTGTATCGAGGTACTGTCCCCGATCCCCTAGAGTTATTCGACCGATTCTCATTCGAGCCGTTGTTGTGGCTGTTACTATCAGATTCCTTTTCCTTCTCCTTCCCTGAGACGGCAACAGAGAGGTCGTGCATCTCGCGCAGCAAAAGGTCTATCTTGGATTCCATCTCCTTCTTCCATCCTACTACCATTCCTGTCAGCTCTTCTCTCAATTCCTCCATGTTTTCTGGCTCTGATACCAAATTGTTATGAGCCCAGGTATGTGATCTCGTTTGAATCGGACTAGACCGTCCGGATTGCTCTTTCTTACCTCTAGACTTCGCAATTTTGGACTC